>WUAM01000015.1:811663-825026 GCA_024336885.1 Actenoides hombroni
TATATAGACAGGTGAGGCTCAAAAATATAAATACCCCTGAATTATTCAGTCTTTCCAGGGCATTTTCTAGTTAATGAAACCCATGTTAATGTCCGGCATGAGAATCCCCTTGAATGGAAAACCTCATGTATGCACCTCAGAATAACCAGGTTCAGATCCCCAGTGGCAACAGGCTGCTCAGTGGGCAAGTATGTCTCCATAGGCAGAGGGTGCCTGTGCCCTGAAAAACACCACAACTGTGTGGACCCATCTCCCTTTGTCCCCAGACATCCTGTGACACCCTCTCTGCTGGGATGAACTGGGAGGCAGGATCGTACTCTGACACTTCTATTGCACTTGAGAGTAGATGATCTGATGAGCTCCATGGCTAGGCTAAAAAGGGGGCCAGATAATCTGCTGCAAAATTTCTTGACGATGGTTTCCTCCTCAAATCTCATATCACATTTAGGGAGAAAGAAAAACAACAACAAAAGAAGTCTTGGGCACTCTGGTTTACTCTGTATAACTCTTACTCATACAACTACTGTGAGATCAAGTTGACTTTATGTCACTGACTGAAATATGGACAATTAAAAAACCTGTCTTTAGAGATACAGAAATTGCAGTGATTTTCTGTGTTGAAATTGCAGTGATTTCCCACACCTGGTTTGTGAGCAAGAGGGCTGCACTCAGGAGTAATCTATCTCACCTCCCCTTGAGGCAAGCCACCAGGCTGAGTTTACAAAGGCAAACAGGTCACTGTTAACCCTAAAGATTGACAGTGACCAAGTAATGAGGGCATCATGAGCTAATATTGTAACTCTGACATCAAAACCAGGACATTTTAGTTTCCAAGTCTGCCATTATTTCAACTTTTAGATACAAGCATCTCCATTCCCTCGGAAAATGGCACATCTTTTATGTGCAGATCTCAGCAATAACCAAGAAAAGACTTTCTAATTTAAATTGGAAAGATCAGCTACAGTCTGTTTGGCAAGCTGAACTGCATATTAAAGTCACTTTTGATTTAGTAATTTTAAGAGATCTGTCCCTATCACAGTTGTTTTCTTTAGCCCTTGACAGTGAGCTGAGGATGCACTTCATTTTCATACCTTATTTAGCTAAAAGAGAAAATAAAAATATTTCCAAAAGTTCTTCCAAACTATTTTCCAAGTGGCTGGGGACTATTACCTGAATGAGCTCACTTAGGCAGCCCAACCTGCTGTGTTGAAAGGTAGTATTTTAAATGCCTCTAAGAAACAGCTGTTTTGGGACAAAACACAGGAAGCTCCATGAATGCCAGTGAGGACTATGCCACTGCATCCAGGACTTGAGTCAGGACGAAAGGTCAGTATATTGATATTTAACCCTATAGTCTCTGCTGGTGGTAAGTTAAGTAGAAGCTCATTAGGAGGCATCGTTTATCCTGTGAAGTGAAGCCGTGACTGGGATTTTGGAGCCTCGCACGGTTCCCGTTGCTGCATGGTATGTAGTCTGATGTTGTACATATCTTTAAAAAATGAAGACATGAGCCACATTTTTCTTTTTATTTCCTATCTGTTCAGATGCAGGCTGTAACATGCAGCGCTATCACTGCTCATAACTATCACACTTAATTACGCTTCACGAGCCGAATTTGGGATCTGAATGTCACTCAAGTGGTTCTTGCACACTTTATGATGGATATTTAATCCAAAAAACCTGAAGAAAACAGATCATTTAATTTTCTAATCAGTTTACCAGATATAGGCTGTGAAGCATGGAAATATTTTGAGCATTTTCTATGTTTTTTAATGAAGTGTTACTACAATGAGAGGCGGATGTTACAGCCCAGCTGTTGCTATACACAGTGGCGGCTGCTGTGCTCTGTGCAGAGCATCACGCGCCGGCTCGCGGAGAAGCTCCAGGCCTCCAGCCAAGGACGGCCGACAGCAAGCTGGAGACGCTGCTGGTTTTCCCTTTTTGTATTATTTTTTTTTCATTCCCCACCCTCATCCCAGTGGACAAACACCTCAGAAAGTTCAGAATGGAAGTTTGCATGTTGCTAGGGAGGATGGATGCTTTTTCCTTCTCCTTTGGCAAAGGTGTCAGCTGTGGGTTGTGTCTCCCAGGAGATCCGTGTGCGAAGGGGACTTGCTGGAGTCCATCTTCAGCAGGGTACGTTGGCTTCTCCACCATGCTACCCCTTCTGCTGTTTCCTCCTCCCTTCTAGTTAATCTTCTCAACTGGCAATATTCTGCGGAGACGCAAGATTTATGTGTTCCCTGAAAGATACAGACCAAGTTTTTCTTTTCAGTGTGAAGTGTCTAAAATAATGGGGAACACACTAGCAACATTAAAACAAATGTGTGCCAAGTCCCCGGGTGACCGGGATGCCATGCAAGCAGTGTTTCCTCCAAACACCTGAGAACCAGCATCATTGTTCTTCTAGAGTGTTTCTGAAGCAAAGGGAAAACAAGGATGTGTTCACAAATCCTTGCACATGAGTGTGCAGAGCTGTAGGACTCAGACTTAATGTTTGAATGGTACCTGACACAGGTAGATGTAACCGGCTCCTCAGGGTCTTCACTTCCCAGATATTCCTTGTAAATGGGAAAACGCACACATACATTTTTCCCACAGAAAGAAATGTGGATGTGTTGGTGAGGTTGGTTTGGATTTTTGTTTGTTTGTTTGTTTTTTCCCCAATAACTGAATTTCCATTAGAAGAATTTTGAGTGTCTACAGAAACTTGGAGATAAAATAAATGTATGTAAATAATGTGGCCCCCATTAGGGCCACATACACATCCTACTTTTTTTTAGGAGCAGGGTATGTAGTACTTCTAAAGAGCTATTTCTGTCTGAAGTGAAAACAGAGAAGTGTCTGTAGCATATCAGCATCCCAAGGCCCCCTTAGACCAGGAGCCTGCTAATAGGCAACAGCAGAGATTAGAAATTGATTTTGTTTGAAAGGAACTATTTCAAAGTGATTGGATAAAACAGAGAGGTGTGTTATAAAATAGCTGAGGTAAATACTTCTTAGCCTTGGAGAGAAGATACACCTTTTGTTTGAGTGGCCGTGGCTCAATACTTCCTGCTTTGCCCCTGTTATCATTATACGCGTTTAAAGTCAGGGGATAGATGTACAGTGGTAAAAAACCAACATAAGTGGAAAGAAGGACGCCTGTATTCCCCAGGCCATTGATTCATTTACAGGATTAGGAGTCAAAGCTTATAGATATTTATACTTTAGATCGATGCATAGTGAAACAACCTACAACTGACTTGAAAAGACGGACTCTGTGGTGCTAAGCTTCCCTGGGAGGTGGCTTTTAGCAGCATCTCTGGGAACTGAGTTTACCTTGTGGGTTATCAACATTGAGCTCTGCAGAGACAGCGAAATTTCTCATCCTTTCCTAACTTTAACCCTGCTTCCCTCATGCTCTTGCACAGCCCCTCAGCAAAGGCCCAATAAATGTGATGTTGTTTGGCTGTCGCAGGAGGTTGCTGTGGAACATCATAAAGCTCTTTCTAACTTCCAGGTCCTGAGCAGATGCTGCCACACTGCTTACAGCCCATTATGCTACCAGAATAGGGGTGTAAAGAAGGAAAATAAACTTCTTCATCACTTGGAATTAAACTCAGAGCTTTTAACTGACCCAACATTCCTTCTTTGCTTTGCATCTTGAAATAATGTCAGGTTGACCCTGCTTTATAAAATTACTCAGTGTCTGAGGGTAGTGGGTGACTTCTTAAAGAATGAGATGTCAACCAGAACAAAATTATCACAGTAATTGTTGGGAGCTCAAATTGTAATTTTGTAAGGTATTTCTTTAATTTATTTTTTTTTAACAGAATGGATACTGGGAATCCTTATCATTATTCTGAAGATTAAACTCTGCTCTTGGAATCTCATAGCTCAGTCAGTATTTGGCCTTTTGAAACTGTGTCAAATAGATTAGTTAATAATTACTCAACTTATTTATTAAAATTGTCATTTTATCAGGCTGTACCTTCCATATGGAATCTAGATATCGATACAGAAGTAATTCTAGATGGCATGAGTATTTGCTGTCCATGCTGAAAAATGTTATTACTCCACTAATGTGGCAAACCTAAAAATAAGTACTTGAATACTTTTATACTGTGCTGGAATTGAGTCCAGTCACACACAATGTCAAGTGTTTTCTAACTTAATGTTTGGGAATTCAGCCAAGAAACTGTGTTTTTCTGCCAGAAGTAGAATAACACACCAGGAATATTTCAGTACTCAGCAGTATTCTTATTAAAAGAACAGAGCCCTTAACAAGTTTTGCATTATTTTGTCTCTCTCTAGGTAATTCAGGTGTTATCTTGTGATCTGCATCTATTTTGCATGCATTTCATGCAAATAGTCACTAATTGCATAACCAATTATTTTTTAATCATTAACTAGCTTACATCATAGCAGGCTCATTTGCTTTTAAGTCATTACTGATATTCTCTTCATCAAATTCATCCGGGTACAGTCAGACTGTTGCAAAGCATTGGCAGTGAGTTGTACTCCACAGTTATCCATGAATGTGGATGTAAAATACCTTGGGTATGGCCAGTGTACAGTAGAGTCAGTTGGCAAACGTCTTCCTGCAGTGGGATTCCACATGATGCCGTGAAACTCTAATAACTGATCCTTATGTGAGATGGCTGCACAGTTGTAGAGGTATTAATTTCTCCTTATAAGGATTTCAATTAGTTTCTATTTTTCAAAGCTGAATACTCAAAAATCCTCAGCAATATGTTCACATTGGAATCAGTCATTGACTTAACCTGAAGCAGAGTGAGACTCAAAACTTCAAAGATTTGTGGTCTAGTGTTTCTAGAAAGCCCTCATATAAATAAATCAATAAAATGCTTTTCTCAATTTAAAATAGTACGGATTTTTTTTTTTCCTTTTTCGTTATTCTGTCAGAATTTCCAAGGATGTCTACAAATCTTTTCTGAAGAACATCTATTTAACCATATATCCATAAACATCTAAACAGTCTTAAATTAGTCTTTCAAACACCATGTATACAGTAAAGAATCCACATAACATTTCTGCAAGTTTGATAAAAAGTAATAACTTCATTTTACACAGCAGGAAACTGAGACAAAAGTAATGAAGTGATTTGAACAAGTATTGCAAAACAGAAAATTTGAGTCTTGCTAATCCTAGGAATTTTATAGCATAGGTTGTGTCTCTAAAACAACCTAGTTTTTGGCCATCAGATTGAAATATGCAGAAATAAATCTGTGGGCCCTTAGTATACGGTATTTGCTTTAGAGGTTATATGCATGGTTAGATAATTTACTGGTTACTTTATATGGGGCCATAGGAGTGTTCAAAACAGGCGACAGCACCTTGTGAATGGTATTTAATACATTTCAATTCATGACCTCCTGATGTTCTAAGTCAGCAGTTCACAGCTGTATACAGATCCCTGCAAAAGTTCCCAATAAAAACTGTAAAACGAGTAATCCAAAGCAAGGCAAGCAAGAGAAGCAGGTTGTCCTCAAGAAGCACCTTGATTCATGAGAAACAGATACAAGAGTAGCCACAGATGTGCTTCTGATGTTACAGAAATGGGCTCTGTCCACAACTGCTTGCTGGGGAAAGACAGCAAAACACGCATTCATAGAATCACAGAATCAGAGATAGAATCATAGACTCATAGAATGGTAGGGGTTGAAAAGGACCTCTGGCCATCATCGAGTCCAAACCCCCTGCTAGAGCAGGAACACCCAAGACATGCCACACAGGAACAGATCCAGACAGGACTTGAAAGTCTCCAGAGAAGGAGACTCCACAACCTCTCTGGGCAGCCTTATTCCAGGCTCTGTCACTCCCACAGTGAAGAAGTTTTTCCTCATGTTGAGGTAGAACTTCCTGTGTTTCACCTTGTGACCATTACCTCTTGTCCTATCACAGGGCACCACTGAAAAGAGACTGTGAAAAAAGAATGTGGTTATGGTGATGTGAGTATACATTAGTGGCAAACTCACGGAGCACAGTCAGCACAGAAGTGTTCTTCAGAAGCTCAAATGAAGCAGTGGGCATGTGGTCCTATGACCCTTTTCTAGATAAATAGTAAAATTGAACCTGAATTTTCTTAAGAAGTTGGTGATTTCTTAGTCTCAAGCAAGCGTTTAAGTGCATTTCTATTACGTTGATGCATTGCAAGGGGTTTTAGGATCAGGGCCACTAATTACAAGGACATTACCCCTGAACCACCAGCAGCTGGAGGAGTAACCGGGGAAGCCTTCACCACACACTCATCTCTGCAATCCATCTGCAGATACCAATTCCTTGTCGTTGGTGGAGAGCAAGGAAGAGGCTGGATGTACTCCTGCGTAGAGCCAGGATGGCCACTCTTGTATTCTGAAGTTCTTATATTGGTATAAAATATATTAAACCCATATTATTAATTTCCTTTTTTTTTTTCTCCATGACTTCATCTTCTTCCCAGAGCACTGACACACAGGACTAATTTATAATACCCTTCAGGCACACCAGTACTTCTGGTGCGTGCACGAGAACTTCTCGACTGTCTGGTGCCCCTCGCCTTCGGTTTTCGATCTAACAATTCAACGCATGGTGCAATCTCAGCATGACTGTCATGCTGCCCTGTGTTATTGCTTAAGTACCCCCCTGCTAAAATTACCTCACCACCACTGGGGTTGAAGGAATACAAGATAAGAACTAGAGTTTGACAGTTTTGAAGGAAGTGGCATAGAGATTTAATTAGACCCTCCGTGTGCGCCTCATTGATTCATAGAGAGGTTTTCAGCCTCATGGTAGCAGATGTGGATGGTAGTGTCAGAGTTAGGATTATTTTCCATGTTTTTATAGATGACTTCAGAAAGAGTAAAAGAGCCAAGGCATTAGAGGCCCAAAAGAGCAAACCAAGAGATTGGTTAGTAAAGGAATTAGACGCATTATTTTTTCCATTTTTTTCTGATGCACGGTGCGCATTAAAACGGAGAAGCAGAATGCAGCTGCAAGGCTACGAAGCTGCACTGAAGAGTCATGGCTACGTTTGGTCTCTGTTGGATGGCTTACTGAGCTATATTGCAGAATCTCTATAAACTCATCTGGTCATGACCTGAACATCTTGAGTATCCGCAGGATCCAAAGCAAGGTATTGTTATTGTATCTTTGCTAATTCCAATCTGAATGAACATAAGGTGAAAGAACCCCAAGATCTACAGAAAATGGGTGAAAGTTTTCAGCAGTGTCAATAATTCAAGGTCAGCATTTAGAAAGCATGAGAAGCTAGTTTTTTGTTGCAGTTGTTACAGCAGACTTTGGGTGGAGACCTGAATAAAATGCAGTTCAGTGATGCTCCCAAGAAGGTACGTACAAAACTAACTACTAGTCACTCACAAAAGGAGGTTCCTTATGCATCAGCTTCCCCCAGGTGGAGTGACAGATAGACAAACAGGCAATAAACAAAACTAATGTAATTAATATTGTATTCCCTGTGGTTTTGATATAGACAAAGAATGACAGTCTGGAGCTGCACCTCTGTGGCAGCCTAGATATTTCTGCAGGTGACAAGTAGAGGATTCACAGCAGGAGCTTTAGCCAGCACTGCCTATGGACCGCCTGGAAGCCTGGTGGAGAAGGGAACCATGGTCTTCTCATTCCATCCATAGAGAAAACATTGGCATCTTTACTGGCAGTGACTTTTAATGCCTGCTTCTGACATTAAAATATTGTATCAGAACAGAATGGACTCCATAGGAAAGTCATTACTAGTGGCATGCACAAGAAATGATCTCTTGAAGCTTCCAGGTGCCACTTATTTTGATCTGTTCTTTTCAAAAGAAGACTGAGGAAGTTTTTGCAGATGTCCTTTGCAATATTCACATTCATTTTCTGCATAGGCTGGAGGGCGGGACTGGGCTCGTTCTGCTGAGTTGTCATCTCTTTTTAGCTGTGGAGTAAGACATAATGATTCTTTTACATTCAGTCTTTCATGCCACTGACCATGAGCTGCTGCTGAAAAGTTTGAGAATAAAACTGAGTGGCATGATGCATCATCCTTGGTAAATGCCCCAATTCCTGTGCAGTAACCACAGCTGCTCACTTTGCCCTGTATTACGACCCTACACATACAGCTGTTTCATCGCTGGCTGTTTACTGTGTGAAACACTGTCCAGAAGACATTAGCTGAAAGCATTAATTCACAGTTTACAGGGAATGCACAGCTCTTTGCAGATCTACTCACCGAAATTTGGGTGAATTCAGCAATAGGTGCTTGCCAAGCCTGAGCTTTGTAGATCCTCAATGCACGTGCATAAACGAATATAATTCCTTTTTTTCTTTCTCTCTCTCCTTTTTTTTTTTTTTTTTTTTCAGCAGATGGCCACTGTGTACAAGTCTCAGAGAAATGATTCACATCAAAAGCTTTCCCTGGAACCCGTGCTCTGCAGCAGGCCAGTTCATGACACTGGAGTACAGTGAAAGTTTACATAGCGAGACTTCATCTGTGTGATACGTGTCTTGTATTTCCATCCTGTTCCGAACAGGTCACCCTTTGATCTGCTCATTATTCTCCTTCATGCTGAAAGGTTTCAGCTTTCCTATACAGAAGCCGATAGAATGAGAGGTTTTATTGTCTCAGCATGTTTGATTTCCAGACTCTCACAAAGAGGATGGAGGAAGCAGACCAGATGCTCATTTGGATATGATAGCTTCGGTATCTCCCTGATTCCAATATAACTCTCTTCTGGGGGTGAATATGCAAACTCCATGTGCGGCTATCCACTTTATAGATTTTCTCTGCAATCCTGGAGTGTTCCAAAATATATTTTCTCCAGGGTCAGCATGTTACATGTGTGTCATATGTCTAATGATAGCGCTAGAGAAGAAACCGTGCCTAGCAATTCACAGTGCCCAGACGCCAGCTTCAGTTGCCCTGATCTGAGGCAAAGAACTTTTTCCTATTGATTTTAAAATAGACTGAATATAGAATCATAGAATATACTATATAACATATACTATATATATATGTAACATATACTATAACAATATACTCTCTTGCAACCAAATCTTTACATTTCTTCCCTATCTTATGAGGAGTCCCTAATGTGAAGATACTACAGTAGTTATGAGTTGGTCAGAGGGTTATTTTTTTCTCCTTTGGAAAATGGGAGAAGATATAAAATTTCCTGTCAAAATCTTGCAAAATATATTTTCTTTTTCCATCCTTGTTAGTGATCCTGCTATAAATACAGTTGCTTACTTCTTTGCTCTCTTCATGACTTCATATATGTTTAGGTTACTTAAGAAGTTTGGACTAAGGCTTTGAAAACTGAAAAATTTTAGAAGGAAGCTGATACATTTGATGGAAAATTTCAGCTAACTCTGTTTACATACATAGACTCAATATTCAAAGTTATACTTAGCTAATATTTAATGTTTTTTAAAAAAATAAAAACACTTTTTTCCCCCCCTCCTTTCCCAAGAAGACAAGGCTTCATTTATGTCAGAATTATCTGAAAATAATGACATGTGCTTTGCAATCACATCATCAAACCATTCATCGAAACCAGATACATTTGCTTACTTTGATAGAGTAAGACTCAAAAGTTTGTATCACATCTTCATTCTATCAACCTCCTGAACTGAGCACATTAACAAAGCAGTTTTGTGAATGTTTCTTTTTCTGGCATTCACTAACCTAATACATAGTGTTGGAAATCAGTTAGGGCAAGACTCTGATCTTATGAAGAATTGATCTGCCAAATCTCTGTAGAGCAGAAGAAATATCAGGAAAATTTAGACTGTTGAAAGCAATTTACTCAACTAAAAGGACTTGAAAATTGTGAATGAAAAGGATCAATAGTAATATGCAGGAAAACAAAACAGAAAAACTTTTGTTTATATGAGCACCATCTACCCAATGGTAGATTTTCTTAAGTTAAATGCAATGGCATGAGTCCAAGCAAACTGTGAAAGGATTAAATCATTTCTCAATATGTGACTGCACTACTTTTCAGGCAGGCTGCTTTTTTTCCTGAACTGCTCAGGCTCTGGATCTTTCTCTCACATTCAGGGTCTGACTCAAAACACCTCCCTGCCTGTGGAAAATCTTTATTGGCTTCACATTCATGGGATACATTAAAGGAGAGAGCATTATTGTTTAAAAAGATTGCTTTAATTTGAGACTTGGTCCATGCATTCACACTGGATAGACAGTATCTCTTGCTTAACTAAAACCTCCTTAAAAACACTTAGAAGTAACCCTACTTCAGGCTGTCTGCAATTTACATCACTCCTTAGCTTGATAGATCAGGAAATGGCCAGGGTTGTCTTATCTACTTGACGCTGGCCAGATGATGTTCCTGTCTCACAGCTGGCAGGTCCATACCTTGCATTTCACTTCATGTGGCTTTTGGTTATGTAGGGTTTCACCAGGACATCCTTCTCCTTGTTTGGGGACTTTAGTAGAATTAAAGCATATATACTGCTACATTAACTATGAAACCAGGTAAATAATTAATTTCTGGCTGATAACAGAACTAGAGAAAAACTCAAGACCTGAGTGAAAATAAGATTTCCTTTTCAGTGAAAATTGTGACAACTTTAATTTCAAAAAGAAAAGAGAGGTGTTTGTTCTAACATCAAACCATTTAACATGCAGTAATTCCCCTTAGCCTTTTTGAATTCATAGTAAAACATATTTCAGTTTCAGAATGTCAGAACAAAACATGCTGGCCTTCTCCAAAACAGTAACTTTAGGCTGGGAAAATGATGAAATGACCTTTTTTAAAAATTCTCATTCTCATTTTTGACAGGGAATCTGGAATTTTGGGGCATTAAAAAAATTAATGAATTACTACTATTATGAACATATATATTTTTTCCTCATCTCATTGCCATGGTAGGCAATGTTGAGCTAGATCAAAGGAAAGAATTAACACAGACTTGTAATATGTTTACAAATCATATTTCCTCCCTCCCTTCCTATAAATGGCTGAAACCCACAATTAAATGTAAAGCTTTTGTGAAGTAAAAGCTTATTTTAGTTGCTGATGAGGCAAAAAGTTCATCAGGATGGCAGGACGAACATGATGTCAGCAGCAGTTCTTGACAGAGTTGCAGAACAGCATTGCTATTTCTGGGTTTTCATTCAGAAGTATGAAAGATTGATTGCATTCTACATAGCTTTCCATTTTCATAAATTATTGTAAAATTATATATTAAAAGAGTGAGATCTTTAAATGCAGAGGAAAGGGGGAAATGCAGTCTGTTTGGAAATCTGGATTCATATATTCTTTCAAGATCTGAATTTCCATGGGCCACTGCTGCCAGCGACTGTTTTTGTGGCTGACCTGTGTTCACCTCATTTGTTACATCAGTCATCTCTGTGTAGATTGATGCAGCTGTTTGGCTCATTATTACCTTGGTGAGATTAATTATCTCTGATTATGTTAGACCTCTAAAACACATATTCTGCCAGTATTGTATAACAGAGGAAGTTAGAACTGTTGCTGGTTGAAAACAACCTTGCAGCCTGTTAACAGATAATAATTTTTAAAGATAAGATTTAAATGAAGAAAAGTGGTAATTCTTTTATTTGAAGAACAATTATTTTTCTTCCTTAATTAAATATTGTGATGGAAAATAAGTTTAAAATATAATTTAATCTTGCAAACCTCTTCATCAAATATCAAACAGCTGATAGAAGAAGTGACATTTTGACTGCTTGGGAGTCTGAACAGAAGTCTATTTTTTGTACTGCTGCTGTGACAGAGGTTATGAGCCAGAAAAGCTCTGAAGCTGGACCACGAAGGCAACCTGAGGGACCTCATTTAGTACTGTACATTAGGTCTGTGTTCACCATTCTGTAGCGCATCATCTAGCAAACAGTAAATCAAGTGAATCTATGATTGTGTCTCAAAGAGGACTTTGCAAAACTAACAGCAGTGGCTCACATCTCTTAGCGTAATCAGAAAGTTGTCACAGGGCTATAGGTCAAAGGCATGTTCCACAAGATAGACTGCGTCATCCTCATCCTTGACCGCTGAACAGTTTCGTTATGGAGATGCTAACCTGAGTTCATACAAATTGTGAAGAATGTGCCACTTGGTGAGGTGCCCTGTGCACTCAGATGGCCCCAAGAAACTTGTGCTCTTCTTGCCCTTATCTTGCAGTCTGTAAAAAAAGGTGGCAGTACAGGTGCCCTGCACCTGGAGATCTCCACAGGGAAGGACCTCATTGCAGCCATGTTTCATGCTTTCCATCAGACGGGATAAAAAAGCTGCCTTGATTTGGATGTTTCTCTCTGCATGGATCATTTTTCCCATCTTCTGTCAGACTTCTTGTAGTACTGCAAATGTTCTCATTATCTTATGATGACACTAGGTTACCTTTGCTGAATTTGCTAGACTGTGGTCTTCTCCAGGCAAAGAAGAAGACAGCTAGAAGCAAGAGAACTTTTAAATTATTTTATCTTACAGTTTTGGACCTCTTTCTTTAAAAATGTCTGAGGCCACTAACTGCTTTGGTATGACGCTAGATTTCATATCCCTGTCACCACTGGGTAAAGGTGCTGAAGAGTGGTATTGCATATTCACACTTGCAGACCTCAAAGATTGCCCAGAAAGAAAACAGGAGGAGGAAAAGAAGCAGAGAAAAAGCCAGAAAAAGGTCTTGTGTGTTCTGATCACCAGGGGCCTCCAGTTGAGTGGACTTCAAGGTGCCTCAAATCTCCCTCAAGAGAAGATGGAGCAATGTCCACAAGGAAATAATGTATTTATCAGCAGATGCAGTTTTCTCCAAGGCAGCCCATCTTCTCCGGTTCTCTGTAATCAGGGAAGGCCTCTACTCATCAAGCTCATGGGTTATACTGCTGTCCTCAGCATTGCCTCTGAAATTCCAAATTAGATCAAGTTGTTGCTTTCAGCACTGCTTTATGTTGGTCACCTTGGTGCAGAGTGAAATTGCCTTTTTCCTTACCTAGAGGGAAATGGTGCCTGGAGAAACCATTCTGGAAAATGCGTTGGAGCTGCATGTTTCTGTGAAGAGATGTATGCTCACCTCAACAAATCCCAAAGGTTTTGTAGATGTCCCAACTGGGAAAGCAAGGAATGACTCCAATTTTCTCCTGCTCATCCAAGGAAGGCCCAAGAGAGTGACTTCTTTAATCTTTTCTTTCCCCAGAGAAACCATCCTGTTTATCTTTTCATTGTGTGTCCATGAAGATGGTAAATTGTGCAGTGAGCTTTGGCTTTGTAGTTTCAACAATATTCACTTTATAAAAATAAAACCATGCCATAGCCAGTAGATTCTGTCTTGCTCCTTCGGGTGTCCAGAGGGTGACAGTTTTGCAGAAGCAGATATTTCAGTGGGACATCTCACCCACGCACTTACATGA
>WUAM01000015.1:873604-884323 GCA_024336885.1 Actenoides hombroni
AAAGACCTCTAAGATCACCGTGTCCAACTGTCAACAGAAAACCCAAAACCAAAACAGAAAAAAAAAAAAAAAAGAACCAAAAAAACAAACAAAAAAATACGCACAAACCCAACCTCACTATCCCACTAGAGCATGTCCTGAAGTGCATCATCTACATGGTTTTTTGAACACCTCCAGGGATGGTGAATCCACCACCTCCCTGGGCAGCCTGTTCCAGCACCTGACTATTCTTTCAGCAAAGAAATTCTTCCTAATATCCAACCTAAACCTCCCCTGGTGCAACTTGAGGCCATTTTCTCTTGTCCTGTTAGTTACTTGAGAGAAGTACACCCACCTCACTACAACCTCCTTTCAGATGATTGTAGAGAGCAATAAGGTTTCCTCTCAGCCTCCTCTTCTCCAAACTAAACAATCCCAATTCTGTCAGCATCTCCTCATAGAACATGTTCTCCAGACCCTCCACTGGCTTCATTGCCCTTCTCTGAACTCACTCCAGTAAGTCAATGTCTTTCTTGTGGTGAGGGGCCCAGAACTGAACACAAGGTGTGTCAAGTACAGGGGCACCATCACTTCTCTGCTCCTACTGGACACATTGTTTTTGATCCAGGCCAGGATGCTGGTGACCCCTTGGCCACCTGGGCACACTGGCTCATCTTCAGTCGGCCTTCCACAAGCATCCCCAGGTCCTTGTCTGCCAGCACTTTCCAGCCACCCCTCCCCAAGCCTGAAGCATTGCCTGGGGTTGTTATAACCAAAGTGCAGGACCTGGCACTTGGACTTGTTAAACCTCATCCCCTTGACCTCGGCCAATCAATTTGGCCTATCCAGATCCCTCTGCAGTATCTTCCTACCCTCGAGCAGATCGACAGACCCACCCAATTTGTTGTCATCAATGACAAACGTCATATATCTCTTGGCTACTGGGTAATGGTAGCACCATGACTACCTCAGTGAGGTCATCTTCAGGTCATCAGAAACGTAGTGGCTTAAGCTGGACTCAGACAAATTTATGATTTCTGCACCTATCTCTGTTATAGAAGTCTAAGCTGAAACAACATTTATATCTTCACTTATTCCTTGAGTCCTTCGTTGAGACTGACAAGGGTAACACTGACTTTGTTGTATAGTGAAGCAATATGCTGTTTTAAGGCAATGACCACCCCTAGCTGTGCAATTAAATATACATTTACTCTTGTTATTTAATATTTTTATGACATATATGTTGTTCTTATGGGCTTACATTGTACTCCTTTGTATGCCCCAAACATCTCATTCCTTTTAGCAGGAGGTGTGGGTGCTATTTTACAGCATTGAGGAATGGTACTCAACTCATTCCTGCAGGATTTGTGTCAATGCAGATGTACTACAGCGCTACTTGGAGTGTAGAGGCAGATTTTTCTGGACACCAGAAATATTTCAGTTCCTCAGTCAGTACTTCTTAAGACCTGATATAGGAAGTTTGCTAAGCTTTCGTAAAACCAACCAGCCAACCAACCAACCAACCAGCCAACCAACCAACCAATATACAAGCAGATGGACAGCAAAACTTAAGAGCAGATGGCAAGACTGAAAATGCCTGTTCCCCTCGTTGGTGGTTAACATTTGCGACAGTCTGAGTGAGGGGGTTCATTCCTTCTTGCTGTCTGCATAGTGGTGGCATTTGAGAGAACTACAATAAGCTTAGCCTGCCTCTTTTCTATTTTTATCAATAATAATTGTGATAATTCCACTTTCTACTTGGTAGTGAGAGTGTCCAGTAAGCACTAAAATTTCATGTGTAAACCTGTAAACTTTGGGGTTTATTAAAGAATTCACAATACAAGAACTGTTTTGCAAGCACCAACTCTCTTCCTGCTAATAGTTTAATGTGACATCCTTCACTAATTATCTCTTTACTGTGACAGATGTATGGCAAATGATTCTTTATGCATATTCAAAGCTCCTTGAGTTATATTGGTTAGTCTTAACTGGCAGTTAAGTCTCATGGCATGGTTTATGTCCCTTCTTGGCAAAAGACATTTGTTATTAATTTTAATATTATTTGCTATATTATTATTATTTATTTTTACAAACATCTTTGATACTCAAGGTTCAACATTCACATTCACTCAACTGCAAATACCTTTTTCTGGATTGTTTGACTGCCATAGAGCATACTTTCAAAGGAGGAAAAACTCATGTTAAAAGGGCATTTGCTATCATTTACTTGTGCTTATGTAATGCACAGCACACTTTTGGATGTGCTCATCCAAAGCCCATCAAAATAATTAGAATTCATATAGTTAACTGCAGATTTGATATTCAGAACGTCATTTTTCCATGCTAGCAGCAAGACCAAGATACAATTGTACTCATTTGAGTAAATTTTTTAATGTCACTCCTACCAAACCAGTGGTGAGATTATTTAGATTCTGTTTAGAGTATGAGGTTAGAGTTACCCTATAGGAAAGATATTATATTTAAGCTGAAGGCAACATGATGATTCCATCCCAATCTAGTGCGACCGTACACAGCTGTTTGTTTTCTTAGTGTAGTTAATTTACGATTCATTCGTAAACATTTAAGTTGCCTATTGCACAGATAACAATAATGTTTACCAAAGTCTCTTTCATCACTTTCCAGCTGAATTAAAATTCTTATTTTAAAGTTTCATGCTACTTCATCCATACTAACTGATTTAGAGTAAGGTTTCTATTAGAGAGAAATTTAAACATGATGTTTAGTTTAACGTAAAGTTAAATTATGTTTTTACTGCATTGCTATATATGGAAAAAGCATACATTACATCTGGCTACAACAACTTCTGCCAGGGTTTTTTTTTTTCTTTACATTTCCTGTCAGTACTGTGTCTAATATAAATATGAAATAGATAGATAGATAGATAGATAGATAGATAGATAGATAGATAGACAGACAGAGGATGGATAGATAGAGGGATTTTGGTGAATGATAGTTGGACTCTATTTTTCTGGAGGAAAAGTGGATTTCTTCAAATTTATAATTGGTATTCCCTCCATATATCAAGGACTACAGTCCCTGGTGGGATTTTTTGGGGAAAGGGTGTTGCACATATTTTTATGTAGCATAAACAAAAGACTTTCTGTACAATGCAACAGATGCAGAAAGGGTAAAAGCCCATGAGATATCAATCTGCCAGAGAACAGAGAGAGAAAATAAAAGGAAAAATTTTGCAAGACTTATCGGCTTCCTCAGGAATTTTAGGAACTGGTCAGAGTTTTAGATAAGAAGGTGTTGCACAGGTGTGGCCAACTAGGAGTGGAATAGGCTGAGGTTACTCTTGACCATGGTAAACTGGAAGCGAGATGACTGCAGTGGGAATTACCCAAAGACAGCTACCTACTTACTACACTGGGTATGATTTTGCATTATTTATTCTGATTAAGACAGTCCTTTAAAAATATGATGTGTGAAGCCAAAATACTGATAAAGAGCTGTTTTCTATAGAAGTTATTTAAATTTCTAGATGTAAAAAGAGTCATAGGTGAAAATTAAAAATCCCTTTGAGAACAAGTTTAAGCAGCTCCATTTTCAGTTGATTTTTTTGTTGTTGCTGGTTTTTTTTTTTTAAATTTTGTTTTTTAAAGCAGATCATGGACTAGCCTTTGTTGAGAATTAAAGGTATATCCAAATTCCCCAAAGTAAAATGTTGATTAAATCTTCCCGATGATTAGTGTCTTTGTTGTCCCCCATTATCTGAGCTGTAAATTCAGCAAGCCTTTGGGATAGCAACTAATAGGCTTCCTTTAGCACCCCCTGCAAAATAGGACAAAAGGGGAAATTAAATTCCTAGTTCCAGATTTTGTTTAGGCTACTAGATCAAATCCGAACTTCTTAGCACATGATAAAAAGGATTGGTCTTTCTTGTGTAAAGAGCTAAAAAGTACCATAGAAATATATGTTGTTACTAAATTCTCACATGTCATTTGACCACAAAACAACATGAACTAAAATGAAAACCACGATACAGCTACTAAAACACATGAAGAAAAAAAACCCAACATAAATTCTACAGTACCCTACATTATCTATTAATCAAAATATAGCAATATATTGGGGAAGAGAAGATGCTATTTTTTTTTAATTATTATTTTCTTGTCTGCTCTTGTTGAAGTAGAAGCCTAGATTAAAAAGAACAGTTTGCTTTTAAAGGGAAAAAAATAAAATACCAAGACTTCTCCTTTAAAAGGCCATTGAACTCAGCAGCTCGGTGTGTCCTTTGGAAAGCAGAGGAGAAAGCCTTCTTGTTGTAGCTGTTTAAACTCAAGGGTCAGATGACTGATAGAGTGCATTGTCTGGAGACTTTCACAGTTCAGGTTAATGCTATCAAACCCTTTAATTACACCAATATACAGCTGATAAGAGGCCCTAATGGCCCTTTCATATCTGTATGGTAACTAGGACGTACACCATATATGGGTGTAAGATTGATACCTATACGGCTTCATTCTGATAACTTGACTTCCTGTCAAATGATGCATTGCAGAAGCTTCTTCCAGCTTCTCATCTCTTTTCCTTCAGTGTTCCACACTGTTAAGAAAAGTTCCAGATATTTAGGAGTGTCTGTAAGCATGAAAATATAACAAAGATCTACAGGGAATTAAGGGAAAAATGTGGCTTAGCGAAGCATGCTTTTCAGCACCATATTAATCCTTAACCCTTTGTCAACATACCTACCAGAATGCCTAGTTTTTTGTTTCACTTTTTCCAATTAGTTACAAACCATGGTACAGAAATAAACATTTCCAAGAATTTTAGCAGAAACAAGCAGTGGCTGCAATGCTGCGCTATGAACTGTGCTCTTTACTGAGGTCATGTAGCTCCTTAGTGTAGGAAAATGGCCCCATATATGTATTTTATGTCAGTTACCTTGCTTTAGTCCCAGAGAAACTTGCAAAATCATATTCAATATATTATTTAGACTCATCTTCGCAACTTGGGAAAGCAGTGGAAAGGGTATGTGGTGGATTAGATTACACCCTATGAATGTAAAGATAACAATGTCATCTCCTACTCAGCGTTGATAGGATGTGCAACTAGTAGACAGGAGCACTGCACCCCATTAGGTATATTCATATTGGGTCCAAGAAATAGTGCCTTCCACTGGAGCAGGGAATTTCACTCACAGGCAGAAAAAACTATGTGCTCTGAAAAATGGAGATGACTCTCTGCATATCATAGATGCCACTTGTTGGTATGTTTGAGTTCTTTTGGAGCAGAAGAAAATCAGTTCTATAGGAAACACTAGTGACGCTTCCCAATGCACCTCACTCACAAAAGCAGTGTCAAAATGTCATGTCCTGCACCTTTGGAATTCAGCCCATCAAAGCTCATTCAGCCTCTGGCTTCAAGGGAGCAGATTTTGTTACTTGAATGAGCAATACTATTGTCCCTAAAGTTAAATGTGTGCTGAAGTGCTCCTCTGGTTGGGGTCTCACAGAAGTGTAAGAGCAGACCCGGCACATGGAATTGCTGCCATTGTGCAAACTCAACAATTCAGAGGAAATATCACTCTAAAGATATGTGAAATGGAAGATCTCATCCCCCGCTGAATGATTGTAAGGCTTCTTGCTGGCTGGGGAAGTAGCATGCAAAGCTGCTGGCATGCACATGTAAAGTGAATTATTATTGTATTAAAAACTACTTTCCCCCAAACATTTGTTTCTCATCTGGCATCAAATAGAGTTTAATTGCAAGTTGTTTTATGTCATTTTCAAAAAGATGCACAGGAGGTTCCTAAACTTCCCATGTATACACATCTCATTATATCTCAGTAGGGTTCGTGTTTGTACCACCTGCTCACAATTGGGAACACTTACCCTAATGTCTCTGTAACAAATTTTAGCACTGGGCTCCTTTTGACAATGCAGTTGTAATCTTCATTACACGGTTATGTAAGGCATTTCCAGAGGGTTATGTTAAGAGGAGAAATATGTGAATTTCAATATTTTCTTTGATTTAAGACAACACAGCCCAGCAATTTTGCTATTTTTGTCTAATGGGTAAGAGAAGTAAAGTTATCGGGTTCAAATCTGAATTACAGTTGGTTACCAGCTGTTTACAAAACAGAACAGCAGAAGCATAAAAAAACCCCAGAATATATATATGGATAAAATATCAGCTTTCATGGGCTGGATGCCTCTTTCATGAGTATTCTCTAGTGCTAATATGAGAGGGGTATACGCTTTGTGTTTTTAGAACAGTGTTGGATACTATGCATGTTAATAATTCCAAGATTTATGTCTGTTTAGCCCATTTACAGTGTATTGCCAGGATTACTTGTTTGCCTGTGGGCCAGAATAGTGAGTTAAATCCCACATCAGGATTTGGGCTCAGATCCAACGCTAATATTGCAGTGTAATACTAGGAGAGCTGTGCTGTTAGGAGAGCTGTGCTTTGGCTAGGATGATGTTGAATGAAGGTATCTCCTGCTTGGCTCTGATGACCAACCAAGTGACAGTTAAGGACTTCTGAGCCCTTTGCAGGAGGACAGTGAGATGTCTTTACGTGTCCTTACACACTCAATAGCACCTGTTTGACAGGACCCCCTGCCACATTTCATACACACTGAACACAGAAGCTGTCTGGTGGAAAAATGTAGCATTATAATACAACCAAAGCCTATACTGCAACGCACACGCATAGGCTGATGATGATGAAGATGACACTTCTCTTTCTCCCTCTTCCCTTTTCTCATCATTGTGTCCCTCCTTTCACCGAAACCAGAAGTGTAGCAGCAGCACAGGGAGGTAAATGCAGAATCCAGATGGATTTCTGAGATGTGTCTATACAGAGCACACAAGCACTGTCTGCTCTCCAACCGAGTGTTCTAACACAGCATCCACTAAAAGATACTTATCTGTCCATGCCACTGTCTGAGCAGGTCTGGACCTGTCTGCTTTCTCACCCCAGCTAGATACATCCAGGCTGTATCTTGCCTTTTCCATTGCAGCATGTAGTCCTGTTGCTACTGCTCTGGCGGCAGTAGAGGTCTGGACTTTGATGAGCATATTCATGTGCAGTTACTCGTTTGACAGGCTGCCCAAATTTTCTTGAGGAAGACAAACCACAGCAGATATTTATATCTCAGATATTTATATCTGGGACAAAGGCTCTTCTCCAGCCCAGAGGCTTTCTCCTTGCCAAACTCCAAATGCTTGTTTCCAAAAGAGGTGTTAAAACTTCTCAAACTTCTCAGGAAAGCTCGTAAGTATCTTTCACAATGGGAAGCATTAAACAACCAAAGTACGGGAACTGGGACTGACTGCCCCAATAGCAAGACCATTAATCACCAGTTTGTCCCAGACAGAGCTCTCCTCAGTCTCCAAGCAAAAGAATCCTATAGAAAGTCTTGAAAATTCCTGTGGAAGGCAAATGTATTATCCATGTTCATACATTTTTTTGAGAAAATGAAATAAAAATACACGATAACACCACATTTTATTTATTTTGTAGGTGATGCAATTCTTTGAGTTGCTCTGTGGATGCCTCAAATATTTTTTTAGTAAGAAGCCTGTTTTTGAGACAAGATTGTATCCTGGAGCTGCTCCCTTGAAGACCACTCCTGCGGCTCTTGTGGTCCACTGGGATTGCCATGGCAGCTATGGAGTTGTTTGCACTGAATCAGGAATATTTGTGCAGTTTTGATGGGTTTTTGGCACACTGTAACAATTGAAAATGAGAGTTTCCAACCCAGCTTTCTCCACAGAGCCATCAGCTGCTTCATGAGCTGATTTATAAACCAGTGCTATGCTGTGTTCAGAAAACACTGCAATATCCTCTCTAGCAAGGTCTTGTGCTGATCTAAGCTTTTCTTCAACTTTGCTGGATGACCCTATCTTTAACATAAAAACATATATTCCCACTAAGAGAAAGTGCATTGAATCATGGCTATTAGAGAAAAAAAAATATTTGCCAAGGTTCCCTGACATTAGTTTATTCTTCTCTGTGTCACGTTATCAGCCCTCCTTATTACTGTCACCAGAGTTATCTGCATGGCTCATGCATTTGGTTTTTTTTCTCTCTCCCTCCCACCCACTTGATACCGTAGCTGTTACCTATCACCCTTCCTCAAGTGAGGAGTAAGTGGCTGCTGCTCCATGACCAGCTGGCAGGGATCAGGAGAGAAATGCAAGAGTCCTCTGGATGGAAACTATTCGGGTCATCCCACCTCAGAGGTGCTGTTTGAATTAAAGTTTTATGTTCGCTGTCGTGTGTAAAAATTCTTAGTGACATAAGAGAAACATATTGTTAATTAATTGCAGTCTGAAACACATGTCAATCAAATGCAATTGCGGCTAGTAATCTTTGTGCTAATCACTTTCCAAACAACACCCTGGTCCATCTGAATTATGTCTAAATTAATCTAAGCAAATCTGTACATCATCTTCTTTTAACCTAAAGTAGTAGTAGCCTGAGCTCTTCTATACACAGATATATGTTGAAATTTCAGAGTAATGAAATTTCTTTTCTATGAGCTCTGATATATTTAAGCATCAGAATTCTGCATTTCTGAAATTCACTTTTTGACTATTAATGATTAATCCATTACTAACTATATGGGCCCAAAATGCATGGTAAATGAGCTGCTGGCCAAAGTGCAAGTTCTTAGCTAGCCTTTACTAATGCCAAAACCCCCACTATTGAATGCAGGGCTTGGCCCTGAAATAATTAAAAATGATTATTGTAAGGGCACCAACTTGATATGCTGAGAAACACATATAGCTAAGTTATCTGGATATCAGTTCCAACATTAATTTAAGCAAGTAAATGTAGAGCTGCACTGAAGTAGCACTGCAGTTTTTTCTATATAGTTGGTCCATACACCACAATGCTTCCTGTTAAACCCTCCCTTTCATTACAAATGTCTCATATACAACACAGTGCCTACATAATGACTAAAAAGTGACCTCTGTGTCTAAGGAAAGTAAAAAATAATAAATTCAGGCAATAAGAATATAACATTTTGGGTAGAGATTTCTTTAGCTTTTCAATTATAACCATGGATCAAACAGAGTCAACCTAGGATGTGCTCTCTTTCTCACAGCCTACATGGGCTCATGGGCTTACAAAGCGGTCTCTGAAGACACCAGGCTCAGCATTCATCTGAAGTTAAATATTCTTCACTTGAGGATCTAGTTTATCCGAACTAGAAAAACAAATTGTATTTGACTTCAGGACCAATATGGCAGAAATCCCAGAGCTCTCCACCCATATGGTAGGAACATATGTGTTCACTCCAGCTACACTCCCTTATTCTGACTCCACTCGGAAACAACTCCCTTTTCCTCATTCGCTCTCTCCAGGACTGAGCCAAAGCCTATTAAAGTCTTTAGAAATGTTTTCACTAATTTCAGCAAGCTCTGGATGGTGCCTTCCAGCTTCCAGTCGTTTCTGTCATCATTGCCATAATGACCAGCATCAGCTTGATATTCCTCCCATTAACATCGTCAGAAGATGTCTATTCCAGCTTGACCAGACCTCCAAAACGGACTTCCAAAGCACTTTTCGACTTCCAAACCTTCTTGCTCATGCTATTAAATACTGGCAGTGGGTTCATTTGTTTGAAAATGCTCATGTAATTTTGGCTTAGCTCCTTTTCTGTAAGCATCAAATGATGCAAGCAGGGGAAGACTTCATTTTTTTAGGTAAATGATACACTTTGGCAGGAGTGCCAGTGGCTGTGTACTGTAACACAGCACATCATGCAGCCTGTGGTCTCCCAGTTTCTGCCTATATACAGTGGGAGCATCATGACAGAACAAGTCTGGTCCTGCAAAGGAATAATTCAAAAAAACTCTCACTCACTCATATCTGGTAATAGTGAGTGAAGATGGTTAAAATGCAGGTGTTTAACAGCATGCAGAGGAAAGTGTTTCTGCAGCTGGAGGAAGACTGTTAAGAAACACCTAGTCCTGATCCTAGAAACCTCAGTCACAGGTTCAGCATCAAGGGCTTCTGTAAGATCTCAGCAATGTTGTTGAGGATAATGCTGTGCTTAGCGGGTCGCCTTCCTTTGGCCACCTAGAGAAGAGGATTTCATCCGTACTTTGTGTCTAGGGTCTGGAGCTGTATGTCAATATGCTTTGGCAAATTAGCAGGTGGAACATTTCATTAAGCAGTGTACTCAAAGCTAATGAAACCCTCTTTTTTCTCTGTTTAAACAGGTGATCCCAGTGAGTCTTCCTCTGCAGTTGTATCCAATGGTGTAGTACTTAGTCTTAATGCAAAACCAAAACAAAACATCCTTCTCCATAAACATCTTCCTTGTTCTCTAACACAGCAATGATTTTTGCAAAAGCAGTTGACTCTTTTCCCAGCACAAAATGTCCAAATTGTCCAGCCCACCTCTGCAAAGACACCTCTCCAGGAGGAACCTGAGTGACAGCTACACAGCAGCTCATGGTTATCAATGCCAAGTTACTGAGGCAGCTCACAAAACCACACTGCAACAGGAGGAAAAGTCCCAGCAGCATTTGCAGCAATGTTATTAAAGTGGTTTCTGTTTCCAGAGCAAAATGGACAGAATCTGTGAATACAATTAAAAACGTTTTTTTTTCCTTGCCATGTATTTCAAAGATTTGGTACCTGGGCTTTGCATTTCTCTCTTTTAATATAAAGCATAATATTTCCGTAACTCACATTTGGAATCATTCCTGGGTTTTGGAAGCAAATTATTAAAATTGAGCATATGGAGGTCTT
>WUAM01000015.1:917218-931357 GCA_024336885.1 Actenoides hombroni
CGCCCGCTCACCATCTCCTCCTCCCCTCTCTCCTCTGCAGGCAACAGCTCTTGGTCAAAGCATCATGTCACTTTCAGACATTTTTCACTCAGGGGCTGCAGAGGCAGAGATGAATTTTCCCTGAAATGGATCCATACAGCAGCAGGGAGAAGGTCTGAGTGTCGTTTTGGGTAACTGCTCAAAAGCCTTGCTTCTTGCCAGAGTCCATCCAGTCCTCTGGAGTGAGAGTGAGCAGAGACTTTCAGTACTTTAGAATGAGCTCTGTTATTTTCCTTTTTCTATCTGATTTGGAAATACTGTGAGCAGAGAATGCACTTAGCTGTCCTGGAATGCCTTAAACTGCACCAGCACAGGCTGCGAGGACACAGAGAAGAGGAACATCAGTATCTCAAAAAAAAAAGGTCTGAACAGTTCTTGTTTTATGAGTCTTCATCTTCAAACGTCAGCTCTCAGAGCATCCCTGCTCTACAATATAGCTTAAGATTGCAGCAATTAATGCACGAAGGCCTGGACTCTACCTCTTATTCAAATAAATTAAACAGGAGATACCTACTTAAGTGTACTCAAGGATCTAGAACGTCCTTACCCTTGAATAACATTTTAGCAGGGATCCCGTATCAGTGCTGAACTCAGTCCTTAATGCTGGGAGCTAATGAGGAGTCTTTCAGCTTTTATTGAAATGAATGGGTACTTTAATGCTCAGCAGCTTGCAGAACTGGGCTCTGAAAAGGAAGGAACATATAGTTCACCGGATGGCTGTTTCTGTAATGCCAGATCACAGGAAATATTTCATGCAGGCTCTTTACAATTCATACTTAATCATAACAGAATCCTTTTTCCTGGTTTTTATACCATGCTGGACCAGTCCACTTGTTACAATACATGTAAGATTTCAGAGAATCAGAAGTTGGTGGTATGAGGCCACTTGCAACACGTGCTGGAAGATAGCATAGTGTGGGTTATATACACTCCTGAAGGCTGCTCTTCCAGTACCTGCTCATGAAGGGATGTGATCACGCAGCTGGAAAGCTGGAAGTATATGAAAGCAAAAGTACATTTCAATCTAATGCAGAGCCCTAAGCAGAGTCACTCAACAAGTAGCCACTGAAGGCTTTGGGCTCGTTATGAACCACGTCTCTAGGAGCAGCACGATTTCCAGCTCTTTCCCGTGTCCTCTGTGCTTTGCCCCTCCTCACATGGTGGGTACTAAAAATGCATTGAGCTCAGAGAACAGTTAGCTAATGTTTTTGTCAAACAAAATATGGGGGGAAGATTTTCCTGCCTTTGAATAACACTGATGATATTTTTTCCTGCATTTTTCAAAGAGCATTAGAACAATGCAAGTCCAGGCTCCTAAACACAGTTACAGGAGTTAGTGTTTAGGAGGAAAAAATTACTACTTCCTCTGTATCTGCAATCTTATCAGTTCTTGTTGCTTTTGACTTTTTTTTTTTTTTTTTTTTTTAAACTCTGATGTCCATTTTACTTTTGCTATCTAAAGAAACATTTTCTCTCGTGTCTAAATAGCCATATGTTAAATTTTCTGCTTGCCGCTTATGTAGGTAAAATATTTAATTCAGTGGAAGTGCTACGGATATTTAGAAGATCAAAACTGGTTGTCACATAAGTTTGAGAAAGCTGCTGAAAGTCTCAAGCATTCTCTCAGTAGAGCCCATATTCAGGAAAAGTAGAGATTCCTGTGCATAATGCAAAGTACCTGGTACATTATGTTTACTGCTAAATATCTAATGCTACGAAATGCTTTCATCAAGGCTTAAACATATTGACTTTCTGTTGAAAGGCTTTTAACATAAATTACAAGTGATTAGTGAAATACATGGCAAATAGACTACTGCCAAAAATATAAGGGTGGCTTTTAAATAACACTTTTTTCCTTGATGTAAATTTTAGCTAGACAGTTTCAACCACCACTTATTTTTCTGTGCTTTTATTTGATAACTAGTGCCCAGTAGAGCAGCATATGGACATGCAGGAACTGAAATAGTTTGTCTTCATTATCTGGTAGACCTGTGCAAGCCTGAAGCCCTCAAGAAAAACCACAAGACTGTACAAACTGGCAACTGTGGGTTTGTCTGTTCTCTATTGATTCTATTTCTGGAAAAAAAACATGAACCAATGTGTGAATCATGTGACTACTGAACTGAGCAAGTACCCACCAGCAGATAAAGCTGCTCTGAGACCTTTTGTAGCCTGGTTTTGGTTACTACCTCAAACCCTTTTTCTATTTGTTTCTGAACTGTTTGCTTTAATCTTTTTCCTTTGAGTCTAGGGGGTGGAAAACAGCCAACTTAGTTTCCTAAAAAGATTTTGGAAATTGTATGTGTAATTTCTACAATTGCTAACCAGTTCTACCATTCTACAATTTTATATAAACCTGTATAAGAATTTAATTTATTGTCTCCGGGTGATACAAAGCATTCACATTTCTCTTTAAGCAGAGCTGTTTTGAACAGCTAACAACAGAGATTACTTTACCGTTCCAGACACACTGACAAAGGGGCAGAATTATGAGGTTAATTTTCAAAGGACCTTTGAATCATTTAAGGTAATTTCTGCACAAATTATTCCAATTACAGTTTTTTAATTCCACAGTGCTGCACTCAAATTTGGAAATGTTTATTAGCAAGTGGTTATTTGCACTCAAAACCAAAATTCTGTTCATGTCATCTGCTCTGCTACTATGTCACAGTGGATCTAGAATGCCAATTTTCAGTTTTACAAAGTTCTTCCAAGAAGCAAATATCAAAGAACTATTGCCAACAAGAATTGCATAACAATAGATCCTTCAATTCAATTCAATATACCCAGCTTTAGTTGGGGGTTTTTATGTGTGTGCCACAATTAGGTCTGAATATTCAAAATTCTTTCTTGAATTCAACATCTTCTACCTCCTGCCTTTATTATTCTTGGTTTAACTCCATTACCCTTTTGGAAATCTTCTGTTTGCACCCATAAAACAGGCACCTCAGTCTTCAGCACCCCATCCATTCTTTTCTTATTATTTCTTCCTTTTCTATAGCTTTAACCTGAATAGTTCTCTTCTCAAAGAAAATGCTTTGGCTCTGATATTTTTCAAGAACTTTAAACACTGATTCCATGCTTAATGTCTCATTCTTCCTTTCATCCAACTGCACCAAGCACACAAATATTTAAATAAATATGAGCATTAATTTCCAACTTAACTTCCTTCCAGGACTCCTGATGAATCTTATATTTAACCTCTTCAACAACACTTAAAAAGGTTACTCTCAACCTCGCCAGCTTAAGCTCTACTCCCCTTCAAACCATCATGAACTTTCAACACCTGTTGGTCTCCTTTAAGTCTCATGAATGTTTCCTCTCACTCAGTCAAAATCATCTTTAGCAGACCTTTTTTTCTCCATCTTGTTGCCTCTCAGCATCGCCACCATGCCGGTGCTCCCCTCCTTCCACAATGTGGGCTCTCACTGAAATCTGTGGTGTGAGAGAAGAAATCAGCTCTACCATCTTCACTGAGCTCTCCTACTAAGCCTTATTCTTCCTTTCAATTTAATTCATGTGCAAGTAAACTGTTGTCTATTTCAGTGTCTTATTCAGTGGCATTACTAATTGGCTTTGGAAAATGCATCCCTGCCACGAGAATCCGTTGTCAGCAAGTAGGCAATTCTCATCTATGCAAAGCTGCTGGTGCAAGTGATTGATGCTACAAGTGTGTTTTGAGGGCACCTGTAGAGGGGACAATTAACAGATATAAAATATCCTTAAATCTCTAGAAGGGATCTTTCACGCATGTTTTAGTCTTTATTATGTTTCCTCAAAATCTTTTGTCTTATGTCTCTAATTCAGCTCTGGGGGTGGTTCAGGGCTGAGGCAATCAGATAAAGGGCAAAATCCACCCGTGCACAGGAGATAGAAAGGAAGAAAGTAATATAGAAAGACAAAGACCGTACTGGCAATTTACATGCGCTTCAAACACCCCTGATTCTCTGCTACTCAGTTAAAAGAAAAAATATTTTTACCTCTAAAACTTCTCTCTCACATGTACTGTCCTTAAGGCTGTCACTCAGCAGAAGGAAACACATATGTCTCAAGAGTACTTTTGTGCTTTTCACAATTTTATCAAGGGAAAATATGTTGCACGTTCTCCTGACTTTCCCAGATTTTCAAATGTAGTTTATTCTAGTTTCTTACAAACTTTCAAAGTTCTCTGTTTTTCCAGCTACAACATAATTACTTTCATAAATGAAGGGACAGGAGGAAAAAAAAAAAAAAAAAAGTAGAACTGGTTGATTGATAGAATAACAGGATTATAGATGGATGGAAGAAATGTGTGACTTGTCAGGGTGTATATCGGTGTGTGTTTCTGTACTCTAGAAATGTATAAAGATAGTAGAGCCACCTACAATTCCACTGCTTTGCAATTTCTTTGGCGATAGCAAAAGGAATAGAGACTTTCTGCTCATTTAAATAAATTTCTAGGTGCTTCCAGCTAGCTGATCATGTCTATTATCACAGAAGATAGAACAAGTTCAAAACCAATTAAGAAAGCTGACAACCTCTATTCTGTTACCGAGATCATCTCTGAAATGAGTGCTCTTGCAAAAATACACGTTATTCCACAAAACTTAAGTCTGCACATGCAAACATGCAGTTGAACATTTAATTGCCACGAAACCCACATAGGGTTTCTCAGAAATTACATAGCCCAGTTAATAACCCAGCACACCCCAAGCATTTTCTTTCCTGACACCAGTCCTGCTAACTGACATTGCTGTTTCTGAGTACCCTTCCTGGATGGAAAGAGATTATATGGGAAAATCCAAACTAAAGAAAAGTAATTTTAAAGCTGACAGGCTAAAATAATCTTTTTCCCTTCCAGAAGTAAATTTTGTAATTCGCCTTCTTTCTATTAATGAGTGTTGCTGTATTTGCCAGTGTTTCTCTAACTCTGGTTAACATCACATTTGGTGCTGAGCAGTCATGGATTTAAAGTTTATTACAACCTTTTTTAAAGAAAAAATAATTTTTGCTAGGTCTGGTAGGAACTAATGAGAACTACTGAAAGAAACAGCCACAGCCCATGCAGCAGCTGAACAGCACAGACCAAGGTAGTATAGCGGAAGCTAATGTTGAAACTGCTAGCAGAAAAATGCTTTTGATATTAGGATAGACCAAAAGTGTTAACATTGATAAGACAGGGAATGTGGAAAGAGCTGGGTCTCAGTAAAGGCAGGCGTGTGCTCTCTGGAAAGAAGAAAACCAAGATATTGATTCCACAAAGGAGGGTGCCAAGGGGTCTCTTCCTTCCTTTCCTGCAGAAAACTAGATAATTCTGATTATCATTGAAGCTCGTCAGGAAATGAGTCGGAGGATGTTTGCTGGTCTTTCCCCTTTTTTTTTTTCCCATAACAAGAGTTGTTGTGGAGTAACAACAACCTCTGTGCTTCACAGGCTAACGGTGTCAGGAACAATGCAACTTCACATCTCACAACTTCAAAACATTTTAAATGAGTTTCTAAATATGAAAGGATCATGTGAAAATGAAAAAAAAAAAAAGAGGAAAAAGAGGGTAAACAGCTGTATTTATGGAAAATGGACAGAATCAAGAACAAGATTCCTTTCTGAGACTAAGCTATAAACAACCACAGTAAGCTATGTTTTAAAAAACTAGAGTGAGGTATTTAAAACCCAGCCTCATCTTCCAAAGGATATTTCACACATACAGTGCACTTGTCAATGCGTTTAACTGGAAGATACTGAGTCTTTTGACTTGAATTGCAGGAGCCAGTTCAATCCTGTGAACAGACATCAATCAACAGATCTGTGTAATTACCAGAACTGTGCGCATGAATGAGGCATGCACTTGTACATATAAAGTGTGGCTGAGATTCAGTCACCTTAACTTTTATGTGCCGGGACTAGGTAGAAAGACTTCAGTATGTTGGTAAATTGATTAGATCATACTTGGCTGTACTTTTTAGATCTCGGGCATTCATTTGGGAAGTTGTGCTACTCAGGGAAGCAGCACATCACCTATTCACATTAACCAAGGAGCTCATTCAAGTGCTTTCTTTGTAAACGGGTTACATCTGTCACGTAAATCAGAAAGAGAGCCCAGCATCCCAGCATGGCACACTGGGAGATCACTGCTTAGGCTATAATCACATTTTGTAATGAAGGGGGGAAAAAAACCTGTAAAACAGTAAAGAGATGAAAGCAGTTTTCAATCTGCTCTAGAAAAAAGAAATAGAAGGGGTCTGGAGCCCAGTTTGGCTCTTGTGCTCCAGCAAAGCTATGCAGCAAGTCTCAGGCTTTTCGCCTGCTTCAGCTATCTGGCTGATGTGATTTGTAAACTTAGGCACAATCAGTAGCATGATGACTGCTGAGTCTTATTTTAGATGGACAGTTTTCATGTTCAACATGTTTTTAAATGAAAGCAATTTTTAATCAGCCCTTTAAAAATAGTACTGCAGAGTACTGGCATCTGTCGTGTATTATGAGAATATATTTGTCAAGCATGCAAAATAACAAATGCTTTCAAGTATTTGACTGTCCGCAGGCAATGATGAAAAACCCTAGACCTTTGCAACTGGGTGTCAGAGAGTTTGGTAGCAGGAGGTTTGCATCACCATGTTGTCATGGGGTTAAACTTGCACCGGATCAATACTCTGGGGAAAGCACTTCATGGGGGAAGAAAATGGGTTATTTCAGTGCATCACGAGAGAATTTGAACTGCACCGAAACCTTGAATTGCTTTGCTATAGTACCTGAACACCTGGAGTAACCTGGTGATGAAGTTGAGGCTCTGGCCACTGCTCTGTGAAGCGTTTAAAAAGCTTAGATCATTTTAATAACGGTATCTAAGAGCCTGATCACCATAAAGCTGCATCAAAGTGATTGGATTACCTCAGCGCAGTATCAAAGAGCTTATCAAAAGCTCGGGCTTGAGCACACCAGCAGTGACAGCAGCTGCTATGTTTTAAACAAATTCTGACTGCAAGTTCGTTTCCAGCTTTACTCTCCTTCAATATTTGTAAGAAATTTGTTGTGATATGCAAAAGAAAAAAAAAAAAACCAACAAAAAACCCCAACATAGTGAGGCAAGTATGGCAGCAATACAATGTTCTAGCAGTCACAGGAGTTAAGCAAAATGCTTTTCAGATGTGACATGTTTCAGAAAGTATAAAGTGAAGGATAAGAAACAGAAAGACTATGTGATCCTCTTTTTATTCTCCTTCACTCCCCCACCTCCACCTCTCTGCCTTTCTATTGCCAGCCTTTTATGTCTGCAAAGACTCAAAGTAACACGAACAGGGGAGTGAAGGAGAAATATTTATGTCAGAGATGTAATACTTGGAGGAATTCAGCGCCTAATAAGAGCACCATTTCTTTTTTTTTTTTTTTTGGTGAGCTTGTGAAGGGGGGGAAATAACGAGGGCAGTAGCACAACAGCAGCAGTCCGAGGTTAGCAAAGTCCAGACACGAGGACATTCAACCAGCAGCAGAGAGGGAAAACAACAGCTGGCATAAGCCATCATCATATGTCTTGATCTTTGCCAGGGACAGGTGGTCAAAGCAACTCCACACCCTTCTCTCCGTGCGATGCTCTGGAGCCGGACACACAAGTATCTGGGCCTGGAATGCTGCTTTAATATGCAGTTTCTTAGATCTTTCTGATTTATTTTTGGAAGCGCACAATTCCCACACTGCCGGAGCCTCTCTGGCTTGCAGTGAGATGCTAAGACGTTAGGGGTGGGATGCTCTCCCCCTCCGGTGCGAGGGTGTCTCCTAGCAGCCGGCCATAGAGCAGCGTGGATGTCTTCACACAGTCTGCTCACTTTAACAACCTCAGAGGAGCGCGGGGACTGCAGCTGCTGCCAGAGGGGAGGGAGCACAGGATTGTGCAGGGAGACAAATGTGATCTGGGTGGATGGGGTGAGTGGGAGCCTTAGGATTCCTCCCCAGGACAGCTCTATTTATGTCTGTCACCATGCAGCCTTCCTGTGGGTCACATTGGCACTCACCTCCCCCTGGTCAGTGAGCTGCGCACACACATCTGTGCGTGTCGTAAGAAAAATCACCAGCCTGGCCTAACGAGTCCCGTGAGGCACACATCTAGCCTCTGCTTGCAAGCACGGTGTGCATGAACCCTGCCCTTCCACTCTGTCGCCTTCACGTTTTGAAGTCGAAGTCTCTGAGTTGGGCAGGGGCACCACGGGGCGATGGAGGAAGTGCACGTTTGTGTTTTCAAGAACCCAGCCCCAAAACTCACTATAAAAGCATGTGTCAAATGGGTAGTGATTCATTCTGCTGGTGAATTAGGATCAACTGTTCCCCAAAGGCCATAAAAAAGACAGGCTGTCCTGGACATACTGCCCAGAGGTGGTTCTATGCCAGCTTCTTCAGGCATGCATAGTATCACTTAGGAATCACTGCGATTTACAAATGAGGAACAACAGATTTTGGAAACTATAATTGTGGTTATTGGGCAACGTTGTCTAGCCCATAGCTCAAAACTTGACACTTACTGGCTTTAATAAGGTTGTGTAATCCACCAAGACAAGAAGAAAAACCCTGCTGCAGAACCTGTGTGCCGTGCTTCACACGTGAGCAGCAAACGGCAGTTGGGTGCCCAGAGGACTTTCGGACTTCATGCCAGCAGAGAGCATTTTCCAACCTAATGCAGAGCAAAACGCAAGGGTGAAAATCCTGACTGTGCTCAGTAAGTACACGTTTTAGCGCTGACGACAGTGGGACCGGGTCGTGCTCACAAATTGTTTAATAAAGGTCAAAGAAACAGGATATGAGCACAGAAAATTGCTACAGTTGGAGGGGGCAGAAAGCCAGTCTGCTTTCTTCACTTGGCTTTGGTAGATTTGTCTTCCCTGGTGTTTGACAAAGAAAGAAGCATAATAATGTGAGAGGAATAATATGTTCAAACCCATAAAGTTTAATTCATAGATTTAAGAAGCATGTTTTGGATGAAAGCCTCAGCTGCTTAAACACAGATCTAGTAAATGGGAATTCGTTCTTGCTCCCAATGCTTCCAAGCAAATATTGTTCTTATTAAAATCTATGTGTCTACTTATGGTTGTGCTAAAGCCGTTCATTTTTATGGATGAAAATCCGGTGCTTAAAACAAACTGTGCTAATATATGTCCAAATATGAAGAGATACATAGATGGATGGATTATATAGGAAATTTTGTTTAGACAGACACAGTACTTAGTGGTGTCAAGAGCTTGTTACTGGTTTTTAATTTTCAGAGTTGAAGAAAGAAAGGCACAACAAGTACACACAGTTAAGATGAACAGTAAAATCACAAACGGAATTTAGGTATGCTTAATTATAGTGTCTAGATCACTTGCCAGACCACATAAGCTGTGAGCGGAAATCACCACTATCTATTTTCATGTGTTGCTGTAATGATGGATTACTAATCATTGTACTGTATTTTGTACTAAAAATAGTAGAATGGCACACAGAGGAATAAGGTTCTGGTATCAGGAACAAATCTGTTCAGGCCTTATGAGATCCACATTTTAAGAGTTTGTTGGTCATTTTTGGTACCTCTGAAAGGACCTCCTCTGTGCCTCACAGCAAAGGTAACTATGCAGGTGAGACCATGAGGGTAAAGGCCTCAACAAGTAAAAACATTAGGGAGAGATTCTTGAAGGATGAGATAACTTGGTAACGGAGTTGCATATGGAGAACATCTCATTGTGTGCTTGCTTGATAAAGCCGGTCATGGTTCAACTCTTCCAGAAGATGTGCAGCAGGGTTAATGTCGTGCTCTGCCAGAGGTGGTTGATCATGTTGATGACTCAATTTCCACACTAGATCTGGATCATGCAAAGAGGAGCCTGTAATTCTTTCTGTAACCATATGTGTAGACATACCAACCTTCAAGTCATGTGCAGAGCAGGAAGTGATTTTATCTCTGCGATTCCCAAATGGTATTTGGTGGTCAACCATGTATTGAAGGTGTGAATCTTCACACAGGGAAAACAAAAAGCAAGAGATCAAAGCCATGTACTGTTTAGATAAAAGCAAATATTATTCTCTAGGTGACACACCTATCATCTCATTAATACTAGTTCTATAAAGTAAAATATGTGTGTGGGAAAGAAATGTAGTATCAAAGGGCAAATACACTGGAGAAAATATGTGAATTCCTATGGACATACAAAATGTTCAAAGTACACAATGCAAGTTATTCAGCTCTGCTTATGACTTGACACAAGGAAGGTAAGGAAAGTGGCTGTGCTTGCCCTTTCTTCTTCCACCCTTCTTGAAAGCCCCAGACAGCCTCTATCTGTATCTCCACCAAAACGACAAAATCTTTTGCTCCAGTGGAACTCTGTGTTTCTGCTCCTTGCAGCAGACAAAATATTTAGCAAGGAATAAGCCAAGACTCTTGAACTAATTGTACTTGAACCCAAACCTCAGGATGCACAATGTTAATTTATGGTTAATTCCACTAAACATTTTCCAATCCCACAATATGTTCCAGTAGCCAAGACTAACTTCACTTTATTGGGAATGTCCACTAGAGACATCTGCAGAGAATAATTTCTCAAGACAGTTGGAGCTAACTGTAGATAAAGTGCTTGTTTCAAAGTGTTTCCGGTTGAGGACAGAGATGATAGATTGATTTGGGTTGCTGTTAACAGCAATAGGAATGAGGGCTGTACAGAAGTGATTTTAGTCATGGCTAGGGGCATGGTTTACTTTGCATAAGAGACTTTCTGAGGATTCATTCAGATGGATGTAGTATAAGAGTGGTGTGTCAAGAGTTCTCCAGTATAGAGAGTCTTGTGCTATTCAGTCTTCTGGAATATACAGAAAAAAGGAAGAGACAGACCCATTTTGGTTGTTTCAGATTTAATAGCTGTTTCATGCTCTAGGTTGAAATTTGTTTTCCTTAAATCTGAAGTGACTCCATCAAAGCAAAATAAATCACAGCCATATAAAATGGAGGTGACTTTAGAAACAGGCCCAGTTAGTTACAAGGAACCAAGCCAAGAAACAGTAGTTCTTGAAACAAAAGCAGCAAGGTAGCAATCCTTACTCCCAACCACTTAACAAGGAACTAAACCAAGTATTTCACCGTTATTTGCACGGCAGAGGTGTCAAAATCCAGCTTTCAGAGACAGATTTTTAAAATCCTTTGGAAGTGTTTTCAAAGCAAATGTTTCTAAAACTTCCCCTTCCACCTTTCCGAAAGGCTTTTTCTTAGATAATTCTATAATGATGGAGCATTGCTCTTCCTTTTAATGTGACAAATCTGGGAGTATTACCTTAAAAATAGCTTACTGGATTAACTACAAGATGACCAAGTTGACTCATGGATCTTTGATTTGCTATTTGTTGTGCAGCAACTTTTGGAAAACCATTATCATCCAAATTAGGAAGTGAATGCTTACACACAAAGTCATTCCTTTTTTAAGAAGCATGCCAAGATCACATGTATATATTGTCAGATCAGCTGGCAAAGAAGTATTACCTGATTTACTTCTGAGAGGTTTCCTTGGTTACCATTCAAGGACGAAGTACCTGGAAGATCTCAGAGCCTGAACTTTGAAGAGGAAATGTGCAATAAGAGAGAAGACAGGTCAGATAATAGGTAGAGAGCCAAACATCATTGAGATGACTGTGTTGCTTAAAATGAGTCAACAGTTCACGCTTTGCACCAAAGACCCAGCCTAAATGCAGTATTTTGCCACTAATGTAAAGAACATGGTTCAGAGCAAATTCATCTTTGCTGTGCTCTTCTCAGCACGATGATGTTTGTGAGATAACATTGAGGGGACTCCACAGGACCTTGTATAATACTCCTACTGCTGAACGGGAAGTTTAGATGCTTTTTTTGGTGCTACATAAAGAAATTCAAGCACTGCTCTGTATCATTCCACCAAAACAAGGCAAAGCACTAAATTACTTTAACAGTGGAAAATACTATTTGTTGAAGAAAATAAGAGAAATAAGGATAGTTGCCATGTTCAATTGTCACCTACGGTTTTTAATAGAATCCTAACAAGTAAATGACCTTTAAAAATAAGAGAATTAAGTGTAACACTTCCATAATTCATGACTTTAAAAAGAAAGGGAAGTAATTTTTCAAGACTATAAAAATATATATACTGTAGCCATCACACAACAGTGGAAGATCTTTAGATATAAGAGGGAAGGGGAGGCAGAATTAGCCAACAATAATATTATGATTAATGAAACAGTAACTGGGAAAATTAATTTTCTTCCCCTCCCACTCTCCATATTGAGTTTACAGCCTGTGCCATTTTTCCATGCATTTACTTTCTTTCTAATACAGTTGCTACCTGACTCATTATAGGAATGAGTTGGTGAAGGGCTGAACAACTTAGGAGACTCAAATATACCACAGCTAGTCTTTTAAATATCATTGAAATGTTATTTAAATAATAATATTTTATTATCTTTTAAAATTCTATTTTAATGACTAATCTCCTTAAAAATCCATAGATCTTGTGTTATGGTGTTGTTCATTTCAGAATTAAAGTTAGGCTGCACTTGAAATGCCACTTAGTATTTATAATATTCCTTCATTTTGACTGTTAACTGACACATCAATGCATAAATAACTTACTTTCTTTCTTTTTCTCAGTGGCTTTCTAGAGCAGCTCAGAATGCCTCCAGACTGGTTCTCCTACAATTTCATCAACACAGTTTCAGGGGACAAACCTCAATGAGTAAACCAAAACCAGAAGGAAAATGATTAAGATATGCCCTATACACTCAGTTACCTGGATAAAGGGATGGGAAAGTGAACAAAAAAAACCATTACAGAATGACAATAGTCATACTTAGAAGTTAATTACTGTAAGTCTGAATAAACTTTCCCAAAGTGAAACATACTGCAGAAACAGATTCTTAGGAATCCAGTATTAAATTTTTGTGATATTACAATTTCACATGGTCTAACCTCCTACTCCCTCCACAGTCTTGTACATAGTTTAGCAACATCTATACAATACCTCCATATGTCTGATAATTCTTTCAATGCCAGTAGATATGCACTAAAGCCCTTGAACTGAAATTCATGACAAAGGTAGAGTAAATATGGTATCTAAATAGTTTATTACAAATATTACACCTCTTCCCATGCTGCTGTGTTTGGTTGTATTTCTTACAGCTGGGTAAGGAGCAGCTTCTGGATAGACTCCTGCAGAGCCCTTCTGTAGATGCCTGCATACTGAGCCAGAAGGGACCTGATCAAGATGTTCCTGAAGCCTTACATACTGTAGGCACAAGAAAACCAGTTTTGGCTGAATACATGATGATTATTAACCCACAGAAACTGGATGAGTCAAAAGCCACGTCATCACCGCTCATCAGGCAGATGTGCAATAGGAAACCAAGCACCCGTTGGAAAAGTCATGTAAATAATCTCAGAATGAAGCAAGGCATTGCATGTGCTCTGGGACAGAAACCCCAGCCACTGTGCTGGATAATCCTGACCTTGTTTGTTGTTCGTCCCTGGCTCTCTGAGTCACCATTCAAGGGCCAGTGGAACAGCTCCAGTGCAGCCTGATGAGTACATTGTTCCCTCCTACCGCAAATTGCCTATAATTTGACAGTTCAGTTACCCTCATGAGAGAGCTGGGTTGGAAACCTTGGAGGCTGAGAAATTAATTGAATCTGGGTCTCCCATACGCTGATTGAGGGCTCTAAACACTGAGCTATTGTGTAATGAAGAGTCTACCATCTCCTCTTCCGCTTGTACTTCTCAAGCAATTAGTGAACCACTCTTCTCCTGTGGGTTTTGCTTGGTTTGTTTGTTGTTGTTTTATGTGTTTTTAAAAGAAAATGCAACACTGAATCTCTTCAGGAAAAATTTTTGGGTGGTAACAGAAAGAATATTCAACTGGTAGCTCTTACAAAGCCTCCTAAGAGACAGGGTGGGGATGCTTTGAGGATACCTCTCTGTCCTCCCATTCTTGGCTACGTTTAATCACCTTCTCTCTCACTTTTCAGTCTTTTCTGCCTTTTCTACTTACAGGGGCTTAAAAATTAGCCTAAAGAGTCAAACTAAAATGTTTTTTTTCTGTGGGTTTTTTTTTTTTTCTTTTCCTCTGCAGAATATAGAGGTCAGCCAGCTGC
>WUAM01000015.1:959143-969255 GCA_024336885.1 Actenoides hombroni
TGGTCTATTCCAGTCCCCTGTGTCCAGGACTGTGTCCAGATGGTTTTTGAATATCCCTAAGCATGGAGATTCCACAACCTCTCTGGGCAGTCTCTGCTAGTGTTTGTCGACCTCAGAATATTCATCTATTTATTTATTTATGTTGAAATAGAATTTCTTGTATTTTGATTTGTGCCTATTACCTGTTTCCCTGTTACTATTTAGTGCTAAGAGTCTGGCTTCATTTTCTTTACTCCTCTATCAGGTATTTATATACATTGCCAAGAGCTCTATGAGTCTCTTCTCTGAGATGAACAGTCCCAGCTCTCTTAGCCTCTCCTTGTATGGCTGATGCTTCAGTCCATTCATCATCTTTGTGGCCCTATACTGGATTCTATTCAGGATGTCCATGTTTTTCTTTCACTGAGGAGACCAGAACTAGACCCAGCACTCCAGATATATCTCACAAGTTCTGAGTAGAAAGGAAGGATCACCTCCATAAGACAGATGCTCTGTCTTATGCAACCCAGGAGGCTGTTGCCCTTCTCTGCTGCAAAGGCACGTTGTTGGCTTGTGGTCAGCATGGTGTCTCCTAGGATGCCCACGGCCTTCTCTTCAGGGCTGCTTTCCAGCCTATTAGGACAAAGTGTGTGTGGAGTTGTTTTTCCCTGGGTAGAGGGCTTTGAATTTCCTCTTCTTGAACTTCTTGAGATCCCTCAGCCTGTCCAGGTCTCTCTGAATGACAAGACAGCCATCTGGGGGTATCAGCCACCCTCCCAGTTTTGTACAATATGCAAACCTCCTGAAGGTGCACTCTATCCCACCGATGAAGATGTTAAAGCGCAAGAGTCCTGGACCTCACATCAACGTCTGGGGCACATCACTGACAGCTGTCCTCTAGCTGGAGTTCATACTGCAGATGCCAGCCCTTTTTTGCCCAGCAGGTTAGTCAGTTCCCAGTCCACCTCACTGTCCACTTATTTAATCTGTACTACCTCAATTTTTCAGTGAAGATGCTGCAGGAGACAGTGTCAAAAACCTTACTGAAGATCAATAGTCTCTGCTCTCCCCACATTCTCCAAGCAAGTCATCTCAATGTAGAAGGTTATCAGATTGGTATTCACATACCTGTAATGTGACTCACTCACTAGCTTTTTTTCAACTAAGAAGAGAAAAATTCCCTCTGCATTCTGAAAACAACAGACAAACCAAGAAGTCAGCAAATGACTTTTCCTAGAAGGGAACTGTTTGACTGGAACATGACAGTCTGACTGGAGTGAGTGATGGTTGTGGTAGAGCCACAGCATCTTCCCATCATGGTAGGAGATGCAGGAGCATGCCAGCAGGACCAGTCACACCAAGAGGCTGACAGCTCAGGAATGGCAGCGTGCCTTTATTTCTCAACCACAAAGAAGCTATCGTCCCTTAGCTAACATCACAGCCTAACTATGTCTGAAACAGCCCAGAACTGTGGCTTCAGACAGGTAGGTTTGGGATTCGTACGCCTGAGGACCTGATGGATGGATAAGGTGGCAAAACATCCATGGCATTTGTATGATCAATGGCATTTCATCAGCGAGTTTTAAATTGACAGTTTCTTATTTGAAAGTGATGATGGGTAGTGGAAGTCTTAGATTTTCTTTAGCAAAAGGATGAAAGATGTGGTGTCTTAGATCTGCTTAATCACTCCCAGAGCCACTTTGTCTTTAGCTTAGCTAATCTGTGTCATTGTTAAGGCCAAGATCACCAAATTCAAGCTTCTCAATATATAGATATATGTTGTGTATTTGCTCGCTGTTATTAACAAAAGGAAAGAATACCTCATTGATAGAAACAATGAGTCAAATTTGGAGAAGATAGCTGATTAAGTAGTTCACATTTCAAAATTATTTTGAGTCTTGATTTTGCAGCATCTGTGGCAATTGCCTGCCTTCATTTTAGAATGTCATACTTGTGATATTTCCTTGCTGTTCATGAGATTCAGAGCAGCTTTGTGGCCAAGGCTGCTCTAGTCTTTTTAAAATGTATTCTGTAAGATATTAATAAGCTGAGGTTGTCTATTGTGCTGATGAGATAAACCAGGCATACAGAACTAAGTGCAAAGGAGAAAAGATGACTGGGAATTGATGCTGTTGTTGATGTTGTTTGCATGAATAACAAAAGATGTGTTTAACAGTTTTATTTTTTCATTGAAGTAGTCATTCTCCCAAAATGCTGATGTCAAACAAAGAGGTAGGATCCATTCCCTATTAGATTGTGTTGACCAGAACAAGGGATTTCATACTCTGCTATGAAACTAAGGTTTCTCAAAATAAAAAGTACAGGACCTGCCTTACAGACCAGGCTACGAATCAGTCATGTCCTACCTCTGGCAATGGCTGTGCACAATAAAACAACAGCATTCATAGGGGGTCAGGAGTAAAACTCTGCTGCTCTTTCTTAACCACTAATTTACACCTTGAAGAAAGGGGTTTCCTAGACATAATCTGGGCATCTGTTGATCCCAGTAACCCAATATTGTCTTCACTCTGGTCTTCGGTGCACTGTTTATGTGGCAATAGTGAATTTTTCAGGCTGAATCGGTGTATATACAATGAAACACCAAGTATACAATCATTGTGAAGCCAAGCAATATCTTAGTTTGATGGAGCACTTCTGTAATGCCAAGAGAAGCTTAAGCCTTGTCTTCATTGCCAAGAGGTAAAACTCCCCTTGACAAAAGCAGGAGAATTCATGTTTTTCACACACAGGTACCACGTTATTGGTTAAATTATAAACTTAATCTGACAAAGAGAAAGGATGAGCAAAATCAAGTTAGTGGTGTTAAAAGCTGCCAAACTGGATCTAAATGGGATTTTAGCTGAGGTGAGTAAGTTAAAGAGGAAAATGCCTGTGTTGTCAGGGCTGGTGAAGGGCTCTCAAGTGATGGTCTGCAGTGCTCCCAACACCTGCGCCCAGGCGCTTCCTTCCTGCACAAAGACAGCATGCCGTTGACTTGCACTGGAAAACAGCAAACTTTCTGCAACATTTTCACAGATGATTAATCACTGTTGTTAACAGGGGTGCCTCCAGCTGTATTTCCTATTGTTTTCCTTTCCTTAATTGTTTATCAAAAGCAGAAAGCTCCAATATCAATATGAACTCAAGGAGTTTGGACTTTTGCAGCTTCTCGGTACCAACCATCTTCTTTGTATTAAATGAAAAGTGTATTTTAGAAGTAGATTGAAATAAGGGCTGTTGAAACACCATCTTAGTTGTGTATGCTTCCTATTCATGTCGAGACAAAAGAGAATGGCTGCTTTAGTAAGTCTTTTTCCGTTTTTGCACAATGTTCATTCATTCTATGCTCCACCAGATGTGCTGTGTTTCACTTCCAACCAGGTTCCCATCTGTCCAGAAGGCTGGAGTTTGAAGGATCTCATTACTGTGAGGATAGACTACTTATTCTGCCCGTTCTGAGTAAGAGGTAGGAAGGGGTAAAAGTGGGAAACGAAGTGGAAATAAAAAAAAAAACCAAAACCACCAACCAACCTCTTTTAAACATTTAAAAAGTGAATGTAAAGGATTGTGAGCAATAATATAGGGAGACCTCGAACAATATATGAAATTAGGTGTTTGGTCTGAATTCAATGAAAGATAATGAAGGGTTTTGATATGATAATCCCACTTAAATGATTATAGAGTGGGGGGTGTATGTGTGTGTGAGCTGTGAGGGGAGGAGGGGTGTTACAATAAGCTAGCCAGCCAGTTCTGCTCTCAGTAAAGTGTCAGATCGGCTGTTTTGCTAAAGATAAATTTTTCATGTTCCAAATATTCTGAGAGAAAATAAACTATACTAATAGCAAGATGTGTAGTGATTTGCACATTATCCAAGCCATTGAGTTATTCCTGACTGTCCCTATTCTAGTTCTTGATTTGCAGGCCAGCTACGCTCTGCAGCTGGAGCAAATTATATCAACAGAAGTGCTGATGTGACCACAAGTTGACAAAAGGACATGATTTCTAGTAGCAGAAAAGCAACTAGATTTTATGAAATTGTATCTAATAATGTTGTTTAACTCATGGATCTTGCATCTGACGTCTACTTTTTATCCAGTCCTTTCAGCAGCCCTTTGTTAGCAGTCACTCAGAAGAGGAAATAAAATGTAGCCATTGAAATAAAAATTGCTCTACGCTTTTTAATAGCTCAGCTGCAAGCTCTATTGTTTTATTTAATGGATTGTATAACTGAAGTCTTTCCTCATGACTATACTCATTTGGCTTCCTAGTTTCCAAACTAAACTACAGTATCTCGGGGTTCCAAAGTAAAGGTTTGAGAGGGAGAGAGATGAAAGGATAAAAGGGTCTTTATAAGTGCAGAATGCAAACTGCTGGAAGTCATCTGGCTCAGGAGTCAGAACAGCGACCGAGAGTCAAGAATCTCTGCACTGCATTTCCATTTCTGACATTGACTTGCTCTGTACCCTTGGTTATTAAACACAGCTCCTCCGGCTCTCAATTTACCAGTCTGCAAATGGTTGTAACAATATCTACCCAATCCAAAGACATGGAGTGAGTGTGAATATCTGCACTTCGAGAGCCTTGTGTGAAGCAGAGTCACGGACAAGTGAATTATTGTTCCGTTAAATTTCTCCATCAAACAGGAAAAGTTCCCTCGTCATCCTGGGTTTGTCCAACTAAGCCAACAGTATCAGGCAGTTGAAGAAACAGGATGCAGAAGTGAAATAGTGGGTAGAGAAAGCATTGGATTACTGTTCTCTAACCACTTAACCGTAGGTAAAGGAGAACTAAATTGATTTGACAGGTCTCTAACTGTCCGATTGTGAAATTTTTCGCACACCTGTTTTTTCCTATGATGATTTCCTACGGGACTGTCATTTGCAATTTGTACAGAACCTGGCACCGGCACCACAGGTCTGAGCCTGGAACAAGGCAGCAATCCAATAGCAATATCCAGAATAACGTTGTATTAGGGCTAACATGTGGTGGAAAAAAAATTATTTTCTGTTGCTGCATTAGCAGTAATCTCAGTGTAAAAATTCAGGGAGCTCTTGTAAACCAAAAGGATTCCACAGCACTGCTGAGGAGAGTGAAATTAGTGTGTCACTGGTAAAATATACAGTCCATTTCAACAGAGAACTTCGGATGGCAAACATTCATTTGTAAAGATTTGTAAAGTCATTTCCAGACGAGTAACCCAAAGCATCCTAAAAGATAATTGACAGGTAATATGAACTTTGAGTGGTGATGAAGTAATAAAACCAGAGAGAATCAATCATTACTTCCAGTATCTTCTGAATTCTTTTCAAATATCTTGAACTTGAAAGAATCTCAGGTCATCTCTGTGGCCTTTCAAGATTGTTTTTCAGAATGTGTCTTGCACATGCTCTTTAAAGAATTTGGGGAAAGCTTTCTTTTTGCCGTTGTCCCAGATGTACTTGTGCCTTGTAGGCACGTTCAGTGAAATGGAAAAAAAGGTCTTATTAAATCATCAAGTGCTAAGAAGGCTTTCAGCTGTGGAAGATACGCAATGTACATTGCAGTTGAAACAAATCATACAGTATAACCTGTTAAGGATGTAATTGAGATACATGTAATCATTAACCTTGGAACAGACTGGGAATCAGTTAATGAATCAAATCAATACCCTCTCCACTGATCCATAATAATTTGAAAGAAATGAAAAATTTAACAGTTGCTGTATGTGAGGTTATCATGGGCTGCAATTAGCTAGCCTCCGGGAGATTATGTTACCTAGTTACCAGAGGGTAAGTGTAATTTCCGTAGATCTTTTGGAAAGATTGTTATAATGACAGGTGCCAGACAATGAAATGGGTCAGAAAGAGACTTTAGGCGCTGGCTGTAGCTAGGTCAGCTTTCTGTCCCTCCAAGCAGCACATCCTTCTCCTGACATTTTGCACTCTGAGTTAGCGCTGCCGTCCGATGAAGACGTTTCAGTAGACTCTTAGCTGAGTGTATCTGTTACAAAAACTAATGAAATCTTTGTTTTATGTGCTGCTACCTGTCTGGAGCTCACTGTTTTGTGCTTCTTACAAGGTGTAATTGAAGACTACACTATATGCCTAAAGCTGCAGTTTCCACAAAGAGAGTGAAGCTTTTAGATTTCTGAGTGTGTGGAAAGATACACCGGCCAAAGGAATAAGTACAAATGAGAAACAAGATTCAAAAATACATGTGGAATATACGTGCCTAGATGGCAAATGTTAACGAGCCTATTTTATAACACTAAATAGGGTAGAGGAAGGAAAAAACTGTTGTTTGCCTCCACAGCATGTACTCAGTGATACCCGTGCACAGTAGGATAGTTAGTTAGCTACCACATGCAAAGCAGAAAGCAGATGGTATGGTTGATATAGATCACAGGAACGTGAATATCTGTGAGTGTGCATGTCTTTGTATGTTCGTGTGTAAATCAGCAAGAAGTTTGACATTGACATACTCCATCAAGTCTAGTTTATAAGGAACAAGTAGTGCAACATCCTGTGCATCTGGCAACATAACTAGCTCTGTCAATCTGTGGATACTGCTGACATTGTACTATTAGCGTCACTTCCATCTGTTTTGTTTATATAGGGCTTGATTTACTTTCACCATGCGAATCAGTAGTGAGTAGAAATGTCCAAAAGTCTCTGGTTCCAATTAAACCTGCAGTGCGTAATGTTGCACAATATTATCAGAAAGGAGAGCATTATTGCAAGGGTCGTTACCTGTTTCTTCAGTGGGAAATATTGATGTACACGATGCAATACAGAGGCACGTAAGTAGATCCTAAAAGGCTATTTCATCAAGGCAAATTCAGACCTTGTTCATTTTCCTATCTTCAGGGGTCAGAAAATTATGTTTGAAGCAGGAGGCTGTTCTGGTATTCCATATAGTCCACCCTGTGTCAAAAGACGTTTTCTCTTTTCACTTCTCTGGTGGCACTTATCACTTTAAATTAAACCACAGCGACATTCTTTCTGCCAGATATTGCTGCCCAGTACCATGGCTGGAAAATCTGGATCTCCTTTTCCTTGTTCCTCCATTACTCTAAGTGTGAACACATAATAGAAATGTTCTAGTTTAAGCACAACTTCCAAACTACCCCAGGAGTTCACTGCATCCATTACTGACTTTATCTACCTCTAAGGAAAACCAAACGCACTATTCAGTGCCATGAATGGGGTCAGAAAATGAAAATGTGTTACACAACTAAATTCATAAGGTGGAGTAGATGAACATATTATGACATTAATCAACCTGGAATTTGAGCAGGTTAGATAACCGCAATTACATGCCACAGGATCTTTTCTGCCCTGTCATAGTCAGGTCTATACTTTTATGTCTCATATAAAGAAACAACCACAATCCTATTTAGGAGAACTAATTAACTACTTACTTGGAGGGCAAAGTGGCATCTGTTGAACAATGATATGTTTTCTGTGGTACCCAATCCTTGATTAAATAGCATCCTGTTCCATCCTATATTCAGAACTATACAATGCACCTTATTAGTAATTTAGCCATGTAACAAGGTGTTTATTGGAAGCCATGTAATGCAATGCTCTGAATGTTGAAAAGATGGATTCAGAAGTAGCTGTTATGAAACTGCAGCATTCCCTGTGTTATTTGGTAACAGGTCGTGATTTGGCAACAGGTTCCAATGTTCAAACCTGATTTACTGCAGTTCCCAGGTGTGGTAGATGCCAGTTAGCTGCCCAGGCATATTCTGCAATACAGCAAGGGAAACAGGTAAGGGTGATTTAAAGAAGCCAGAACACCACCTAGTCTGACAGAATAAAATTGAGTGACTTGGGTCCTAACTGTTTGCCTGATTCCCCAGGTTACCCAGAGAAACCAAAGGTTTTCAAACCACGGCAATAAAATTCTCTTGTTTACTGATTTGGTGCACTTAGCTTAACAGAATAACCTTCTGTCAGAATAACCTGATGTCTTTTCTCCCACAGGCAAATGATGATGTCATCCTGACCAGCTAGTTCAGCCAAGTGCTCACAGGACATACCTTTAGCCCGACAGTCGATACTAAAGACATTGTTGATGCTCTGCTGTTGTAGTTCAACCAAACAACCTGCAGGCAAAGATCATGGCCTTCCCTCTCCGTCCTTAGAGGAAGGAAACAACAAGACCTTTTTTTACTATGACAAGAAGTTTCTAAATCTACAAGCTTTAGACACAATTCTCCCGGAAGAATAACATCATATTTGTTGCTAAGAATTCAGAGTGAGTTATGTTTCTCAGTCCAGTGGCTAAAAATGTCACTGTGAAAATTATCACAGTGGAAAAATGAAGAAGGAAACCCTCACTAAGCCAAAGGTACTCGATAGCTCTGTTGAAGTCCTATTTCAAATAGCTGGAGGTGTTCAGCCTTAGGTCTTTCATGGCTATGACAAATTGGAGATCTGGTACTCAAGTGTAACATATTGACCCAAGCTGGATGACAGTTTAAGTGCAGGAAACCTGAATGGTGTAATGTTTAGATATCTAAACAACATTTAAATTATTCAAAAATGTTTAATTTCCTTATTGCTGCATTTGAAGGCACCCAGAGGTCCTACTGTCTCAATTTCACTCAGTGCAACGTGGTGCAACAAGACTGGGACAATGTTACCTCCTGACTGTCAGGTATCACATCGCAGGATCCTGATTTCCTTGGGTTTCTTCACTTAGTCATTATTTCACTTCAGCTATTTACAGAAACTGTTCAGAAGGAAAGGCAGCCACTGCTCTGACTGTCAGGCCATAACACAGTTAGCCTATGCTCCCTCCATCACTCCACCAGTAGCTGTCATGAGGAAGTAGAAACTCAATGGTCTTTACTTCATAGGCTTGATATTGAAACCTGATGGTAAAACTTCCACTATTTGAGCACAAATCTTGCACCTTATCTCAATAGCTATCAAGCAGATAGGGCAGACAGGAGGGAAAAATACATAGTAACTGCAACTTAAAGGGCCCCCCTCTCCATTGTCATCAATCCTTTCCCTTTCCACAGGTAAAATGTACAACTGCAAAAACAAGAGCGAAATTGAAACACTTGGGAGCTTTATTTGCACAAACACACATGCAATTTGTTCAGAACCCAGGCAGGATTTTCTAAGTATGTCTCTCTATCTTTTTTTTTTTATACCGTTCACGTAGTGCATAAGCTTTTTGTTTCTGCCATCTCCAACATCATACATGAAGAGAGTGTTTAAAAAATGGTTTTGCAAATAAATGAGAAAAAGGAAGCTCAAATACCCTTAGATACTGCACATGGGTAACTCCAAGACATCCTGCCATGCAGCTGGATGGTGCCTGTGCAATGAAGCACTAGGCCCTTAACAAGACAGAAGGATGCCATATATAGTTCAAGGCAATTGCCCAGGGATGAACGTCACTGGTTGGGACTTTACCCCTCAACAAAGTACGTCATTGCTTTTCAGCATATGGAAATAAACAGCAAATCTCCTGCTCTGCTTTCTGTTGGCAGATCTGAAAGGACTTTGAAAAGGTCCTCGGAAATCACCTGCTCAGGGAAGTGACAATACTTGACGGTCTCCTCACATCAAAAAGTCTAACTGCTGGGCTTTGGGCTGTTCATGGGTGAGATGCACACTCTATCTTTATCCCATTTCCTGTCTATATACTGTGCAAAGTATATCTGAGCAGGGTTTTCTTCAAGCAAACAGTGGTCAATACAGACTGGGCACATGGCTGTTCTGTGAATCCAGGCCCTAGACTTCTTTGGGTAGAAGCTGAAGGTAATGGTAATGAGGGCAAAGTCAAAGAGTTGTTCTGGGGCTTTACTTCTGCCTGCTTTTTGAGCAGCCAACAATTTGGATGTCACCTGGAAACGGATGTATATTCTGTTATTTTGCTGTGTTTCTTTTGTGTGGTGTTTCACCAAGTTGCAAGACAGGAATTCATCTTAACAGGTTCCTCTATGAAAATCTTTATATATGGCATATTAGGTGATTTTTTTTTTTTTTCTTTTTTGGATTAGTACCATCACCACTTTACAGCTGTTCTCTGCCACAGGAGACAGACAGCATATATTTCAGTAAAATTAATCCGAAATATAAATTCTATTAAATTTATTAAGAACTATAGAGGATTATAACACCCTGAAAAAC
>WUAM01000015.1:1022627-1039545 GCA_024336885.1 Actenoides hombroni
TTCTAATGAAAAAGGTAAGCTTCCTCTGTACAGATCATATTGTGGTTCTTGCAAAATATATCTTCAAAATTTTTCTTGACATTCATAAATATTTCACATGCTCCTCCAAAGGGACTGGGTAATACACAAATTGCTGAGACTGTAACAAACAAAGTGGTGCACTGAATGAGAGATAAAAGCAATCTGTGGAATGGTGTTATTGGACGTTTGGGATATCAGAAATGGCTGTTTCTTACAGCCACCCCTTGGCAAGCTACTTAGGGCTATCTGCTCCATGAGATAAGAGGCAGGGCAAGATAAAGAGAGAAGGACCTGCCGTGTTCTGGGTGTCTGCAGGATTCACCATCCAGCCCACGGCTGCAGGGACCGTGATTAAGCAGCCATGTCTTGTCCTTCCAGGGGCAGTGACCAGGTGATATGAGGACCACCTCGCTCTTCTGCAGTCAGGCCCTGTTTATTCAGCTATAGCAAATTTTAAAATAAAGAACATACACACATGTTTGCATCTTCCTAACTGCTCATACACTCTGCACCCCAGCAAGCACTAAATACATCAGATCCATGCTCAGAGGCTGCTTGTGATGATCAGGCTCCCTATCTGTCCTTTCCCAGATCATCTCTCTTTAGCCAGACAAGGCTGACACTATACACAGTTTCTGCCAAAAATCAAGTCAAGTCACTCTGTATACATCTGCCCCAAAAGGAAAACAGTGGCATTTAAGTCAGAAGATTTCTATGTTTATTAACAGAAAGGATTTGTGTTAATTCTCATATTTTTTCTTCTTTCCGTTTGTGCTGGAATCACACTTCAGAGTAATCATTTAGGAATGCAACTGATAACCAGCCTGCAAGCACAAAACATATAAAACCAGTGTAACAAACTCTCAGTATCTTACTGCAAAACAGCCATAGGTTCTCTGGAGCAGCAAGAACCTGTTCCCTGCATTCAAGACACAAAACAAACAGGACCATGGTCACAACTGGTCACATTAAAAAGTAAGATACAGAGAGTCAAGATGAAATAAGGCCAGCATCAAATTTTCTAGTCCTATAAAAATTACCATGAGCTATTAGATAGACTGTAGAGCTGATGAAAGATTCACAGAACAGGTACATTAGCATTTATGGCAGAGAACTACTAATGTAAGAAAAGGAGGAGGGGAAGAAGAAAGATATGAGCATATGTGGAAAAAAAAGGTAATTTCTACAAATTAGTGAATTTCAATTAAATGAATCTCAGAGGGCCAAAGGAATTAGATATTAGTCATCTGAACTCTGACAGTTGGTTTTGAGAAGTCACAGAGAAAAGGGAACTGACAGAAAAGTGGGGGGATAAAAGTATCACTTTATACAGTCTTGAAGATAAAACTTTTGAAGTAGCTGAATAATATTAAAAGTGAAAAACCTTTTAGCAACTACATGATAAAATAAACAAGAAGGCAAATACATAGAGAAGTATAACAGTGGAGATTCTCCCAAACACACTACATACCTTGTATGTCATGGCTCAATACTGGCATATTATTCACCCATATTTTCCTTTACTAATAATAATGTGAGAAGAAAACACACCAGACAGCTACAGCAAGGATTCAGTTTTCTTTGCAAGTCAAATGCATCCCAAGATACTAGATATGGTCCACAGGTCAAATGTGTTCTTGGATCGTCCTTTGAAATTCAGCTTTTGGAGCCTAGTATCTGTGAATATTACTGTCTACCATGCTGTTTGCTTGTCACCATGTCAGGGAGGATGGTCAGCTGTGAGGGACATTCATCATCATTCATATGGATTACATCTGATAATGCCCAGCCTCTCCTTGTTCAAATGGCTTCATATATTTTATCAAGAGATTTTTCAAGTGATGAGTCCTTCTGGACAATGCATTCCAGAGCTTGGGACCCAACCTCCTGCAACAGACCTCCTTGGACAAAGGGTGAAATTGATGACCGTACTTCAAAAACTATAGCTGCATTTTCTATTTAAAAAAGATAAATACAAGGACTGATAATTCCTCATGACCACAGAAATGGTCCTTGAGACTTATTTTCTTCACTTTATACACAAAGCGAGTAAAGGGCACTAATTACAGAAGAAAACAAGGAAAAAACCCAAACTGTGCCAATACAAAATGTTCCAGTACAGCACACTTCTCCCAGTAGGTCTGAATAGGGATTTTTAAGGCCTATTTCATGAAATATGAAAAGGACAAAAACTAAAACAAAACAAGAAATGCATATTGGGGTTTGACAGATATAGATTATGAAGTTTACATAATAATGCACTAGCAATGTCTCTATACAATATTTTAATAAAGTTTTGACAGAGGATTTAGTGTTTGAATATCAAGTAAATATTCCTGAATTCCATGGCGCCTGTTGACCTTTTAATTAAAAAAGAAATACTAAATTATATACAGATTATGTAGGGATTCTTGCAAAACAATGGCAGAACACTTATGAGTTTTATGCAGGTGTTACTGGGTGACAATCTTTGATATTCTGTTAAAAGGCAGTCACTTTGGTAGGTGTTTCTGGTGTGAAAACAGAATCTGCAGATCTGCATGAAACTTTACTGGTACCAATGTAATTATAGGGTAAGATAATTCTTTCTGTTTCATAAACCAGAATGCAGGTTATACATAATTTTTGGAGCTTCTAAATATAATTACCAAGTACTGTACAGCTGACACAGAGCTGCATATGAAACAGTGTTAGGGAGAAATAACCACAATATTTCCACCATGCAATATTAAGAACTACTGGATAGCTTTGTGTCTTTGTATTTAGATGCATGGAATAAAACCCCAAAATATTTTACTTCAATCTTCACCATATTTATAAAAATCAGCTATCTCACATACACATGAGAATCTGCCATCTGCAAAATATATGTTTTGATTGTTTCAAATACACTGCTTTTTGCCTGAGTGTGGAAAAGGTCTGAAATCATAGTTCCTGCCTCTGTGTATGGTACTTGTTATTAGCTATAGGCAACATTTAGTGAAAAAAAAAAAACCCAACAGTTTAGCACCAGGAATACACTAACAACTTCTCTCCTATCTCATCCTGAACAAGGAAAGAAGCTCAGGCTGTGCTCTTTCCTGTGTGGTTGTATTATTGCAGATAACTTTTGCAGCCAGTGGTAATAATTATGGCAGAGTGAGATGGCAATAATCTACATTTGCACTCTCAAGTGGGAACACTTTACTGTACTTCTATTCACTCTCAAAATTATAAGCATTTCATTATTGACAGACTTTGCAGCAGTAGGATTTCATTTGATATCACAACCTCAGTTCTGAGAAGACTATTGCATAGAGTAGATGAACTATAACTTATGCATTAGAGAACCTATTTTTATGCAACATTTTGCACATAACTAAAGATGGCAGTTGTGAACAGGGTTAGACATAGGGTCCTAGATGGTAAGATTGTTTAATCCTCAAGCAGATAGGAATAAAAACAGAAGTAAAAAACCTCCTTATCAACATGTCTCTATCTTAGTAAGGACCACCTCAACAGACAAGAAAAATCAGTTCTTGAGGTCATGTAATTCATGGCATTACTACACTGAAATTGCTGCTAACAAATTTTTTTGTGTGTGGCTATAAAGCAAGAAAACAGACACCACATGCTAAAAGTTTGGTCTTCCTTTTCTTTCCCTCTTGGTTGCTGGACTCTTCGTTGCTTGATTAAAGTCTGAATTCTCTCGGTATTTCTCTAGTACCTAGAGGTTTGCTGCTTTCGCTCTCGAAGAAGATGTTATCTCCCACACACAGTACACATGGGGTGTGATAGCCATCTCTTTCAATTCTTCCCTTTGTTCAGCTTCCCAGGATCAAACTTTTATCACTGTCTAGAACACTGATGTTCATACTGATGATAACATTACCTCTGGAGATGATTCTGCAGAATGCTGTAATGATATTATGTCATTAATTCTGCTTCATTTCATATCTTTTTCCTTCAGAGGGACCTTCTAAGTCAGAAATTAAACATAAACAGCCTTGCCTTAGCCTTTCTTTCACTTCCTTTTTATGGGATAACTGCTTTCTTCTGCTGTGGGGGCTGCAAGTGTGAGGGATCTCGATTCCTGTTCTTCAGTGTCTCAATTTGTGAGCATCCAGTCTTCAACCCAACCCCTTAGCACAACTAAAACTACTCCTGGCTTTTTCCTGTCTCTCATTTTAAGATGCTTACAAACTCCTCAAGGCAGAAATGTAGACCATTCCTGCCTGTTCAGTTTGAGAAAGTTACAGGATTCTAATTATCTATTCCACCTTCAAGAAGAACACCTTTAAAGACATCTACTCTAATTTTATGGGCTATGATAATTTTACATAGACTTTAATAGGTAATTGCATGCTGTGGCACAGATTTACCTTGTCAGGTATCTTACCTTTTTTTTTTTTTTTTTTTTTTTTTTCCTCCCCCCCCTCCATTTTCCATCTTGTTTTGTTGTCAGAGATGTATTTCTTGTCACTTGCCTCGTCAATGTAGAGGAAAGTCTAAAGCCACAGCATTTATGTGATTTACTCCACATTCAAAATGCTTTGTAGTTGTTGGGTAATTCTTAGAGTGTTTCTATAAAACACAATTGGCAGGGAGAAGCAATCCGCTCCTGGCTCCACAGAAACTTAGTGGCAGAGGAAGTCCTGAAAACAGAGGGCTGTGATTCACACACACTCTGCGCTCTTTGCATCACACTTTTCATCTCTTGCAAAGCTGAAAAGAGAAAGTGAAAGATATTACTCAACTAACGAACACTAAGCTCATATGTCCTAATTTGGACAAGGCTTCTAGAAAATGACTTTAACTCAATCCAGTGACTCTCTTTACATTTAGGACCTTATAGATGGTACTGAGGGACTATGATACTCACAACTCTACATTTTCAAGTAGGCATCTGCTGAAATAAACACTGTAAACTGACTTCAGAAAGCTTTTGTTTTCAATTGTTGTGGGACCTTAGAACAAAACTGATAGTATTCCATGGTCCTAACCCCAGGATTTTTGTAAAGCCCCAGTGCTTTCCAAAAGGGCTGCCTTTGAAAGAACTCATGGGCACTCTCATGGCTGAAACAGCATCTGCTATGTCTAGCTTTTCTCTAGCTGACCTTTTCCTGTGCTCTTGCATGGCAGGGGACAGCAGAGAGACCAGGAGGTATTTTTGTTTCAGTCAGAGGGAACACCAAGAATATCCTGAAACATCTCCTTTTCCCAAAGAAAAACTTCTAATGTAGCATAAAAGCACATTCTCTCCTGCCACGCTATCTGGCTGTAATCCCTCTGATAATATCTACTCTTTAATGAAACTCTTTGTTCTCAAAGCAATCTCTGCAGAGACAGGGATGTCTACTTCAGAGTTGCAGTTTCTGATCGTTGGACAGATACCACGTAATTTTTACGTTTTTCTCACACCTCTGTCATTGCCTCAGTTGAGTGTGGATAGCACATCTCCCGTCAACAGTTTCCAGAATCAAACCATTTTTCATCTGTCTGGAGTGGCTGAGTTATTCTTTAGAGGAAAAAGTAGATGTCTTTCTTCTAGAGACCAGGAAAAAAATCCAAACAAGTATAATAATGATAAAAAAAAAAATAAAAGAAACAACTTGTTCCTCTCTCTCCGCAGCTTACAGTCTGTCCTTCATGTGGAGTCACTACCACCATGCATCTCCTTTTCACACTCTGAGAAGTTTTCTGAACCTCCCCGCCTCAAAAGCAAAACTAGCTTTTTTTGCAGTCTTGGGATTTGGAAATTTAGATAAGCTTCCAATGTTAATCTCCAAACTTTCAGAGGTTTTCTAATCATCAGTATTATTAAAACAGGTTTCATATTTAACAGTGTCAGCTAATGTAATGTAATCCAGTTAATGTAAGAAATGTTCCATTAATCCTACCTCAGTGCAGAGTGGGGGTGCAGTTAAGTAGGAACAGGGGAAGTTGGCTTTCTGAGATGTAGAAACAAGAACTGCCAGGTAAGATGAAGGAAAAAATGAAGAAAAAAGCTTATCGTGATTTATTAAAGGACACACACAACACACATGGTTGAAAGTAACTATGTATTTTCTTCTCTTTTTCTTAATAAATGTACTTCATAAAAATGCTATTTGTTGGCAACAAAAGAGGTGGTTCTTTCCTTGTAGATATGCAATACATTGCTAGGTTCACATTTATGTTTAGGTGCTGTATTTCCAACTTTCCAGCCTAGCTCAGTTCCCTGAAGCAAGAAGGAAAAAAAAACACACTTAGAATTTGCATATTGTGCTTATGAATTAGGATAGCTGTCTTAGAAATGCTCAAGGGAGCTGGAAGTCATGAACACACATATACACATATAATGCAGTAAGAATTTTAAGCTGATATATCTGTTCTCCAGTTTTATAGAGCCATCTTCTGCTTTCAGTTAAGACCTCTTATTAAACAATATTCAAATATGTGAAAGTGAAGATAAAGTCTGACAGACCTTCAACAGGTTATGGTGCATTCATACAGTACTGTCTATATCACTTTTTAATTAGCAGCCCAAATGCAGTGAACAGATTGTACAGTGTACTACATCAGCCCGGCTCCTACATTTTCTATTGATTCATATTCATGTTTAAAGAGACCTCTTCCAAGCAGGGTTTTCCTCTTCCCACTTTCCTCCCCAAAACCGAGGGTGATCAAGTAAATACCATTTCACTCGCCGTCAGAAGCTGACTTTACCCGGTAGCTGAAAGGACATTTAAATCTACTGTTTAATGCATTTCTCCCTACCTGGGATAAGAAGCCAAATTGCTGTTAGCAAAAAATGCCTTAGTCATTAACTGAAAGTAAGTTTTAAAAGCATTCCATTACTCCCCCGGTGGGAAATTTCTGACTTTATTAGCATCTTTTGAATCTGTATTAGAAGTACCTAAGTGCTAAAATCCTAGCGGACAAAGGCATTTCTTTATCACATGAATTTAACTTGCCAATTCTACCTTGTGTCGACACGAACAAAAGAAGGAAAGGAATTCAATTTATAGTCAATATACTGAGAGTAAACCTTACTTCTTTCTTAATTCAATATTAAAGCAAATAAACAAACAAAAAGGTGTTAAAGTTATTGCACTTTTCCAATATGCTCAAAAATAAACGGACAGATGTGCTTATTTTTGTGTAGAACTGAAGAAAGGTAAGCATTCCTCAAAAGTAGATAACTATATAGTCAAACCATTTTTTGGTTGCAAGAGGGGGATGAGTCACACAATCTTTTGCTGTTATCCAGGGAAAATTTCTATTGCAGTCAACAGACGTTTTGTACCTAACAATTTTACAGTTGCATGATATATTACAGAATTTGTAGCTGAGAAGTTCAGAATATATATTCTAGTGAAAATCTTTCCAGAGGACTACTTTTTTTTTATGTTTTTTTCCCTTTTAACTTCATTTTTAAAGTGATTTAACCTCCTCAAACCTTGCAAGAATTTTTAAACAAAAATAAATGAGGAGTGTTTAGGGTTAGAACACTCAGACTAATTCCATCTCACTCCCTAAACCTCAATAGATTTTCAGACTTTCAGCAACTCATTAGGTCTGGAAATTGAGCTGAATGGAATTTGAAAATTAGATTATGACTTTAAGATATATCCCTTCATTACCTTCTATGGAATCACATTCCCCAAGAGGAACTCATGAAGGATTTATGAATTATAGGAGTCATGGTCCCTCCACATTTCTAGTACAAGGAAGAACATTTAGGCTGCTCTGCCTTCTTCAAGGTCCATTGGTTTCAGTGAGAACTGTCTGTTCAGAACTAGATACAAATGTCACCCATTTCTAGGGCCAAATTTCATCCTCATTTAAAATGGCTCCCTGGGGCTTTCTGGTAACAGCATCACTAAAGTGAATCAAGTTATCCCTAATTAATTAGGTGTTAAATAGCTCTTTAACCATATGATGAAACTTTGGAAACAGAGTTCCAAGAGAATCCTAATAATTTTTCATGTATCCTGTATTCCTTTGCCCCTTTTGGGACAAAAAGAACCAAGAGACACCTTTTATCTGTTGTGAGCAATATAGGTATGTCACAACTCCTGTAAGAGAACAATATCTGCCTGGTATCACTAATTCAGAGCAGTGCAAGACAAAGTCTCTCTTACATGCCTATAAACAAAGATTTTTCCAAACTATATTATGATGTCCCATTAATTAAGGGTTTTTGATAAAAGCTTCAGAACGTCATATATGACCTAGTAATTCATACATTTCCATACCTTCCTTCATGTTCACCATGCTCCTTCCTTTCTAGAGGACATAGGAATCATTGTGGATTTCAAGGAAGGATTGGACTATGTAAAAGAAGGTTGACAGAAAATTATGCACATTACAAACAATGACAAAAATGCAATAAAAAAAAGGCAAGCACCAATGGGCATCCTAACAAATGACGTTGTGAGGTCTTTCATTCATTGTGTACCCACATTTGATCTTTGCAGTGACAATTATGGGGCCAAGAAAAGCCGATATGTCATATTACATTCACAGAGAGTTGGTCAGTACATTTCTGGTGTTTTGTATAGTCTGGTAGGTGGAAATGGAGCAAGATGGTTAAGTTTCAGGGTGGGAAAGGACTCAGAGTAACACCAGAAAAACCCTCCCCCCCCCAAAAAAAAAAAAAAGCATGAGACCATATAAAGTACTGTCATGCAAAACCCAAAAAGTAGGTGCCCTGGATTTGAGAGTGATCTAAAAGGATGAGCTACTCTGAAACTAAGCCCGAGGAACCTGCTGATGCTGTAAAAACAGAAAGTAGATTGCAAGGATGCTTGTAGAGAACACTTGAGTCCTGCTGCAGAGAAAGCTAGGGACAGCTGTCCTAGCAGCTCAGCAGCTATTCCAGCTAGCTATTTGAAAAGCCAGCTGTAAATTGCTTAAATCATAAATACTATGCTCTTCCCCACATATCTTTAAAAAAAAACCCAACAAACTTTAGTGACAGACAGAAACATCTTTGGTATAGCAGCACTCCAGAAATCTTAATTACTGCGCTGGTTGTTTAGAGATTATAGTGACAAATTTATGAATCCCTATGACTTAAGTCAGGATGTTATACAACTGAGTCTAAAGAGGGATTTTCTAAAAGAACTCCAGAGGGATTCCAAAACCAAGATCTTTTTGTGAAACATCTGTAGAAGTCTATTTACACTCCTGTGCCTGGGCAGAAGGGTTTTTTGTTAGCTATTGTAACCAGGGTGCTGTATAAGCAGCGGTGAAGTCTTGGGGAAATTAGTTTTGAATAGACAGAAGGTATTAAATCTACACAGAGAGAAAGTATTAGAAATTGCTCAATCTCCTCATGTGATAATATATCTCATTAAGCATTTCTGAGTTCTGATAACAACATTTAGAACAGGAAGGCTGTAACAGCACGTAGTGAACTTTTACAATCAGACAAAACTGAGTATTGTTTCTCTGAGGCAGGCAAGTCTGAAATCAGAGTGCAGATTTTTTAATATATGAAATGAGCAAATTAAAGTTACAGGAAGTGAAAATAATAATAAAAAAAAATATATATCACAAAAGAATCTAGTGGCTCCATCAATAGACTTCTGCGATTGCATAAAACCCCTGAGCAACAAAGCCATTTTGAAGATCTTGTCTAGGCAGAACACTTTCCACAGCTTACTGCAAACATTATATGAACTTCCTGCATGCTGTAGTTACATCAAAAAGCAGGAATTAAATGTATTGTGCAGACTGTAGGCAGGTTCTTCGTTTCAGGCACAGTGTGCACACCTTCTCATCGATCATTTGATGTGCTAATGTAAAGTCAAATGCAAATAGAAGGCGAAAAGCTGGTATTCTTCCTTATAATTCAACTCCTTAAAAACAAGGCAGATGATGAAAAGGACCTGGGAAGTAACCTTGCTAAAACAGGGTTCCAAGCCTTATAACAAAGGCTGAGCTTCCAGAAGCTATTACATCTTCCCGGGGTGACAGAGTATTCTTGAAGGGACTGTGGGGAAGGACAAGTCCTGCCTGTCCTGCCTCTTGACAGAGGAAATAAATCACCCTGCACACTTGAGGATACCTTTCCAGGCTGCATGCTGGGAACTTCATTACACAAGCTGTGCCACATATTACTATGCATATTGCCACTGATTGGACATAGCCTCAAATCCGTAGCCTATTTCTGTCATAGTCTTAGGGGGAAGGAATCTGTTTTCTGCTTAAACAGATACTGACTTGGAAAGGAAAGGGGAAGGAAAAGACACAGAGCAGCCAAGAGTTCTCAGTGGAAAAAGATCCCCTTGACTAATGATATGTCTAATCTACACTAACCCTGCCTCATGGTGCATGAAATACAGTCATATTGTCATGGTTTTCATATCCCCTTTGATCTTAATGCAATTGTTGTCAAAGTGAACAGCTACTCGCAGGAATCCTGGCTTCATTAGGAAGGTAGAAAGTCCTTCCTCCCAGAGAGCTTTCTAATATGTCTTTGTTTTCATGTTATAAGTTTACAGAGCTGCTGCATGCCTGTCAATAACTATGGCGAAATATTAAAATGAATTTGCAAATGAAGAGTTCATTAGCGTTATGTGTGCTTCTAACACATAATCCTAATGCTAATATAACTTGGAGTTGTTTGGTTAAATTTAAAGATGACATACATGGGGGTAAAGCCGAGACAGGAATACACAGCTGTGATTTACATGTTGAAGAGAGAGAAAGACTGCCAACAAACCAACCAACACAAGGACATAAAGAGACGCTTCCTTACATCGCCTGCCTTTTAAAGCATCTATTCACATGCCACAAAGGACTAAGCTTTAAAAAAAGATCAGTTAGCTCTTAATTCCAGCTGGTTTTGTGACCCTTCTCCTGGATGTTAACACCCCCTTGCCAGAACCAAACTGTGATAAGAAAGGCAGTATGAACAGTATGGACAGGTCGGTGCACCTCACCTTCTGATGATCAACAAACACCTCTTTGCCCACCATCCCACCCTTCTGCCTCCAAGCTAAAGCTAGAGATTATTTTACTAATGGGCAATTTGTACCACTTATTAAGTGTCCACTGATTTTGGTCCATTGCACTAATGAAAAGAACTGTAAATGGCTGTGTCATATCAACTGGCTGGAAGCACAGTGGTTGCTATAGTGTCATCTTTGTAGTCAGAGAGTAAAATTAATGAACCAAAGGACACAAAATTAATGAAGACAATCATTAGCAGGCATCCTGTGGACTGAACACGCAAATGTATTAGAGGCGAGATTTCACTAATTCAGGATACATTGGGAAGGGAATGAGAAGACAGATAAATGGTAACTAAATCATGTCATTTTTCCCATTATAAAAATGCTTCTACTGAAAAGGACCCTATTATCTCAACAGAAGTTGTGCCAGTGTGGCAGGTACTGAATATATATGTATATGTTAGTGTGTATAATATATGTACACATATTTTTTGAAGACTTCTTTGTTGTTGAAACTCATTTGTACACACACAAAAAAAATCCCTCTCTACAGCAAATACGTGGATAAATAGGATTCTGTTATACACAGACCCAAAAGGAATATTTATCATATCTGGCAGCAGACTAAGCATTGTTAAAAAAATACTGTGAATGTTTTCATTTAACCACACAGCAAAATAATCTTAAATGATTTCAAGTTGTGCGTGGGACTTCTGCAAATAATGAAAATGGCACAGAAATGCCAAATACAGCATAATCATTTCTTCTTCCTAAGAAGGTTATAGTAATTGTGGCTTTGATGAGGCTTTTGGTAAACACCAGGGAAATCTGCACTGTAGTGGGAGGTTTTGAGGATATTAATATGATATCCTAGCTCATGTTAGGAAATCCTTTGCATTAAATTAGTGCAAGTCTGTCAATAAGAAACACAGAAAATGAAGTCTAGAAGAAGTACTTAGAGCATTAATAAAAGGTTGACTTATAAATCATGGCTGTTTGCAGAGGGATTGCTATGATATATCCTATTAGAGAAAGGCTGGAGCTCTAAGGGTCATTAACTGTGTTATAAAAACCTTCGTCTTTACTAAGTCATTGCAGACTACTAGTAGCTAAAACCCCATAAATCGATTTGAATCCTCTTCTTGAGAGGAAGGGTTAATTAGGCTAGCCTTATTGCAGTTTGTTAAACAGACTGTTTTGTAGGCAGAAATGTTACATTTCTTCTTGTTTCCTTGAATAGAGATATCTGTCCTAAGATCATTCTCTATTTCTAGAGAGTATGGCATATTTAGAGCATCTGAGAATCCCAGGTGCTATTACAAAGTTCCGCCCAGACAAAGTGTGCATCATTTCACTGAAGTCTGTGGATGCGTTTCCTGTGTTATTCACTAGACTAAACAAGACCTAAATTCTGCTGTATGCTCTTTCCTTATTAGCATCAAAAGATAGATGTTCTAACAAGCCTCTTGTGTGTCGCACATATCCCACTCATTGATGTCTGCCTCTCAAGAAGATAGACAGCTGTCCTCTTTTGATACGAGTTAAGCAAGGAAAATGTCTTTGCACAGACAACTCCACTGGCCTACAAATGTATTTTAAAGGATGGAAAAGGTGATTTTTGTTAACTTTCTCTGAATGTCACAAAATGGCAAATCTTTAGATTCGATCTTTCGATTCACATGCATCCGTAGAAGATAGATGCACACTCATCACTTTAGCCTAGGAAAATTCTAAACTAATGTTTCTAAATTAACATTTACTGATGCAAATTCTTTAACTACACATCTGTTCAAACTGCGATTACTTGACCTAAACCCATAAGCAGCCACTAGCTCAGGCAGGTACAGTTTTCTGCATACTCCAACTCTCTAAAACGTGACCTCTGCTCAAGTATTTGAGCTCCATGCATCTGTTCTACCTTTGAGTGTTCCCAAAAAGACAACTCAATGAATAACAAAATGAAAAGAAAAAAATATGCTGTGAAAAGAAGGATAAAGAGCAGGGTAAAAGCTGCAGGGATGCTGTAAACAAAACAAAAATTTATAAAGGCAAAAATCCTGCTCTTAAGTCGCCTAACAGCAATGAATCACGATGTGTTACCACAAAAAAAAATTACTCAGTGTGGTTTAGAGTGGTGATCTCTCATGACTCAGCCATGAAATTACGATGGTAACACAGTCGATCATGAACCCTGAATCACACAACAGCAAACTGTATGCAAGAATCCAGCTACAGAGTGAATTTAAGAGAAATACCCTGCATCCTTGGAAATGTGTATTTGAAAATCAGTTCCACGTGTAGTTGTAAACAGTACTCTGTCACCAACGAATTTAAGACTAACATTAAAACCAATAATCTCAAATTCCTAAGAATATGTTTTCTTCCTGAAGGTTTTGCAGAAGTGGCATGACTCTTACTAGTCGCACTGACCGTTATATAGTTAAGCCTAGGATATTCTTTTTATTTGTCATAGTAGAAAATAACATATGCCAAGCTGTTTTTAAAGTCATTTTTGCATAAGATTATTTTAATCGTAGTGTAAATAAAGAAGAGCAAATAGAAGAGCAAATAATGTAGTCTTAGTAGATTTCTTGTATCACCACTCTTTTCTCTCAGTGCCTTGCCAAAAAAAAAATGCAGGACATCTTTTTCCTGTAAGGAATATATCATTGCTATCACACTTTGTAATAGCAATTATCTGCTCCAGTCCCCTGCTTATCTTAATTAGTATCTAATTTGTTAAAGAAAGAAATTATTTCAGCTTTACTCTGAGGTAACAAGCAAGGCAAAACAACCAAGGAAGAGCTTTGTAACAATATGCTAGAAGGAGGAGGACAATAAGCTACAAATGTCATTGCAGATAACATTTTCCAGATGATAAACAAGTCTTTGTGTGTTTGTTTTACTGAAAACCAACAATGCTTATATGTACCAGGAGCTAGGTATACATGATTCACCTAGAATAAACATAGTTTTAGGACTGTCCTTTCTGCATTGTGACCTGGATGTGACACTGTTTCAATCGGAAGGTAGCTTTGGAGGTTTGTGCTCTGATCTCCTGCTCAAAGAGCTATTATCATAAGCGGTAAATCAGGTCAGCTGTGGATTTCTCTAGTTGAGTCTTGAAAATCTCCAAGGACAAAGATTACTCAGCCTCTCTGGATCACACTTTCCAGCCTGCACTACTTCCTGGTGAAGATGTTCTTCCTGATGTTCAATATGAATATCTCATGTCAAAGTTTAAACAAGACGAGATAGTCTGATACTACCTACTTAAGTTTAGCTCCACTGCCTTTAGAAGAGCACTTCACATAGATAGCTTGCTGCTGCTGTTAGACAACCCCTTTGCCTTCTCTTCCCCAGACTAACCAAGCCCAGCTCAGCATCCCACCCAGACATCTCACTAAAAAATGAGGATGGGGGTTTGCCTTTGGGCCAGCCACTCCCCCTCTAATTCTGTATGGTCTGCAAACCTGCTTAGGGTGCACTTTTTGTCATCCTATCCATTACTATTACTCACTCTTGAGTAGACCTCTTGAATACTGTCTTTGTCACTGGCTGCCAGCTGGACCTCAGCCCATTTATTGCTACACTCTGTCGCTGACAATCCAGCAAATTTTTGGCCCACCTAAGTCTTTTCATCCATTCTCTTTTTAAAAATGAATGCTACAGGAGGTGATGTCAAGACAGAGAGCATCCAGAACTCTCCCTTTTATTCATATGCTTACTTAATTGCAGAAGACAATCAGATTGAATTAGCACAATTTGCCTTTGGTACATGGCATGCTGACTGTCCCTCGTTACTTTTATATTGCATTTTTGGAAAGAAAGACATGAGGTCCTCTTCAGCTCCTCTTTTTTTAAAAAAACAGAAATAATATTAATCTTCTTTCCAGTCATTGAGGCCCTTTTTCCATCACCATGGTGATTCCCAACTGGTCCCATGGATTTGAATGTATGCCACTGGTGTAAACCTAAATTTTCATTGCCTCCCTGCTGCCTGCCCCTTTCCTTCTCAAACTGTGCTGGTGTGTGCAGAGGCTGGGGAGACAACAATGACTGCAAAGACCCATGTAACAAAGGCATTGAGTACGCTGCAGAAAAAGTGGGAAATCACGGTGGGGCTGGTAAAAGACGCAAAGTGGAAGGAAGAACATAGGAAGAACGTTTCTAGCTGTATAAAGCGTGTAGTCCATTTCTCGTTTTGTTCGCACTGGGTCAGATTTCGCATTTTTCCAGATCAGCAACAAATTTCTAATTACTTTGTTGAAAAAAAACTGGGCTGGTATAATTCAGAAATGCATTCACATTAAAGATGTATCGTTCTATATATTCCCTATATGTTTTAGATTTAATTCCTCACCAATGAATGACAGCTCAGGAAAGGCTAATGAGCTAACTGTGAAGGCTGCTCAAAGAGCTCTTGCCTTTTCCAGTGCTCTTAGACATATTCACTCCCTTTCATTTTTCACTCTAGTACCTCTTGTTCTTTCACAAGGACTAAGCACTTGATATTAACAACAACAAAAAAAAGTTAAAAGAATTAAATTAATGGAGTATTCTATGACTGGTTTTTTTGTGAAACGTAGACTTAGGTTAATTTCCTCTGAATGACAAAGTATATTGCCTCAACCTAAGCTTTCACCATTTAGACGAATAAAGCCAACACAATTTTCTGGTGACATCTTTTTCTATAAATAACTCACAGCTAATGTGACAAAAAAAATCCAAACCCTGGAGTTTACTGACATTTTCAAAATCCTCTGACAAAAATTTCCTAAATATCAAGATAAAATATTTCATCACAACATTATTGGAATGTTTCATTAAAATGTATAAGATGTAACAAAATTCATTTTACTTGCACAGTTTGAGTGCTGAACTACAGAAAGGAGAGGTACTAAATGTTATTTTAATTGTACTTAAACTCTGTTTCACCATCTCCATCTAGACATGTGGAAACCCAGGAACAAAACTTTCTGTCCATGAAAGACAAATATCTCTGGAAAAAAGAAAAAAAAAAAGAAAAGAAAAAGAAAAAAAAACATACCACAGCAACAAAACAACCAAGCACAGAAAAGGAACAAAAGGAACAAACAAACAAACAAAAATAATAATAAAAAAACAACCTGACCAGAAAACTAAATCTAACCAATCAAAATACAAGACTGTAAAAGAATCTGTGATTAAAATGAGTTAAGCTTCAGAGCTGGAGTATGTACTGAATAAGATTCTCCCTCTACAACTGCAAAGAAAAAAGATTTCTTCAAAGATAAATTTCATATATTCAGTTCTGATCCAACAGAGTAACAGTCCCACACCTTTATTTTGGTGGTGTAGTCTGAAGAAAAATCATCTCTACAGTAAGACCACTCTTGCAACAGATTTTTACTGGAGAGTGTAGACTAGAATTTCACCATGAGTAAAATGGCATAGATAGAGAAATTGAGCCAGTTCATGACAGGTAATGATTTGATTTCACCGATGATTGGGTCCCCATTGTTGGCACTCTCTATAGCCATCCCTTCTTCCAGCAAAAGTCTAATGATCACTGTATTTGTCAGTGTGGGGCTCTCATGTAGTCCTCCCTGATGTCCAGACTGGGATATAGAACTAGAATTGACTCATTTAGAGAAATTTCCATCTGATTAATCTCCCTCCCTCCTTTTTAATTCACTTGGAAACAAAATTAAACAAAAACTTTAAAGACTGTGGGAAAGTTGGCTTTTTTCCCCCCTTGAATTTGTCAAAAAATTATATGGACCAAGGGAAATCAAGCTTTTTTTTTTTTTTTTTAAGTGCAAGAATTATGTATTCCTGCCCCTTTGAGATAAGAAGTAACAGTTCAGGCTGAATGCTTTTAAAGAACTGTGGATGATTGATTTTATGCACATGCTGCAATGCCACAACGTGTGGTAGGAAGGGCACACCACCTCTCAGGGCATCGGAGCACCCAGGCATCAAAGACAATG
>WUAM01000015.1:1039646-1050824 GCA_024336885.1 Actenoides hombroni
TAGTACCAACTGAATGCTTGCTACTGTGTGTAGACTGCTTGGAGATGTGATAAAGGGTCTATGCCAGCAAATCACTGACTGGGTATTGACTTGAAAAGTAAAATTTAAGTGGTTTATAATAGCCACCCTGTTTGTATCAACAACACATCATGATCTGTTTTACAGTGAAGTTGTTCTAGCTCAGGTATCCCCAACCCTCCAAAAGAAAAAGAAAAAAAGTGAGCAAAACAATAGTGATAGAAAATACATCCCTGATGACAATACTTGGCCTTCCTGAGTTTAATGAATACTAATAAATAATAATTATTCACATCCTTGTGATAATATTTCTGCAGTTGATGGTAAGGCCTGTTAGTAAATATATTTATATCATTTTTCACCTCAGCAATTAATACTGATTCCACTCCTTCCCAAATAGAGTAACTGCCTATACAAATTTAATCACTTTCAGTTGCTGTGACTGAACCCATAATTAAGCAGGAGGTGACCAAATCTTTAATGTGAGTTAATAATTAAAGGTTCTTGTTACAAAATATGAATGCATGATCACATGTGTACACACAATTTTGAATTTTATAAAATTAAGAGCAGCTTCTGGATCTCACTTTCAATATTTTTGCTCTTTGATGTATGCAAAGTGACTGTAAAGTGACACAAAATAACCCATAATTTTGCTGCATTTCACATAGCTGGCTATAAAAGACTAAAAATTCTTAAGATTCTTGACAGGACAAAAAGCTTGAAGTCAGGCTACAGTACCTGTGAATTTTTTTGCATCCATATTCTTTGTTTCTAACACCGTTATGCTTGGTTAAAATCAGCAAAGGACCAAAAGGTAGCTCTTTGGTAGAAATCGTGATGAAACATAGAGCCCCAAATGCTTTTTTTTCCTCTAAAGAAAGCTTCAGTAATTTCAGCTGCAATGAGCCAGCCACTTTATTTCACTGTAAATCAACCTTGCAGTATAGATCATCACACTTCGAAGTTGCATAAAGATTGTTACTCCCAGCTAAAGCATACAGATCAACATTCAAAGAGAGTGACTTTAACAAAAATGGTAAGTGTGACTGCAGAAAAACCGCTATATATCACCAAGAGGTGAGCTAATCTGCTGATTCCCATATTGCTGCAGGGAATCACTAAACCATAACTGAAAAAAAAAACCCCAAAAAACCAAAAACTAAAATATGATGCAAGAAATGGATAAATCAATCAGTATTCAGTAATGTTTTCCTGCCTTAGGACCTCTTTGGATATCGGAAAACTGGAAAACACTTTTTACTGATACTGAGTTGTTCCTTAATTCAGTTCTTTTCACAGATGCTCTCCAAATTTATTCCAGGAAAACACTGGCACTAGTGTTAAACACTTATGATGGCTTAGAATAAGGTATGGAAATACATACTTTTTACTGCATGTAAGTGCAACACTTACTTCAATTATTTTTTTTTCTGGAAAACCTACGCATGGTTACCCCAGCTGATTTTGGCCATTGGGCTCAGTGTACTTTCAAAACCAAAGTTAAGAATGTTATTTCCTCGCTTTTCTACTCAGGAGTAATGGCCATAATTTACTGTCTGACCAGCAATAATTCATTACATACTACCTCAGACCGTGTCAGGCAGAGCCAAAAAAAAAAAGAGGATGATTAGAAATCATCAGAATACACATGTGAGATCAACAGGACTAGTTACCAGACCAGCCTTTAACTGGAGAGATTCATAACAGAACTGTAGTAATACTTTTCCAGCATATTTTTTTGATATGGCAGCTCCACAAAAGTAGTCTTGTGTGCTGTATGTGATCCTCATTCATCAGAGCTGAGCAGACTTTCCTCTCTCAAACTTTTCTTATGACCATCAGAGGACAGCACTGAAGCACTTTGGCAGTGACAAAACAAAACCTCCAAATACTGCTCCCATATTCCTCCAGGATATTCTGCAGGGTCTCCTTTTACAGCTGAAGGTCTGTCCAACTTTTTATAGCTAATGAATTGGCAATTCTAGCTTGGACGCAGCTCCAGAATTTGTTGGCCTGCAGTAGATTGTTGATGCTGAGCTCCAGAGCAGAGCTTTGGAGACCTGTACATTTTAGAGAAAGAGGTTCTGCAATGCCTTGACCTTAACACGGGATGGAAACTGGACCTCCACCAGCTTGCATTCCCAAAACCTGCGGCCGAACTCTCCATCCATGATGTGCGGAGCAGGCTCTTTGAGGATCACACAAGCCAGTGCCGTGATGAAGGGTTTTATACCTGTTAGAATTAAAGTACTTCCAGATTTCATTTTGAAGGAGCATGCAAAAATCCAGTTTGGGATTTCTTTTCTTAAGGAAAATAAGTGTTACATGAGCTGAACTCTTCTAAGTAAAGAAGAAGGCTGAAGGGACCAATCTGTCCATTGACACCAAAAGAATTTGTTTGTACTTCCATGTTCTTATTCCCATCCCTGAAATGGCTTGGATTTTTTGCTCTCTAATGTATAAAAAACAAGCCCTGCTTTGCGTTAGAGTATGCTGGATCTATTATCATTCTACAATCAGTTATCCTTCTTCCATGGTACTGTATAAAAGCACTAAAATGAGCATTTGATGAGACTAAGTGGATATATTATTTATATTAAATAGGTGAGAGAGAGACTTACTCAAAATGAGGATCTGGTACTTATTTGCTCAAGTGTACTTGAAATGGTCAGTAACAGAAGTACATGTGAACCTTGGAAATGGGACCTCTGGTCTTTAAAATACTGCAGCATTTTACAGAAAGAATTCACAAGGCCTACTGATTAAAAAGTGTGTGAGTTAGCCAGAGTGCATGACAAATGAACATGATAGAATACTATGCTTGATTCTCCCATGTAAGATATGTAATATTTGCACCAATATCATTCAAAAAAATAATAGTGCTGTTTGGATCTCCGAAATTATGAAAGCTGGCTCATGGAGAACCAAATTTCAGACTGACTGAGTGATAACAGTGATGATATGGAACCAGTGATGATGTATATAATATTCCTGACAGTGCAAACAGGAATAGTATATCATGTCAGTGAGTAGCACGCATTCGTTTCACCACATGACTCACTGATAGCAAAGTATGATGCTATTTCAGAACAACATCCATCTACTTTTAGATCTTGATCCTTCAGTATTTATTGTTTAAAAGAAAACAAGCCACAGAATACATTTTTTTCTTGCCTTTAAGGTTGCCACTACAATCTACAGTCTCAACAATGATAGTACTCTCCAAAAGCATACTTTGTGGGTTGTGAGTACATTTTTTAAGGTTTCAAGGAAAGGTGATAATCAAAATGACAAAGGTTTTCATTAAAAATTATGTTCTCGGTGTTCTGATTATTTGCAGAAATGTGTATGATGGAACTTCCTTCCACTGGTCTCACACAAAACCATGCAGCAAAACAGTTAGATGTGGATTTTACAAATCAAGGCATAAGAGACTGAAGAAGGGGTCTGATTTGATGGGCTGATTCCCACAGTGATCTGAGATTATAAAGCACTACCTGAATATATTCCAAGAACAAGGAAAACTACCAAGGGAGCTTCTGGTGGAAATATAAAATCCAGTGTGAAACACTCTACAGTGTAAATGTCCAGATGAATTTTTTTTTCATTACAACCTGAAGGGAAAGAAGAGATTAAGAAAATGGAGAAAGGGAATATAATTTCCTGAGTCAAACTCCCAAAGTACTAGTTAGCAAATACAACTTCGTCTCCAAAACACTCGGTCTGGAATATCAGATTCTTTGCAGACTTTTTGCCAAGCTTTATGAGTTTGTCTGCAGGAAGCAGCATGTAGATCCAAGCACTTTAGGACTTTTCAGAAGATATAAAAATGTTCTCATAACTGGATGCCCAATCTGTAATTTGGCAATGATTTCTTTCTGTCTCACATCTTCTTGGATCATGAAATCTTCCAGGTTATTGCTCTGAAAAGCTTGATGGAGTCTTCTGCCAAATGGATAATATCTTGGTCAACAGAAAGCACAAGGCAGCTAAGCATTTTTACAGCTCTAGGAACTGATGAGTTTAACTCTTAAATTATGCCTGAAATGATGGGGCTGGCTTTATGGTTTTCCAAAAGACCATACTGCTCTATTGTCTTTACCTCTTTATTCAACATTTGTTGGCATCTGATCCAACTCTAGAAGTGTTGCTAAAACTGTAGGTATGGGCCTGACCCAATTGGCTCAAATCCCCTCTCTTTTTTAGTACGTTTGGCATATATCTGGATTTATCTGGATTTATAATCTCACAATTCACTGTTCCTGGCTGTGTCACCCAGTTTTCCTCTGTCATGCACATACATAAAGGCAGGACTACAACAAGAGATAAATCATTCAGAAAACAGTCTGCAAAAATGCTGTGCTCTGAAAAAAAGATGCACAGTGTAGATAAGTATAGTAGGAGCTACAAGACATGAAACAGATTATGCTCAGGTAAGGTCTGATCGAAGGAATCCCAGAACATACATTTGGAGAAGTGCAAGATGAGCAAGGGCTTGTAAATTAGAGTTTCCAAAATAAGTGTAAAAAGATTTCCCTCAATAATTAGTGTAGCAAGAGTCAGAGGGCTTCCAAAATAAATAGAAAATAAATGCCAAGATTTTTAATACTAGTTTCTATGTTGTGCTTCACACAAACACATTTTCTGAGCATTAGCTATCAGGTGAATCATCAGGAATTCCCTGAAGGTATTTTGGGTTCCTATCCAGAGACAGAAACTTCACAGTGTCTTCCAGCTGGTAAGTGGGATTAGTTCAAATGTCCTCCAGAGATATCCTCGAAGATGACATATTCTCTGAAAGATGCTCCCCAAAGTTCCTGAAGAACTACTTGATGCATTCAATAGCTTCATGAAAGTAATAGTAAATCGGTATATTTTTCACTGGCAGGATAATACTCTCACAGGTTGCAGATGTCTTGGACACTAGCAGAGTAACCTAACAGGTCACTGTTTTCCACTGGTAAGAAATGAACCTGATTTTTCCCAACTGCTGCCATGGATCCAAGCCTCTGTTCACATCATAACTAAATTCTATTTGAGCAGGCATCAATCACACTCCTGAAGATTTCATGTTGCCAAATCATTACCAATATTTCTTATAGGTTACATACTATGAAATATCTGTGAATTACAAAGTGATGTATTTCTTACAGCAATCTCATCTATGCTGCAGGATGTAATAATCGCTCACAAAATGTAATGAAAAATTGCTTTGGTCTCTCTGTGCCAGGTTATCCTAAATTATCAAAATAATACTATCACTGTCATTAAACTGGGGAAAAAACAAACAAACAAGCATACAAAAAACAAACCAAAAAACCAACCAAACAAAAAATGCCAAAACACAACTTCCTGTAACATTCATCCATTGTTTAAAGTTTCCATCTTGCCTATTCTGAACAGATTACCAAACCAATTATTACCAGCTGGAGAGAGACTGTAATAATTTCTCCCACAATTTGTGAATCTGGGGGTAGCTCTCCTTCAGAAAAGTCAGACCGTGCCTTCAAACACAGCTGTGAGCAAAGGACAAGGCACCAACTGCTGCATTCCAACAGCAGTCACTGAAAATGCTGCGATTCACACCTCTTATGGATACCTTCTGCTACCTCACAGTTTCTCTGTTACTCTGGGGTAATGCTTTGCTGACCTTTTTTCTTCATGTAGGGCCATTATGGGATCGATTGGTCCCCTCTCCCCAGGACTGATACAGGGTGCAAGCCCAAAGCAGTGGAAGAGCATACAGGTGCTGATTTTGTTCTGAGTAGTGATAACAGATAAGGGCTCCAGTAGAGGTTGAATTAACACTTGTTTTAATTTAACAGAAACATAGACGAGGTTTGTAGTTGTTTTGGAAAAAAAACGTGGCCTTGACAGTTAAATATGATGTTAAATGTTGTTTCAGCATAGACTATCCATTCTCAGAGACATAAGACATCCCTCCCCTGTTTGGTTACTTAGGAAATGTGTTTTTCTTTGTTTCTGATACAGAATCAGTCTGTACTGTTTCTGATACAGATGAGACTGTACTGGAGCTCTGAATGAGGCAGCATGGAGATGCTGTCAGGTATTTTCTTATCACTGGCTAATATCTACTTACTTGGAAAGCAGTAGGCCAATAGCATCATGGACTGCACCAGGCAGGCCATTGCTAGCAGCTCAAGGGAGGTGGTCCTTGCCCTCTGCTTGGCACTGGTGAGACACATCTGGGTGCTGGGTCCAGTGCTGGGCTTGCCAGTGCAGGAGAGACATGGACATACTGGAGAGAGTGCAGTGCAGGGGCACCAAAGACATGGACATTCTTTTCACAGCAGCGTCCAGTGACAGGGCAAGAGGCAGCGAGCACACATTGAAACACAACAAATTACACTTAAGCATAAGGAAACCCTTTTTTTTACTGTGAGATTGGTGAGACACTGGCACAGGCTGAGGTTGTAGGGTCTCTTCTCTTTGGAGACAATCAAAATTCAGCTGGACACGGGCCCAGGCAACCAGCTCTGCCTGGTCGCATTAGAACAAGGGTGTTGGATGACATGATCTCCAAAAGTGCCTCCTAACCTCAACTCTTCTGTGATCCTGTAGGATCAGCATGACTCCAGAGAACTGACCAGGCACCCCAGGCATCTGTTTCCCTCCATCAAAAAGAAAAACAACACTCCTTCTGGCAATCCTCTCATGTAGAAACTGCCCATATCAATCTCTCGACTTCAGATCCCATTAATAATATCTCATCTCATCTCATCAGCTTTAGAGTGTCACTGTGGTGGCACGTACTCATCTGCCATCCCATCCTCAGCATTTCAGACTATTTCTGTGGGGTTAGGAAGTCCTTGCCTTTCAGACAGGACGAGGCTTTCCACACTTCTCTTTCTGCTGTTTTTCTACTCGTTAGGAAACATACTTGTCCAAAATCCTGTCAGAAGCAGACTCTGTTAAGCACAGACTCTAAACTCATGCAGCTTAATTTGCTGCAAAAATAAATCTAATTGGCTGACTCTAGATCCTGCTAATGACCATCAACACCTTAACACCAACTGCTTAGACTGGAAAAAATCATGCTAAGAGCTTTTTTTATTAAGTGAAAAGCACAGCGTGAATGACACCCAAGGGACAATAGTCTTCATTTTATTTATTTGTACATTTTGAAACATTATTATTTTCTACTGTTTTGTACTCTGACAGACATCATTCTAAAAGGAAGAGGCTTTCTAATTGCTAGTTTCATCTACTGTGACAAAATACTTTATTTCCAACACAAGAAAATCGGAGAGGAAAACGCAGCTACAAATGTGATAACCTAGAAAATTATCCTAAACCATATCTATTCAAATTAACATTCACATATTGCAGAATATTATCTCTTTTTTTTTTTTTTTTTTTTTTTCTCTAAAAGCTCACACATTGCAGAAGCTTCATCACCCCATGTTTATACAAAGTACTCCAGTTTGGGGACCAAACACCCAACAATGTCCTGTTTTAAACTGGACTCACACAGAAAGATGATTAAACTTGGCTTAAATCCCCAGACTGCCAGACTTTGGATTCTGAGTACACATACTTCACACGAAGAGCAATGAATACAGACCAAAAAACAGCATACAGGCTGATTTTCATACGTAAATGGAGCACATGGAAAGATGTTTCGACGCAGTTCTTTGCAAAAGAGAATCACGTTTAGAACAGTCATGACCTAAATAGAACATCTGAAATGAAGGCTTTTCTCAGGCTGAAAAAATTCCACCCCACCTTCTTCTTTGTTGGATGATGATGTAAACTTAACAGCAAATATTTAGAACATGGGAAAACAAACAAACAAACAAAAACCCACCCACACACAAAACCCCAATAATAATAAGATCCAAACAAATAACAACAACAAAAACAAACAAAAAAAAACCCCCAACTTTTAAACCCTTTCCTATTTAAGCAGGGGAACTTGTTTAGCTAAGAATGCAAGAGTAAAGGTATCAGAGAATAATGGGAAGAAATATGACGGAGTAATTTTCCAGTCAGGGTAGTCGAGAGAAGAGTTAATCTGTGTTTTTTTCTTTGTTGGTTTTCTATTCAACTTCTAGCTCAGTCTTCACAAGTGACCAGCTCCTTACACAGGTGGCAAGGGGAAACAAAAAAACTTGAAGAAGGTGCTTTGAAACAACAGCTTTCTAAGTATTGTAGATTCCAAGTCAGAGCTATCCAAGTCACTCACGAAACATCAGAGGGTTTTTTCCCCAAACTCTCTGGTGGCTATATCAGGGGCAGACTGGCAGTCCTTGTCTTCAGAGGAACACATGTACCATTTTCCCAGGATTCCCATGAAAACATAAGGCATCACAGCTGGGATTCGCCTACTCCTTTGCTGGGAGCTCCATGTATTCCCCTGCTCCATCACTGAGCAAGTACCAGAAAATGAGGAGGTAATTCACTGCATCCACAAAAGGCACTGACAGCACGTCTGCTAAAAGCTGGTGAGTTCTCCTAGAAGCATTCTCCTTCTTGCTTTGGAAGCATTTTGTTCTACGTTTCTTTTGCAAATAGGTGGTACAGAGCACAGTCAAGACTAAAATATTTAATACCTTGTAAGCAGAAGAAATAGCAATGTCTATGTACTCCCAGTAAAATACTGTATGACCTTGGATAAGTCATTTGATATGTCCACAGCGCAAATCTTTTTTTTTTTTTTTTTGTAAAATGAGGGTAATACTACCAATCCAGTAATTTTAAAGTGGTGTGTCAGTGATAAGCACCATAAACCGACTTTCTAAACAGAAATAACATCCCAATGAGTCATCGCCTTTGGTAGCCTGAGTGGAAATATTCTTACTCATACAGAACAAAAACAAGAGGTTAGATTGTATTTTCTAATGAACAAGGTTGCTAAATCTCAGTTTCATTGCAATGCTTTTAAGGTTTGCTTACAAGATGTCAAGGTTTTGTGGGCAGAGCCGTGCACATCCCATATTGCTATGTGAAATTCCTGCGGAGCTGGGGAATGAGCACTTTATCTACCTTCTTCTCAGACTTGCCAGTGGGCAGATCAGACCAGTTAGCCTGCTTCAGCAGCTCAAGCGGTGTGGCAAGTAAAATGTTATTTAGAGCAGCCTTTAGGCTGATTTAATTTAAAGCAGAGGGTGGGAAATTCAAATTATGGGTAATACAGATGGTATCAAGAATTCTTCTACCTGTCTCTGCCCCAAACACAGAAGCAAAGTACTTGAGAATCAGGCTTTGTTAATAAGACATTCTTTATTTAAAAAAAAAAAAAAAAAGAAAAAAAAAAAAAAGAAAAAGAAAAAAGAAGTCTTTTCAACAGCAGCACAGACTCTCCAAAACAGAAATACTGTAAGGTAAGCACAGAGGGTTGTTGTACAACACTTACGTGTAACAGAATCACACCCTAAACAAAGGTGGATATAGGACCTCTTCTAAGTGCCATTCACTTTTTTCATCAACACACTCACACTGGCAAACAGGTTGTCTTTGTTCCTGTCCAGCTGCTTGAATTAGTTGTCTAAAGGGTGTCAGGAAAATATCCTTCTTCTTAACAATGTTGCTTCTCTACATACCAAGTTCTGCATTTTTTAACAGGAGTTAAATAAATAAGTAAATAAGTAAATAAGTAAATAAATAAAAATAGAAGGGTTTGGTCTTTTGTGTCTGTTTTGGTTTGTATTTTTTGTTGGTTTTTGTTGTTGTTTGGGTTGGCGCATTTTGTGGTTTTTTTTTTTTTTGCGAGTGTGGTTTTTTTTGTTGTATTTATTTTCTTTTGTTTGCTTTTGTCTGGTCTTTGTTTCGGTTTGGTTTGTAGTTGTTGTTTTGTGTGTGTCTAAACAAAATGTTCATAGAACTTCTCACTGAAAAAAAATTCAGCAAAATGTTTGTACCATCTCTGTTGTAGCCAGGTGTCCTTCCTCTTGGGAGGAAACCCCTCTGAGGTTGACATGGCCGTGAAGCCCAAATGATGCTCTGGCCAGTGCAGAGTAATTTTGTAAGAAGTCAGAGCAGGGACGTCAGAGGGAGAAACAATCATGTTGCTACATGACCATTGCTGGTAACTGACCACAGCCATGTTCAGGCTTTCCCCAGTTACTCCTGATGTCCTAGTCAGCTTCACTGTGTTCCTCGGTCTTTGGCAGCATATTCTTCTTGAAACCTGAGCCATGAGACTGCTTAAAACAATGGCAACTTTGAGTTGCTTGATGTATGGAAGCCGTCTCCTAATAAAAGGGCGTCTACCAGAAAGGGATGTGTTGGGGGATAAGTTGAAGACATCAGTTAAGACAGGAGCTGTGTAATAATTTACCCTGGTTACCTTAATGCGCAGGAATTCACTCCTGGATCACTGTCCTTGTGGTAGCTGTTGCACCAACACAGAACGGAAAGGGAACTGCTGCCTCTTCACAGAGCTTCATGGCGAATAAGGAGAGCACCAGAAAGCCAGAACAAGTGGTCAGCATGATGGAAACTAGATGCCATGATCCACAGGATGGGGAACCTGTCTGGGAGACATACTTTTCCAATAGGAAAATAAGTTTAGGCAGCTGATGTTATAGAATCATAGAATGGTTTGGGTTGGAAGGGACCTTAAAGGTCATCTAATTCCAACTCCCCTGCCATAGGCAGGGACACCTCCCACTAGACCAGGTTGTTTAAAGCCCCATCAACCTGGTCTTGAACACATCTATTGGTGAAGCATCCACAAACACCCACGGTTATGGGTAAGTGAAATCTGGATACAGCTCTATGTTTACTTACAAGCGCTTTGAATAGGTCCTAGAAGAAATGCTATTATTTTTGAAAAGTGGATTAACTTGTACTTGTCCTCTACACTGGAAGGCAGTGAGCAGCTTAAAGCAAGAATTATTTTAATTTTCAGGTGAAAACTTGAAGCAGAATTTAATTTGAAAATTTGTAACTAATGCCTGCTATCAATCAATGAAAAGTCTGTAAGTCTATTTTTTTAAGCGTATTTTTGGCTCTCATTTCTAAATCACATACTGTTTATATTTACAAATTTTTCTAAAGAATATTTTCAATATTCTGGAGCTTTATTTAATCATTGTCTTGGTTTTTTCCATTTGTTTCAAAGTAAGAACACACAGCGGGAGAACTATTATTTTTGTCCCTCTAAAATACTCTACATATCTTTTTTCTTTTTTG
>WUAM01000015.1:1068969-1082041 GCA_024336885.1 Actenoides hombroni
GGAAAGGAAAGGAAAGGAAAGGAAAGGAAAGGAAAGGAAAGGAAAGGAAAGGAAAGGAAAGGAAAGGAAAGGAGATAAAAAAAAAAAAAATAATAAAAAAATGCACCTAATGATGTGTCTGGGAGAACAACTGGGTGTTAACTTCATCCAGGTTTTCTCTTGCCTGCTACCAGCCCAGCTCCTTATTTTTCTGCCTTTTTCTGCAATATTGCAAGCAGCTACTGCTCTAATGAAACCTCTTATCTGCTCGTCTGAGGTGTGTCTTGCTGCTGGAAGGGAATCGTTTGACATTTTCAATTAGATGGTAAAAGAAGCTGTTTCACTTGGTGCTAATTAGAAGAGCAGCTGCTTTGTGGGGTTTTTGTTTAATAGAACACTGAGAGTAAATTAAAAGAAGAAACAGAAAAAAAAAAAAAAGAAAAAAAGAGAGGCTGGTCTCTCTTGGAGAAGCTCAACGTGCAGTTTTCAAAAGAGACGAGAAAGAGGATTTCTGAACTTTTATTTCAGGATTCCTGTTTTCCTGAGAGTTGCTAATTCTGAAGTCACTCTTTTCCAGAGAATTGAGATTTCCAGTGAAAAGGAATTTCTGAGTCTTGCCTGGTGGTAATTGCAGTGCATTGGCACTGCTATTAATGTTCATGTACTCCAGGGATCCTACACATTACAATGGGCTTTAATGGATCCATGGAGATCCATGAAGAACACGTTATGATTACAGAGCTGCTTGTTACATCAGCAACAATAATTAGTCCAATGATAATAGCCCTGGGGTGTGTATACTGGATCTCTAGCTGGTGCCAGCTGGAATCAGACTGTTGCTTTCAAGTCCCAGGTCCACACATAGTCCTTCTAAAGGGGCAAAACCCCTGGAAAAAGCAACATCCATGGGTCCCCACAAACCCTGCATGACCCAAGAGGAGAACAACAAGCTGCTACAATAAACAGAACCTTACTGTATATATGAACAGTCATATAGCACCCTTCTGCTCAGCTTACCGGCCAGTTCTCTGTCCAGATCTCTTGGACCCTGAAGGGACCATCATGAGAACATTACATTGAACACGTCTCAGTCCTACACCTCAGTCCCACAATGTCAGTAACGTGTGTGCTGTCCTTGGTCACCAAACCAGGTGAGAAACAAGTCTCTGGTTCCAGAACAAGCAACAGCCCCACAACTGCTAAGCAGAAACAGCCAGCCACAGACTTTGCTCTTCTCCTTTACCCACTCACAGCATCAGGAAACCACTCACTGCTAAGGAATGACTCTGTTTTGTTGCTCTGTTCCCCAGGAGGGTTTGACTGAGATGATGTTTACACTGAACATCCTATACTACAGGCTGTACCTTTGCCTAATTGCTGTACAACAGAGACAAGACATTTTATTACCCACCCACTCCAGATGGAAGGGAATTTTGGAGCCGAAACAGCCCGTCCATTTGCAGTGGTGTATCACCCACACAGATGAAGCCAGCTTGTCTCCTCTCCAATAGATGGCATCCAAGCTCCCTTCTCTATTATTTTTGGGACCATCAGGCCACCAAGGAAGCTGCAAGTCAACATTGCAGTCCAAACACAGCCCGTTCCTGCTGTGTTGATGGCCAGGCTCCTGAGGAAGGTGAATCTTGGAGATTCTCTTAACTTTGGAGACAGGCTGGCTACTTGTCTCAGGGTTTTCTCCTGCCTGATGCTTGTGTCAGGGACTGGAAACCATCCATTTTTCTTGCAAAGTCACCACAGAGCCAAATCAATGCCTAAAAATCAGGCTTGCTGGTTTTCAAGCACAATCTTGCATTAAAATATTGTTTCTTTTCTCCCTCCCTTTCAATCTGCAAGGATAGATCATTTGTTCTTCCCACACACTCCATCCTTGCAAAGCAGGGACGAGTGAAAAACAACAGCAGCACATTTCTGGGAGCGCACCTCTTGTAACATCCTGCCCTGTCTGCTGGGACTCAGACATGACCCATAGTAGATGAAAAGGAGAAAAGAGCCAGTGCAAAACCAGAAGACAGGGCATGGTGAACATTGTCAGTGCAAGCTGGGAGGTGTATTTATCATTACAGACCTGGTGGCATCATATGACCTCTTCTGCTGTCAGATTTGCTGGTGGTGGTATGAGCAGCTCTGTTTCATAGACTGTTCCAGCCCAGCACCATCTCTGGAAACCTGCTGTAGGGCAGACATGGACCCTATGGATTCTCTGCCTTTGGCTGGCAAACAGGCCACAAGGACTCAGATGTTTGGTCTGTACTTTCCTCCATCTTTTCCCTGAGACTAATGTTTGGAAATGTTCCCAACCCTGAGAACCTTACTAGATACCCAGAACATCTCATATCTTTTGGGATAGTGGGTAATCACGAAGTCTTTCATGGTGCATCAGTTCCTGTCTGGGACAGGACCTGCACGAAGACCTGCACGCAACCTTAGCGTGTCCTTACGCCTCAGCTGAACCATGGGGACTTTTTACATCACTGGGCAATGAACCACAGCCCAAAATGACCCCACTGCTGGGTATATTACCAGACTTACAGGAAATCCTATGGGACATCATGTACTCTGTATGTTAAGACATGTCATAGGGTAGCAAGGCACGGAAATGCACCAGGCAGTGCATGTGCTCTAATCCTTGGCTGTCCTTCCCCACCGCTCCAGCCTCCTCTGAACAAAAAAAAGTCACTTACATCGGTCCTTTGCTTTGTCTGCAGCATCCTGACAGCTTCGACACGGTAATATTGGGCCAGTTCAATGATGTCAATGAAATACTTGTCCAAGCTTCAAAGATTTTAGTGTCAGATTGGTGCCAGGAGACGGGCTTCAAGAAGGGATAGATCTTTGGAGTGTTATTAGGAGCTCATCAAACAGACTGTTGTCGTTGTGAAGTGCCAGCGCCGTGAGTTCAGAAAGGAGAATGTGCTCAGCCTCTGCGGGATATTTTGTGCTTTTGATCAAAAAAAAAAATAGAAGAGAGTTGACTCGTTTCTGGTTCAAGTATTCACCTGAAAGAAATAACAAAACAAAACAAAGAAAGGAAACTATGACAGAAGGGAACTGTCAAAACCCTGTGTTCTTCCTCGGTCTGTGAAAAATAACTATTCAGTAAGAGAAGGCACTTGAAAAAAGTCGTCAAAGACAGCGATGCGTAAGATGGGGCAACCTGGTGACAGACGTGTCTGACGCGTTATTTCCCTTATTGTTCCTCAAAGCATACCTTTGCACCACGGCAGCTCCAGCTTCCCTTGGCAGAGGGGTGAGCTCTACCAAACAGGAGCTCACTCCCATTGAGAGGTCTTTTCACAACACTGTAAATCTCCTCCCTGCGCTGTGGCCACTGGCAAAGGTCCCACCTGAGACTGGGTCCCATGTGCTGATCGGTCAAAGGCACAGGTGGGGCAGAAGGTTGTGAGCTCCAGTCCCCACAAGCACGCAGCAAGAGAAACTAAGGAATGTTGGCATTTTCACTTACGTGCCTCGTTGGATCAGGAGACACCAAGTCTCTGTGGTTTATCCTACCGCCTCAGATGAGAAAGCAGGAATCCCAGTTTGCAGTTGGGATTGAGGTCTCAGTTTCTTTTTCCTGGTCTGCTAATTCATATCTTCACAAATACTGTAAAAAAAAAAAAAATAAAAAAAAATCCCTTTAAAATACAGAGTTAGAGAGACCTCCAAATTAGAAAACGTGACAAAGCATCACCTGCTCTCCCCAGTTCAAGAGAGACAGAGAAATACTGGAGAGAGTCCAACAGAGAGCGACAAAGATGATGAAGGGACCAGATCATCTCTCTTGTGAGGAGAACCCTGGGGCTGTTTAGCCTGGAGAAGAGCAGCCTGAGAGGTGAATGTTGACAAATATCTGCAGGGTGGGTTGTGTCCTGTGATAGGACGAGAGGTAGAGGCTGTGGAGTCTCCTTCTCTGGAGACTTTCCAGACCCACCTGGATCTGTTCCTGTGTGGCCTGCCCTGGGTGATCCTGCTCTGGCGGGGGGGTTGGACTCGATGATGTCCAGAGGTCCCTTCCAACCTCTACCATTCTGTGGTTCTATGTTTCTGTGAATCTCACTAGTCTAACTGGCCACCAAGATTTCTAAGAGAACTTTCTTAACTACTTACGTTAAAAAAGTACTTGAGGTCAATAAAGGGTTTTTTTTTCTGTTTGTTTTGGTTTGTTTTGGTTTGTTTTTGTGAACATTCCGTTATGACTTCCATTGGTTCAGCCAATGTTAAACATTATATTAAAATTATTTTTTTAACAAAACCAGTTTAAAATAGAGAATCAAATTGTTCGGTTGTGGGACTGCCAAAGAGGAACAATTATCACAATTCTGACTTCCAGTGTTCTTTCATCCTAAATGTCATCGAAACTGACACTTTTAAAAATGTTTCAAAACAATGAAAACAATATCCTTTGCCAAGAAAATCATAATTAATATAATGAGTAGACAAAATTATGACCAGTTGTTCTCTGACCCATGGGCATCATTAGGTGTTGCTCAGGAAGACTCACTGACCACAGACTGACAGATAGCTCTCTTAAGGTCTTCAAAGTATAATTTAAACACTGAAGCCTGTTAAGTTGTTCAAAGGGCTGGATTTTCAGCTAAACAAAGAACTGGTGAATTCATCAAGCCTACTGTTATTCTTCAAACCAGGACACCATTCACCTCAGCTACAGAACGTCTTTGGTTGGAAGAGACCTTCAAGATCATCTAGTCCAACATACATGCACTACAGCTAACAAGTGTGGTTTAGACTAAGTTTGAGCAAACACTTGTTAACATGATTAACATTAAAAAAGATACAAATCCAGTTTCTTATTTCTCCCATTGTTCATTTGTTAGTTTAGTGAAACATCTGAGATGTCTAATTCTCAGCAAATAGTGGGTGGTCTTGACAGAAATAACATATCAATTAATTTAGGACTGAGCATAATACTTCCATGCTGTCTTCAGAGAAACTAAAGTGTCATCAAGTCATGTTCAAGGTGGTGGGTTTAAAAAAAAACCCTAAAATTTATTTTCAGGTTTATTGAATGCTACCAAACTATAACCTTATCCAAGAGTAGAAGAACACATACGAAAGGACAAACAAAGCAGCACCCAAAGCCATCTGGTGATAAATTGACTGACCCATTTCTTGTTCATCTTGCATGGGCAGCAGATTACAAATATTTGGTGGTCTGCTTGTTGAGAGTTTCAGTCCTTCCCCTTGCTACATAAGCACACAACCTGTTGTTATAAACACTTCCAGCCATGGACCACAATCATTATTTTCTTATGCAAAATATACTTCTCATTAGTTTATAAATAACAGGCAATAATCAGCAGTGCTGTGGTCATAGGTGTTTTTCACTGCAATGGAATCATTCCAGCAACTATTACTGCTGATCATCATTGATTGTTTGAACATGTTCCCAGAGGAACTTTAATTTGTATGAGTCCCTCCAAATACAGGCACCTCTGTAGAACATCAAGTAGTCCTGAACAATGCTGATTGTCCAATTTGGGAATACTGTAATGAGAGGAAAAAGCATAATAGGAAAACTGAACAACAGAAAGATTAATAGGGCACTCTGGTGTGCCCTTCCATTTAAGACTAGTGTTTTCAGAGCACTCCAGAGGAGAATGAAGCATTGAGGACAGGGAAATAAAATGATGGAAAAGTTCTTTCCACTAGTGTCCCTCATACAGAGACTCTAAAAGAATGAAATACACTTTAGAGAATCTAATAGCAATTTAGGTAGGTTATTGTTAAAGCTCTTCCAGCATCTCCAATATTGTTAGGTTTATAATTTCAAGTGAAACATCCCCTCTGGGCTCCACTGGTAAACTAGAACACCTCAGCTTTGGAAGCTTCCCTCCTCTGAAAGCTTAAACAGAATTAGTAGAGCTGGTTTTATATCATAAGTAAGCCCAGGTTTTATTTTCAAATTACCTTATTGTTATTATTTTTCCACAGTTGTATTAATTCTTTTTTTTTATGTTCACAAATGGAAAGGCATTGATGTCTTAGAAATTGTAAGAAATTTCAGGTGGCATCATGGCCAAATCAATAAGATAAATTCCATTGCCTGACACTATCAAAGACAAAGAAAACTCAAGAGATTAAATGAAACATATTCTTGCCAGTAAAGAATAACCAGGAAATATCTTATTTTCGCACAGGTGTTAGAAAGTCTTTCAGGGCATATCTCTGATACAATTGATGATGTAATATCTTCAGAGAAAGGTCCAAGGTACCACAATTGTCCTTTATATTTCCCTGGGAGGGAACAGATTCGGTACATTACAACTTTATAAATACTGGCATGAAATCTGTGTCCTGCTAAAATGAATCTAAAATTCCCATTGGGTACATGTAACCTGTGGGATATTGTGGAGTATTTTCCAAATCCTTGATCTGGGTATCCAGCCAGGATGTACCTCCAGCCAAGTTAGGATGATTCAACCTCTCCTTTCCATTTCCTACGTGCTTATTTCCAGTTGAAGCAAACACACTCACCTAGCAATGGCATTCAGACCTCGAGCCCTACCAACTTCCAGCTGACTGCATGTGGAAGCCTTTCTAAAAGTTACTATCATATCTGAAATGTTTCATGAAGTTGCCTAACTCTGCAGCAGGGTTCTCCTTTTATGGTGGAGAAGAAGGTACCATCTACTGAACCTCCTGCACCAATTGCTGTCAGCACCCTGTAGTCTTGTCCACACTGTTGACATGTAAGTAGAGCAACTTGGAAATCTGACAACAGTGTTGCAGGAAAACGCAGATTTGGAGGAGCTGAAGTAGTTTGTTGAACACAGAGAAGCAAGTTGCATCGAGTTCATAACGGCTCATCAAGTCCATACCCTGCTGCCTTATTAGGGTCCCATTAAATGCTTAGAACCAGAGCACGGTGACTTGCACAGAGCTTTTTTGGTCTCTCTGTGCGTAATTGGAAGTTTCTTTCAAATCTTAACTGCTCTCACAGTTAGACACCATCTGCCTTTAAAATTAATTAAAGACGTGCTTACACCTATTTCCACATGTACCAACATTTTCTTTTGGCTTCAGTAGGTCTACTCTTCATCTTAACTTTACTTCATTCATACATATAAAGACTAATCATGCCTTTCTCACAGATTCACTACCAATGCATTGACCTCACTCCTTGGTGATGTCCTTAACTGAACAGTGTAACTCTAAGAGATAATACATTCTGGGCTCCTTTCAACTCACCAAACCCTCGATCGTGAAGATTGATGGCTTTTATGCACTTCCCAATGGCCTGTCTGACTTGGAACTCTGAAGTTCTGCCTCCTGAATCCCAAGGACATTCAGCAAGTTTTCAGTGCCTCCCAGACCCCAGGCTCTTCAGAGCCTTGCCAGGTTAACCTGTGGGAAACCACAGAGACTAGCGAGCCTAAGAAACATATTTCCTTTCAAAAACACAAAATGGTTTCTACTGTTTCCTATTTTTAAAGGGAATACTGTGTAATTTCAATTTGGAAAAAAAAAAGAGGGTTTAGGTTTTCCTTTAATTGAAGGTGAAGCTTTTTTTTTTAAAAAAAGTATGATCATGGATTTTTCTGACATTGAAACACAGCATTCCCTCAAATATACAAAAGGATGCTTGCAGATCTTTAGTTCAAACTAAACGGTTTGCTAGACATAAAGTCCTACACTAAATGAGGTATTCTGACATGATTAATGGACTATATTTTCAATGTAGAGAAACCACTAAATATGCAACTTGCACTGCTGAGAAGTAGTATTTTTCTCTCATCATGTAGACAGGGATCTTTCCAATCATTTAAAACTCCTTAAAGGCCTATTCAATTCCTCTTCTTTATGTCTTGAGCAAAATCATATTTTTTCTTTGACAGATTCTAAACATAATACTAGAAATCAAAGCAGTCTGATATATATTGGAAAACATACCTATACATGAAGTTAAGGAGGTGCAAGGCTTGGACAATCATGGATAAGTTATGCCATGGTGTTTTCTGATGCAGTTCTTGTTTTTATATGATTCCCTATAAGCAATAAAAGATGAAGTTACAGTGTTTGCAGTTATGTCTTCTTACAGCATTAGCAGTTTTAGGCTTCACAAATGCTGTATTTGATTCACTGGTGAAAGAAATCCAGGGGATGTGTCATATCTAATGCTTTAATGAGAGCATGTGGGCTTCCTGCAAAGAAGGAATTCTCTTGGGGACCACTTCTTCATGAGGTCCTTGCTGCTGCATGCTTGTTCGACTGAGATGGAGCCTTGCACCAAAGGGAACAAGAAGTGCTTCTGCCCTTGCCTCTGAGGAGGAAAACTAGTGAAGAGTATAGGAAATGAATCACCAGACTCTCTTCCTGTCCTATTAGAGGAATCAAAAAATTACTTTTTAATTCCACAAGGATCAGGGGGCTTCTCAGAACCCTGTGATTCACAAGGCTGAATAAATCAAGTTATGCAAAAATAGTCCCCACTTTGAAAAGGAAAATGTAAGACTGAGCAAGGAAAACCCATCTTGGGTCACTCTCATCTCTTGTAGAAATTAGTCCAATATTTTTGTACTGGACATTTCAAGTTATTCAGCTTGAAGCAGCTAGACACCTAACTGCATGGCGGGCATATCTTTTGGTGGCTCCAAAACCACCAAACAGTCAGCCAGAAAAGGTTAGCCAGACACCAAAAGAAGCAGAAATGTACTTCAAGCATTTAGACATGTGAGCCTTTAAATAATTATCTGTGGAATTACAGAAGAGAAGCACGGAATTGTTCTGGATGGAAGACACCTTTAAGATTGTCAAGTCCAACCATTAACCCAGAACTGCCAGGTCACTGCTAACCCCTGTCCCTCAGCACCACATCTCCACAGCCTTGAAACCCCTCCAGGGATCATGGGGACTCCACCACTGCCCTGGGCAACCTGGGACAGCCCTGGACAGTCCTTGTGGGGAAAAAATTGTTCCTCAGCTCCAACCTAAACCTCCCCTAGGGCAACCTGAGGTCATTTTCTCTTGGCTTATCACTTATTCCTTGGGAGCAGAGGCTGACCCCACCTGGCTCCAACATCCTGTCAGGGAGCTGTCAAGAGTCAGAAGGTTTCCTCTCAGCCTCCTTTGCTCCAAACTCAACAAGCCTATGTCCCTCAGCTGCTCCTCACCACACTTGTGCTCCAGTCCCTTCCCCAGCATTGTTGCCCTTCTCTGGCAACGCTCCAGCCTCTCAATGTCCTTCTGGGACTGAGAGGCCCAAAATTGACCCCAGGATTCGAGTGGAGGTCTCACCAGTGCCCAGTCCAGGGGGCTGGTCCCTTTCTAATCCTGCTGGTCACACCAGTGCTGATTGAAGCCAGGATTCTGGTGTCATTCTTGGCCACCTGGGCACACACTGGCTCATCTTCAGCACCCCCAGGTGTTTTTCCACCAAGCAGTTTCCAGCTGCTCTGTCCCAGCCTGGAGAATTTCCTGGGGTTGTTGTGACCCAGGCACAGGACCTGACACTTGGCCTTGTTGAGTATCATACCATGGGCCTCAGCTCATTGATGCAGCCTGTTCAGATCCCTCTGTAGAGATTCCATACCCTCAAGAAGATTAACACGCTCACTTAATTTGGTGCCATCTGCAAACTTGCAGAGGACCATTAATAAAGATATTAAACAGAATCCAGTTACGTAGTTAGGAGATTTGCTTACAGTTTACACCTTCTGGTCCTCCCTCAGCCCTCACCAGGACTGACACCCTCAGCAGCTTTCCCTTGCCTGGTGTTGCCTGCTTTATGTGATGCATCAACAACAAAAGCAGCCAACAACATTTGCAGTCATAAGTGGTTCTCCAAGAGCTAGATGGCAAGTCTTTTGTGAGGCTGACCCAAATTTGTTTGTCTGAGGCTGTCCCATTATAAAGCCAATGGTGTAAAATCCAGCAGTGCAGAAGATAACATCCAGCATTAGTTCCCAGGGCTAGCCCTTGGTGATTTTACACCTCGATGTATCCTAAGTGGCTTCTGGGTAATTCTAGAGCTCTTCCTTATGCATATCTTGACAACTTAGTGGGAAGGGTTTTCTCAGTCTTGCTGTAACTGGAAATGACATAGACACCTCATCCAACAAGTGGTGAGCTTCAAACAAATCATACATGTTCTTGGCTTCTGGATTAACAAAATACTGAGAGAAAAACTAACAGCAGTGTTAGAAGAGGAAGAAGGATCACATAGACTACTTCTACTGGTATTCAAAATCTCAGCACAATCCTAACCTACTGCTGACTCTGGCTAGATAGACCTCAGAGTCTGCTTAAGACTGCAGGAAAAAACTCTCAACTTCCCAGGATGGTTGGATTAGCTAAGAAATCCTAAACTATAGTTTTGACAAGGCAAGAATTGTAAACATGATGGTTTTTCAATCTGTCCTTCTCTCTCCATAGGCTGGCCCAAAGGAAAAACACCATGTTGTGCATGGACTTGTGTTCACACTCTTTGGGGCCTTCCTTTTTCAGTGTGATTCTGCCTAAACTAGCTACAGTGTCGTGCAAAAAGAGCTTTCTCTCCAGCAGCCTTCTAACGACAGGAAGTGAAGCAAGAGCATGACTTGATCCTTGTGTCGACTCACCTAGGCATATGCATATGGACATCTACAAACACACACCTCTCAGTTCAAACAGCTTCGAAAAGAGTTCACTAAAGACATGAAACGATGATGGAACAGCAAACACGTGTATACACTAGGAATTAAGTTTCACAAGAAAACAGTGAGGCTGATGCTGGTGTCTTGACATTTGAAAATGCTTCCCCCCCTCCACCATTTCAAACTACTGTTGGTAGGTTTGTACCACCTGTCATTGCTTCCCGAGATATCTCTACTGCTACATAATTTAATCATTCCAGCTGATGTGTCAAGCAGTTAAATGTATTATTAGTTAAAAGTGGATAGCAGTTTACTTTGAAATAGAAGATTTAGGTTTAGGTTTTTTAACCATTAAGCACAGAGAAGAAAATGAAATGGCTGTTCCATTCTAAATAGTAATATTTCTTTATCTGCTGCCTAGGCCTATTCAGAAAGATGTCCAAGTATCCACCAGATCATTAGTAATGCACACAGAATTACAGCCAAAAGCTGTGAAAAATACATTCTTCAATAAAGGTAAGAGGAAAAATATGTAAGTCTACCTCTCTGTTAAAGTCTGACTTGAAGCCTAGATGACAACTTCAAATACAAATGGCAGAGTGAAAAAACACCTGCACAAGACTTTTCAGTTAATTAATCCAGTGCAGTAGAACAAAGAATACCATTTCAGGAGCGGGCTAAGGCAAATACTACTGTTATAAAGGGTTTTCAGACTTGTTCTATGAAACTACTCTATAAGGTTCCTTAAGAAAGTGACTCTAGGGGTTATATTTAAAAGTACTGCATAGTGATTTAGTGATTTATACTAATGGGAGTCGCGTGGCTAAATCACCATTCACTGCTCTGAAAATGCACCCTTACGACCTTACTTGGCTGATCTCCTCCAAGGTGGTGTCCGCCCCAATCCAGCTGTTTCCAATACGGTGTAGAAGATTAAAAACTATTCTAAGCTGCAATGGGATTCCTGTTGTGCTGTGAAATCACATTAACCTATGCACTGAGGCTAATATTTAACTCTTAAAAACAAACAAAAAAAATCCCTGAAGAAAGATCTACACCATCAGTAAGTCTATGAATTTCTCAGGCAGTGAAATTGCTCTCATCTCCTGAGAGCAGAGTCTGTTTCTGTCACAAAAAACCCAACTGTAATAGTGAAGGGAACAGGTTTTTTGGTTTGTTGTTATTTGGTTGGGTTTTATTGTTGGGCTTTTTGTTTGTTTGTTTGTTTGCTTTGGTTTGTTGGTTTTTTTTTTGTCAGGCCGAAAGTTTTCTTTCTTCAGGTGAAGTTCTGTCTATGCAGAATGAAGTAAATCCTTCATCTATTTTTGTTATGCTGATGCAGTGGAAGAGCAGAACTCATTTGATCTTCTGGTGGAAGATGGATACCTTTTCAAGATGAATGCAAGAGGAAATGTTCATTCCAGCCTAAGTAGTCCTTATACACAGAATTTGTACAGCTATAGCAGACACTATAAGAGTCCTGTATTGAGATGCATACAGCTCCCCGAGGAACACTCCTGTCCCTGTGCAAAGGTCCTTCCTGTTTCAGATTACAACCTCAAGCTTAGTGCGGGCTGTAGCCGAGTTTTTTTCCCCACTTCTCAAATCTCAAAGCCTGGAGGACCACATCTACACATCTTCACACAAACAGGTTGCAACTGCACACCTTTCTCCCTACCCTTCCTTTAGATTTGGGCTCCATCTCCTCTGATTCGTGCTGCTTTGAAAACAGCTTGAGGTTCACTAGCAGAGGCTGCTCTTGTTTCAGAAAGAGAATAGGCTTGGTACAGAAGTATGTGCAGTTAAGAACGTAATTTAAATTACACAAACATCTTTTGTTACACTGGAAAGTCATAAGTGCATCCCATTGTTTAAACACTCCCCTGCACCCAGCACTGACAACATGACGTGGCCTATCATAGCCACAACAAGTTGCTCCTTTACCTTCCATCTCACATCCTCTGTACGATTTCCTGAAGATTGAAGTACCATGATTTAAATTTCTACTTAAACCCCTCATGTCTATAGTCTCTTCCCAACAAAAAAAGCACGGATGCTAATGCACCTTTTTCGTGATCTTGCAGTCTTCTCAGACGTGCATTCTTGACATAAATTGCCTCAATTTTGGATCTGACAAGCTGTGTGAAGTCACTGCATGCTGGATTCTTCCATGAACGAGGAGCTAAATGTGCAGTTAGTCACCTAGGACAACCTTCAGTGCTGAAATAGCAAAAGTGATCCAGAGCACACCTTCCTTCTACCTTTGTAATCTTTGGTATTTGGTACCGAATTTGTCTTTGGTAATCTGTAACCACCCTGTGGGCCAGGTCTGTGTGAGACACTAAGAGCATATCTACACACATCTCAAAGAACATAACAGCTCCATAGAAGCTTTTCGCCTTCCCTCACAGATCACTCTGGAATATTTCTGTGAGTTTTGTCTATTGGGTAGATCCAGGCAGAAACTGATAAATAGTTTA
>WUAM01000015.1:1138712-1150859 GCA_024336885.1 Actenoides hombroni
TATGGTGGCCAGAAAGAAGAACTTTTAAAAAATTTCTTCAGATCATTTTATCCTTCTGAGATCACTTGGATGGCGCATGTAGTAAACAGGCAATTTACTGTATACCCAAACTTTGATTTCTATCAGTCTTATATTAGACCAAGAAATGCTTAGAAAGAGAAGGAAAAGGCTTTTATTTTACAATGTAAACTAAATGCAACTCTCTCAATTTCAATGGACAGTCCTTCCTTGATTCATGGTCCCTGTTACCCTGATATCCAAGCAGCATATGGTGCTTAAATGGCTCTGTCCTACCTCAAAATACAGTCACATAGGTGCTGTTAATGCAAGTTATCCCACCCTCATTTTGCAAGCAGAAACCTCAGAGAAAGAGGAACATAGCCTCATTCAGCCCCAGCACATTGTTCCCAGAATCAGGTTCTTAACATAATGAAAGGCAGATCCAGCTTTTAGAACAGGATTCATGACACTCAAAACATTAAATCAGAAAGTGTTCTCAAATCCTACCTTTCCTACCTAAAGACACCTGTGAGTTCAATATCGCTGCAGCTCCAGAGCTGAAAAGCTGGGACTAGACTAAGACACCTAAAGCAAATACTCAGGTACAGAAAAATGATTTTTTTATAAGGGTAGCAGGAGACACAGCCAGGTGGCAGCACACGGATATAGAGAGCACACCTGCCTGGAAAGCAGGAGGTCTAGGTTTCAAGCCCTCCTAAATCTGGAGAATTTAAACTTATGTGTCAGACTTTTAGAAATTTCTTGACCACTGAACTAATAGTGAGGGAAAAAAGAAGGGCATAGTGCAAGATGAGCCACCACAGAGCAGGTAAAACAAGGTTTGGCTAGGCCATTACAAATAAAGCTCTGTGGTCCTGGTAAGGAAGATCTGGGGGTTCTGGTACAGAAATGAGCAATAGACATAGCCCAGACAGGAGCTCAGGAATGGTCTCTTCCAAAATTCACCTCAGAGGAGAGGTAGAGAAGTACATCCAGAAGTAGATCAAATCTGCCAAGAGTTGTGATTAAGCAGTCTGTACCAACCACAGCCCAACAGGCTATCCCTGGCAAAGGGCTGTCCTCCTTGATCCTTTTCCATCTCTCCATGGCCTCAGAAAAGGCCTCTAAGACCCTCCTGTCCCCTAGCTCACACTCTGCTCTCTGTTGTTCTGCTGTGAACAGAAAGCACATCAGCACCTTGCTTTGAGGACAGTTTTCCCACATTACACTGCAGTTGTTGGGTAAAATGGGTAAACATTTTCTGTGGAAGCAGAAAGCAGAACCAAGAGCTCTGCCTTCTAACCACAGGCTCTGCTGTCATGTGTCTTGTCCTATGTGTGCGATTTCTCCTCGCGCGAGCCTCACTTATCCTTCCTGCAACACGGCTCCCACAGTAGGGACAGCAGTTATCTTCTTTTATCTCAGGGTAGACCACAGTAAGGGGTAGTAAATTTTAAAAGCCACATACTGAAAAGCCATTTCCTCCCACTTCTCAGAGCATTATATCCACTGGGAGGATGTACAAGAGGTGGATGATAGGTTTTTCTCCTTCCAAGTTCAAAAAATATGTATATACGTCTTGACAACACTACCACACTTTGTGCTAAACTCAATGCTCTTTACACATACCAGGAACTCAGAGGACACCTAACAGTCCAGGACCTCCAGGGATTTTTCATTTCTAAATAGACTCCAAATGAGGCTACTTCTATTCTGAGCCCATCTAAGGATGGTGGAGCCTTGGAATACATTTAAATGATCTTTGTCTGTCTTTTCTTTCCTAGCCAAAGCCATGGCATCCATGTCCTCTCTGGCACCTAAGCACACTGAACTTTCATGGAGCAATTCCCTGAACAAAGACGCCTAAATTAAGATTGAGTTACACTTTAGGTTCCTAAGTGCTTTTTTGGATGTCAACCAGACTAAGAGAATTGCCCAAGGTCACTCAGGAAGTCTGTGACAGAAAAGGAAACTGATCTGGGGTCTCTGAGGTCTAGGACTAGCACCCGCAGCACTAGAACATCCTCCCTCACTTTGCTGTTCCTATCAAACTTAAAATGACACAAAAGATCAGAAAAGCTAATGACAGGAATGGACATGTTGTGGAATCAATTCATTTTATCTTCAAGACTCTGAAACTTGATCCATACTTACTTTTATCCATGTATTACTTTCTTACTCTCTGCAGATGATTGCAGAAATGCCAAATCCATCTGTTTATAAAGTGGTGAAACAACCAAGTGTTCTCTAATGTACCACTTTCAAGTGCAAGCAGTATATACTGACCAGCTCCTAACTATCCTGGCAAGGTTTCACACACCTGTTAGGATTTTAATTTATCAAAGACAGACATATTTATATTTATGTCTATGGCTGAATGCTCATGAAATAGGAAAGGATGTCAAAAAACACTAGTGTTTTAAGAGCAGCCAGGAAACTTAGAGTTAAGGTTTGTTTCTCTGTCCTTAGCTCACCCGTGCTATGCACAGCTCTCGTATACGCGTAGAAACAGTTCATGAACGTAGCTGATATGTGAAAGAAAAGAGTGAGGCAGAAACCAAGAGTCAGATCCAACCAGGTAAAAACAGAAGTTGAGTTCATAAGGCTCTGGAATGGCTGTGCTGAAGTCAATCAACCTTTAGCAGATGTCAGAAAGAAAGGGGAAAAAAAAAAAAAAAAAAAAGAAACCACAACACAAAAAACCCCACGGTGAATTGTACCTACCATTGTCTAGACGACGTGGTGTTCAGACTTGGCATGTTTGATTTTTCTTTGATTAATGAAGGAGATTATAACAGGCTTTCCCACTTGAAGGCTGTTAATATTCTTCCCCTGTTATAATGGCCCCCAAGGATCTGGAGGAGCGCACAGGCACTCCCACTGATTCCCTGCCGCTTTCCGCAGACTCGGAGCAATTTCAACAGACCCATTTCTTTCAGACCCATTACACACATAAGCGATACACCCCCATTATCAGCAGATCATTGAAGTGATAGATAGTAATGACTCCTTAGGAGGTAGACTGTGTGTCAGCTTGCCGCGGAGTGTGTTTTATAGACCAGGTGTAAATTCCATAGGAAGTGCTGGCAGACCCCTGATTGAAACGGTACCTAACAGCACTGCCACTCCAGAGTGACAGTAAAACATCACACATTGCCCTGCCCTCAGTCCACAGCAGAACAGAGGTTAATAGGAGTTGCACACTTGGAAGAAGAACAGTCTCAGTCCGAAAGTTTATAAAAAAATCCCATTAAATTATTTTCTTTTCCCTTCAAGCATGCTGCTGTCGTAGTCAACACTAAAATTCCAATACTCTGTTTATTTTGGAAAAAGATTGATTAGGTTGTCTTTACTTCTGGTTCTTGCCTTCTGCCTTGTCTGAACAGCATTTTCTGAAGATAATCCTGATACAAAACAATCTTCATCCTTGGCAATACATATTGGTTTCTACCCCCTGATATTCCTAACTAACATCTTACGATCTCACAAAAAAAGAAATAAAAAAATTGGCCATTCACTGGACATTTCTTTGAGGACATCCTACCTCATATTACCATTATAACTGCAGCCACTGCCTCTAAGATGATTTCAAGATGGGGACACTTCATTAAAGACTATTGACCCTCTGTCCTGACTGTCGGTTGATAATTTTCCGTGTCCTCACTGCAGATACCTCACAACACATCACCACCAGCACAGTCCACTCCCTGAAGGCAGCACCCTGAGCTGTAGAGGTTTGATACAGCACAGTCACTGTGAATATGAGGAAGTTAAATTTTGTGAAGATAACAACACCTCATGTATTATCAGGGACTGAGGAAAAGGAAAGGATCAAAATAAATAATTAACAACCGATCATTACAGTAGAATGCTATTTTAGATGTGGCAGACAATGCTGTAATATGTAAATATTCTTCTAATCTATTTTAGGTAAAAGCATTGGTCCTTTATTTTTATTTTTTTTTTGTATTTTATTTGCATTTTTTTAAAAAGAGCCTAATATTGATCATTGTGCCATCTAATAAGTTCTTGAACCATTCAGGTACATTGTTCTAATATTAATTATTTGCATTTTATAACTGAATCTGCAAGACAAAATAACATCATTTATGACAAGTAAACAGATAACAGTCATTGTAATAGCCTCTTCACAGTTTTTAAATTAGATTTATTAAAAATACTATTATTAACTGACAAACCCTGAATTTTACAAACAACACAGTGTGAACAAGTATGATGCCTAGTCTGAGACTTATTGATTTCCATGCAAGTATTCTAATTTCATTTAGTTACAACTTCAAAAATTTACTTTTTAGGATTTGATTTCCATGCAAGTCTTCTAATTTTATTAAGTTCTGACTTTAAAAATTTACTTTTTAGGATAGAGGCAATCTTCTTCCTGGAAAAACTACAAATCCTGTACAGTAATTCTTGACCTCAACAATGAAAACTAGGTACTGCTAATAAAAATAGTTCAGTAACATTTGACTGGCTGAACAACCTGAACTATTCACTTTTGTTATTCCAGGAATGGATTCTAGATACATCTGTGTACAGTTTACGTAACATACTTCAGTGCATTCAATTTTTACAAACATGCCCCAATACAGACGTAAAACTTTTATTAACTTTCATGCAGTGCATGTAGCCACATGCAGTCAGTAAGACAAATATGTCAAAGAAAACTAATAAGGTGCAAGCATCCTCAAAATAAAAGTACTCTACGCTGCATGTATCATTCCTAACTAGGTTCTTAACAGCTACTGCTTCTACTTTAGTCATTAAGCAGACAGATCAGAAAGAAATAAATGGGTGTGATTTGTGTATCTTGTCTGAGACATATCCTTTATATTATTGTTACAATCACATTACTTTTCTCCTCTTTCCAGCAAGTTGATTGCTAGTGTTGTGAAGAAAAACAAGAACAAACATTACACTGAGATCTGCAAATTTCTTGGAGTTCTGTATAGCTTTTGGTCTACCTCCCGTGACACAATCTCAACTGTAAAGCAAAGTTTGGCAGCCTCTGAATTTCAGGAACAGTTCAAGAGGTATACACTCAAAGGAAAATGAATTCTAAATTGCAAATATCCCTGCTATCACACAGACTTGGCTCATTTTTTCCCCCAGTCCCTTTACTTTCATGATATGTCTCATCTTGGTTTAAGCTCATTGCCAAAGGAGAAGTCCACGGCAACTTTAAAATGGTTTATATTGGCTTGAGGGAGTGTTGCCCAGTCAGGGTTTAGTCAGAAATGGTTTATGTTGACATGACTCAGGTCTGGGCACTCACTTGCCTTCATTTTCCTTCCAGTTTACCACATTTTCAAACAAAATGACATACATTCTTGCCTAGAGGCAAAGGTTTTTTTCCATAGACACTTGAAACTTGCAACCATACTTCTGCTTTACTGTGGTTATAAACTTCAAAGAGTTCTTGAGAGAAGGTACATGCTGATACCAAAAAGCATGTTACAGGATGAGATTAAAAGTCAATGCCTTAAAGAAACCCGGTACAAACATAAAATCCAGCACAATGCAAGTAAAATGTGTATCTAAAGAAATAACCTATTGTACTCAGAAAGAACATTCTCTTGAGTATTTCTGAATTTAAATACAACCAACAAGCTTGAAATAGCATCTTGAACAAGGAGCTCTTTAAGAGTGACAGGAAAATCCTTTGTTGTGGACACATAGTACATGGAGGCTCTTGATGGTCATCTTGACACCAGTGAGTTGTTAAATACGAAACTGGTCCTACACCTCTTTCTCAGAGAAAGACACAAGTATACTTAATGTTCCCACTGCTTCTATTTCTGACTTAATGTGTCCCTTTGGCAATTGTCTGGCATCAGGAGAAAGCTGAAATACTTAGGCTTTTAGAAAATCTTCTAAATGATATTAAACTTAAGTAATTTTTTTTTCCCCAGTTCTTTTTGTCTTCTACTTCACGTATGTCTTTTTACCCCATTGTTTCTCCTTACTACCTACAGTCAGTATTGGCACCTCCTGAGCCTGTCTAGATCATGAGGAGGAGAACGGTAAGCCTTGTACACATTTGTATGTTACCCCTCCTGTTCTCTGGTTATTGCTCAGTATCCTGCAGAATGTAGGTAGTTCTTCATGAAGATCTTTTACTTGAGTTGCTCTGGAAAGTTATTTCAGTCAATTCTAGAGTCAGTAAACAACAAAAGTGGCACAGGGTCACTTATATTCACTGCTAAACTGCACTAAGAGATGCTGGTGAACTTAATTTACAATCATCATCTGAAGTGACTTTGCAACGCAGAAGTATCTGAAAACTCTGGAGAAGCTGAAGAGGGAAAAGAAGGTTTTTCTAAACATTTGGTTTGTCCTGAAAGCCTGTTTTCCATGCTTCAGGAAAAGAAAAACTTTTGATTACCTTTATTCCATTTCTGGAGAAAGATCAATTTAAGGCAGACTCAGCTGGTCAGTAATGCAGTAACAGCTTTTGCTTCCATCCAGCCCATTAATTTTGGTAGCAAAGAAAAACAAGTACATCTGGCTGTTATGAGCAATGGTGAATGACTCAAAGTAGCCAAGGGTGGCTTTAGAAGGAGCACTTAGAAGATTGCAGCCCTCCCATTAGCACTGCCTGGCGAAAGTCACACTCCAGGGCACATGCCACCAGGAGTGCTTGAGCAGCTTCATCATCCAATCCTGGGGGTAAAAGCCTCACTGGTATCTGTTCCTACTAACAGAACCTGAAAAGCAGTTGGGAAAGGGGTCATCTGCATCTCAACTGGTCTGACTTAATTGACAGCATTTGAAATTTCAGTTATTGTCACCATTTATTCAATAGTATTCAAGAGAGGTCTTCTTGGAAGATGTCTCTGCAGTCATTCTTAAGCAGTGCCTTGTGCCCACCATTTCAACTTTTGCTATTTCTTGACTTTTCTGCACGCTCACCTAATGTCAGGGGAGAAATGTCAAGGGATAAGGATATCCCCGAGATACAACGACTTGTTCAGGTGTCCAGTACAACACTAACTTTCTATCATGTTTATAAACATAGCTCACAACTCTTAAACCTATCTATAGCCTGTAGCCTGTTTAGTCCTGGAAAATATTGTTTTCTTGGTATTCTATCCTTGAAGGGATTCACCTCCTACTTCTTTATAGCTCAATGAATTTAGTTTTCTGTTTCTATAGACAATACACACTAATTTTCTAAATGTGAACAAGCAGAATAAAATTGCCACTTAACAACATTTGCTTAAATGTAAAACAGTATTCACCATTTATCATAAATAGATAATGACCCATTCATCCTTTATTTGCAGAACTTCCTTCCAACACGTATTTGAACACACATGATGTTTTCCCCAAAGTGAAAAGCACTGCCAGTTTTCACAGTGTATTTACTTGATGTTTCCCATTGGCAGCTGAATCCATAACAGAAAAATATGTCTTATTCCATGGAGCAACAGGTGAAGATGACACATCTAGATCTTCATGGATGATTACATTAGGCTAAGTGGAAGAAGATTTGAGAGAATTAAATTATTCGTATTGGTCAAAATGTACTTTGATTCAAGCTTTGTATTTGGATATTTTTCCTTGTTAGTACTTCAGGGAGGAGTAGGCATTACTAGCCATGATAGAAGATGCTACCACCATATGTGAAAATCATCTCATCATAGCACAGGGTTTGTCGTGTCACCCTGCAGAAGGCTAAATAATGTCTGGATTTCACATGTTAATGAGTGCTGGCAGAAGAATACAATGGGTTACTAAAGCAACAGTAACTTCACCCCTTAGATTATGGAAAAATGTGAAGGAGAAAAAACACCAAAATTATAATATTTTACTGAACAGAAAATTGGTCATTTTGTAATCCCTGAAAGTGAAACCCTATTTATAGCAACACTGAAATCAAATAGTATGTGATCACTCAGAGGTTTGCAACATTTGACAAATTGTAATTTTGTTCTTCACAAACTCCTAAACACTTCCTGCTAAGTGACAACAAGCATCAGCAAGTTTCAACAAACCTTCTGCAGCTTCTTTATCTCACTATAAAGAACAGATGCCATTTTGGGGCTGCTGTGAGCTCTTCTGTTCTTTGTGTAATATGCACATTTATATGAGAGTGCACATCACACGGAAATGTGATAGCCAAGGCCCATCTCAAATGCTTTTTCCATGGTGCACAGTAAGCAAACAGCTGGCTCCAGGCAAGAATCCTCTGTCAATCATGTCAGAAGTACTAGCCACAAGTAATTTCATGGCAAAAGTGACAAAATTCTAATAACAAAATCATTTGGTCTGTTAAACTATACAAATATGTTCCCACAGTATTTTCTAGTGTGTCTGTGAAAATGCTTATCTATTTCTGCCCTTCACCAATAGCAAGAGGCAAGTATCAAAAGTACGTAAGTTAAACAGTGCTGATGCTTCCAGGAAAAAAGCAAACCAAACCAAACCAAACCTTTCAGGCTATCAGGATGCTTTTAGATCTTTCAGCAAGGAGCTTTTTTGCAACACCAGGAGCCAAATGAACTGCAGATTTCAGGATGGTAAAAATTTCGCATCATGAAGCAGAACAAACATCACCTACATTCTAGAACAGTGTTAGGTAAAGCTTTGAATGTCCCAGCTTTTGCCAGTACACACTTCCATTCTGGGCTCCTTTGTAATAAGGAGTAAAAAGACAAATTAAAGTCTCACTAACTAAAAAAGAGAGATTATGCAACAAAGTGGAATGAGCATGGAAGGCTGGAACATTCCTGTTGGAGAAGAAAATCAAGAAGACATTCACCTAATGAGTGACACAGAGGCAATGCAGGAAACAAAACTGAGAAGTAAAAAAGGATTACTTTGGTGAGGGGAAAGAAAATTGGCAGAGATAATAAATTTTGAGCAAAGTACAAGGGGACTTATAAAAAAAGGAATACAACTTAACAGAAACATGCCTTCAGACAAGCAATGTCAATTCACCTTACTGTTAGCAGGTAGACAGCTGCATCTTTACACGAGTGTAGAGAAGGTAGAAAACACAGACGTTAGAAAAATATGGTGTCTACCCTGCAGTTACCTTGTGATGCCATTTTTCCCGTCCTGAGTAGTCTTCCAGTTTAATGTGCCCAAGTTTTCAATTTATAAGATTTCATTGGAAAATGTCAATTCATTGATGCCAAAACACGTAGGAGAGAACACATCTGTTGCAGCATATACAGACTTTTTTGTTCGGGAAGACTATACATGCATATCAGAATAACCAAGAGACACAGTGACAAGAGTATCTTCCTGGAGGCCAGAGACCCAGGTTCAGGCTCTGTTCCCCTGGAGTTAGAGCAAAGATTTCAGCTTCAGCCTTTCCCCACTAAGCCCTCAAGGCTATCCATTACTCTTGATGGAACATTTTCAATCTCAACTATTAGAGCAGCTCTATTTTGTATAAATTGTATTAAGTATTCATTGAATTTTGGGCTTCAACACCAGGGGTTAGTGCCCTAATCACCTGGCTATTCTAGGAAGACATCAGGCAGGGCAGAACGTGGTAGGAATCATATAATAAGGCTCAATGGCTTTTATAAACTTCCTCCACCAAGCTCCACATTCCATCACTCTTGAACTCACTTCTGAGAGTCCTGACACCTTTGTAAACCTCCACCCCCCGGTTAGGTTATGATTATGCCACTGCTAGAATTAGTTGAGATGTCTTTAACAGTCCCTCTGACTCTTTTTTTCCATGGAGGAATGCTAAGGGACTTGGATTTAACATAATAAGGTATAGAACAGTCTAGAGGTAACAAAACATTTCTCAACGAATGAGCAACTTCCAAACCAGGTCTAATTCTAAGGATATATACAAATAATCCATTTTTACTTTACTCAAAAAAAATTAATTTCAAATAAAACAAGACAACATAAAACTGGAGAAGAGCAAAAACAAACTTTTGAATGCACAAGCTCACTGAGAGTTTACCCCTACACTTAGTTTCTTTTCTGAAGCAGAGATGTAATTCCAAATTACTTGTAAAGGAAAGTCATTGTAAAGCAAAGATAAGGGTCTTTGTTTTGACAAAGAATAATTTGACTGTAAAACACTAACACCTGAAGTTTAAAATCACATGGGAAAGCTTCACCTTGAGACAACATGGGGAGTCTTTTGCTGTTGTGGAAAGCTTCATCCAGAAATGCCTTTTGCAGCCTTTTGTTATAACAATGATGTTCTAGTAGTACAAACACAGTAAGTTAAATAGTTGAGTTAACAAGAATGGCAATAGACAATGAGAAACGTGAGAGCTCAGCTCTGTAAAGCACAGCCATTCACAGTGACTGGCTTCCCTGGGCTTGTTACTCATTGATTGCTTGTTTTCGCATGATTTGTGTGAGCCAGCCTCTTGATACTTCATTAATTCATCCACCTTCCCTGTGTAGAATTCACTGCAGAGACGCCAGGTCAAACTCTTAAATGCATGCTGGACTTGATTAGATGAAGTCCTCAGCAAAGTCAAGGCAGCCTTCACTCTGCCCAGGGGTTATCCTGTGTATGCTGAGCAGAGGAGAGTAAAAGCAGCACAGCATGAAACCCCAGACAGTGGTACAGGCTTGGGGAGGAATGGCTGGAAAGCTGCCTGGCAGAAAAGGACCGAGGTGTGTGGGTCAACAACCAACTGAACATAAACCAGCATGCACCCATGTGGCCAAGAAAGCCACCAGCATCCTGGATTGAATCAGAATTGGAGTGGCCAGCAGGACTAGGGCAAGGATCATCCCCCTGGACTGAGCACTGGGGAGGCCATCCCTTGAATCCTGGGGTCAATTTTGGTCCCCTCACTCCCAGAAGGACATTGAGAGGCTGGAACGTGGGCAGAGAAGGGCAACAGAGCTGGGGAAGGGTCTGGAGAACAAGTGTGGTGAGGAGCAGCTGAGGCACCTGGGCATGTTCAACCTGGAGAAGAGGATGCTCAGTGGAGACCTTCTGGCTCATGACAACTCCCTGACAGGCAATTAGAGTCAGATTGAGTTGGTCTCTTCTTATAAGGAAAAAGCAATAGGAGAAGGGGAACAGGCCTCAAGTTTCATGAGGAGAGGTTAAGTTAGATATTAGGAAAAATTTCTGCCTTGAGGGGGTTCTCACACATTGCAAGAAACTGCCCAGAGCAGTGGTGGAGTCCCCATAATCCCTGGAAGGATTTAAAAGCCGCATAGATGTGATGCTGTTGAACATGGCTTAGTGGAGACCTGGCAGTGCTGGATTAACGGCTGGACTCGGTAATCTCAAAGATCTCTTCCAACCAAAATGATTCGATGATTCTAAGTGTACAAGAGAAGTAGAATTACAAAGTGAGTGGATCCAGGGATGGTACACCAAAAGTAAAAAACATGATTGTTGCCTTTTTTCCTTCTTCTCCCTGTCCCCATAGGATCAGTTGTGTAGAGTACTCATTAGACAAATCATGATCAGAAGCTCACTATGACACAACGTGGGGTTCCTATCTACATGTCAGCTGGAAGCAGCAATGGACTTGGAATTCCATGTCAATACACAGTCACAGTCTTCATGTATGATGTAATTTATACATGGTGTTTTCAAGTGTTAGATCTCTCTAGTACCCTCAAACCTAACAGGAGCAAGGAAAGGTTCTGCGTCTGCAGAGTGAGGTTTCAGTAACGTTTGCTTTGAAGACATCTGGAGACAATTCTGCTATGTACACCAGACCTTGTCAACACTGTACTGAAGGTTGAAATTGATTTATCTTTTTATAATCCACTTCAAGTTCATATTCTCCCTTCCAATACCAGGAAGGATGGCATCATATAAAAGACAGAGAAAAATACTGGTCCTGTTCTTTAGTAACTTTCACTCCCTAAATGGTCCTTTTGTGTTTTTATGTTTACAAAGTAGTAACTCTTTGTCCAACTCAATTCTACTTCTGACATGAAGAGCCCATGATAAAGAAAAAAAAAAATATATATTCCATTGTTCTAATATATATAACAATATATATTACATGATATATTTTCTAAGATTATATAACATGGGGTACATTTCCAAAACCTTGATTAAGCAAGACCTTTGATTTGGTGTGATAGTGTACATAATCTCTGCAAAATCAAGGGAAATACAAGCTTTACCATAAAGTCTTCCTTCTGCAACAAGTTGGTCAGTAATTT
>WUAM01000015.1:1159014-1172473 GCA_024336885.1 Actenoides hombroni
GGGAAAAACAAATTTTTTTTCCTTGGAAAACCTGTTTTTGTTTTGGTTAAAAAAAAAAAAAATAGAAAAAAAAAATAGAAAAAAAAAAATTAAAAAAAAAAAAGGACACAAAAATCATGCAGCTATTAAGAGGAATAAAAACACAACACAACACAAATTTTTCATCATGTCATGGGGAGCAGAGACAAGCTGGTTTTTCTCAGAGGCCAGCATTACACCATTTTAGTTTGGTTTAACCTAATTAACCCTGTCTATAAAACTCTCCAATTCGCTCAGAGATTTCCTCTCACAATAAAAATAGTCACCTGTTAGATGTGTTTGATGCCAGGTATTGGTTGCCTTTAAACTATTTCATTTAAGGTAAATGGTAAAATTAGAAATCTAGATTATATGAATTTATTCTGGCTGTCCTTGGGTTTTTTCCCAGCTATTTGAAGGTTTAAAAATAAACCAGCCATACTGCATTGCTTGAGAAAAAAAAAGTCTTAGATCTCAGATATAACTTATAACAGGCAAATTTATTTTTTATAAAAAATTTGTGCTAGGATTTTAAAACCTGCAAGAGCATATGGGAATTGCACACACATCTTTGCACGCATTGAAGCCTAACACTTGTTGAGGGGCTGAATTTGGGCTGTAGTTGAGCTTGTAAGGACCTTCCACCCTCTGAGAAACGGGGCACACACCACAGTGCCAGTACCACACTTCTCCCAGATACTAACGGCACACAGCCACATGTGTTCTGTATCCAAAATATTTGAATTACACATACTCTGCAAGTCAGGCTAAAGGCTGATTTGCCAAGCTGCATCATGACTATTGAATATTCAGCCATTTCTTCTCTTTTTATTTGGATTCTTTTACAAGTCCATCCGTGTGACAAAATACAAACCAAAACAATTTTTTCTTTGTGATCTAGGGGAAAAAAAAAATAAACAAACAACAATAGCTCAGAAAACCCCTCTAATTTCAGTAGTCACCATCACCCAGAGGAAAATACTACCTGATTTGAGGAAGCTGACTACAACATCATCCCTACATTTTCAAACATTTTTTCCCTGAATTATTCTTAAACATATTACAAGCTAAGATTTTTCTTTCTATTTTTAATTAATCAGCAGCAACTAGGAAAAAAAAAAAAAAAAAGGAAAGAAAGTGAAGACTTTGACTGTATGTTTTTATTACAAGATTTTCTTTTATTGTGAAATAAGCAGATAAAAGTTACATTCATTTCATCTCCTATAGTTCCTTCTCACACGTTGTCAACTCCCCTGGTGCACACACGTCCACCCTACACACAGTGAGTGCGTATGGGACATTGGAGCAGATGCAGGATAAGTGCAGTATTAGCTCAGTGTGGTAGCTTTGATATGTAACACTCTGCGGGGCTGCCAGCAGAGTGACAGTCTCCTTACCCTAATGCAAAGACTATTCTTCATCTATTCAGTTCACTTCTAACGGTCTTATATTGTCATTAGTGGCACAAAGCAGATTGTGCCTCGTGATGGAAAGCGATGCATCCCCGAGGATTAGTTCTTGCTTTTGAGTGCCAGTTCTGAAGCATCCGACAATTTTTGTCAGGTGAAAATAAGGGTCAAATGTAATCAAATGAAAAGAAGGGAAAAACAAACAGGCCAAACGAAAATAAGGAGGTATGCTAGAACTCATGTTTCTACTACATTTCTTCCAAAGGGAAAAGCCTGATTTTTGTAGCAAGGTATTTTTGGTATCATCAAAAGTTCAGGCTGTGAACATACAAAGAATATTGTGCTTTGAATTCAAATATACAGACTGCAGCAGTTAAGCATTAACTGCTCTCTCCTGAAAATTTCATTGCAATATGCTGTCCCATGAAATAAATTTTGTGCATTTAAACCTGTAAATTGTGCTAAATCTGGACATCAGAAGACCGTGGGGATACCTCAGGAGATAAAACAGTGCCTGTGACCCAGTTCTGGTTCCAGTGCCCACTATAAGTAGAACTTTCCTTTGAGTGGGTTTGCAAATTCAGGGGGGGAAGGTGCTGCATAATTTGTCAGATGCGTTCTTGCTGCGGTTACAGGACCACTGTGCTAGATGCCATCTGGAAAGTTTACGGCACAGAGACACCAAATATGACAGGTACGTAACTTGCCTCCAGTGATGTAGCAATTTGATGGCAGAGCCAAGAACAAAGCAAAAGTCTCCAGTCCCAGTCTAGCAGTTCCCTCCTCTCCACACCATCCCCCACCGTTATATCACTGTACTTTTAAAGATTAATTTTTAAGGCTCTATTACCTGTAAGTGTGGGAACATTTTGTGTGGAGGAGTGCTTGGTAAAAGGCTATTTAAAAGAACAAAAATACCATATGCTTCCTGGATTAATTTTGAAGCCTCATTAAGGTCAACATAAAAGACTAAGATATGCTTGTGATTTGGCATGTACTTTCACTTGATCAGAGGGGGATGCTATTTTTGTAAACAAAATTACTAATTTAACCCAGTCCAGAATAAACTTGTGTGTAAATATCCTGAGCTGTACTAGTGCTGTACCTTGGGAGCAAACACCCTAAATAAATCCTGCCCCCTGTGTTTACTAATCCAAAATACTAATGGAACTTCATTGATGAACATAACAGAGAAAAAAAAGAAAGTTCATATTATCTAGCATCATCTAAGCAGTTTCCTTTGGGTGTCCAAAGAACAATGGAGCTGGGGAAGGATCTAGAGCACAAGTCTGGTGAGGAGCAGCTGAAGGACCTGGAGTTGTTGAGCCTGGAGAGAAGGAGGCTGAGGGGAGACCTTCTGGCTCTCAACAGCTCTCTGACAGGAGGTTGGAGCCAGGGGGAATCGGGCTCTACTCCCAAGGAACATGTGACAGGACAAGAGGAAACAGCCTCAGGTTACACCAGGGGAGGTTTAGGTTGAAGCTGAGCAACAATTTCTTCCGTTGATGTTGTCCAGGGTTGTCCCAGGCTGCCCAGGGCAGTGGTGGAGTCCCCATGATCCTTGGAGGGGTTTCAAAGAGGCTTAGATGTAGTGTCAATGGGCATTTAGTGGAGGTCTTGGCAGTGCTGTGTTAATGGTTGGTCTTGATGATCTTGAAAGTCTTTTCTATCCCAAGCAATTCTATGATTCTATAATTTTAAACTAGCAGACAGCTCTATGAACTGGTAATTTAAAAGTGAGATAGAAGCTCTGCCTCTGAGTGAGAGAGGGTCTGTAGGGGTAATCAACACTGTGCCTGTTAACTGCAGATTATATTTTAAATGAGGTCAGCATGCTCAAATATTCTCATTTTATTCTTAACACAAGCTATGACAAACACAGGCTGAGATTTTGCCCTGAAATATTCCAGTGACTCAAAACTTAGTCCCGACATCCATGAAGACAAAAAAAAATTAAAAATGTTAATATATTAATTATATCCGTGTGAACCCTAAAAGCATAATTCTACTCCAATATTGGTTCTGTAAATAGAATACTATTGATCTCAGTGAACATATACTAAATTTGTTCAATCTGGAAAAAGAAAAATGTTTACTTTCAAATTGCCAAGCAAAACCCTAATGATCCATTCCCAAAGCTCTGACACTTGTTTTCATGTTAACAAAACATTTTCTATTACTGTGACCTATCAGTGGGCAAAAAAGTCAGAAAAATCAGAATTTCTAATCTGTTGGGGTGCATTTCTTTTCATAACCTTATCCCAAAACTAATAGTGTTTATTATTTGAAGACCAGCTTTTGCCAAATTTTAATTTAATCCTACAGATCACAGAACCTTATTTGATTCTGAAGAGAGAGGCAAGGAAGGGCACACTTAATCAGACTGAAAGTATTTGTTCATCTTTAATGCCATTCACTGAAAACTTGTCTTAATATTTGAGTCTTTAATGGGTTATTGAGACCCAGTGATCTTAATTTTAAATCTTCTTTAAAATGTAGACTTCCAAGGTAATAATCACAATAGCAAAGGGCAAAGGCTGGCAGGTGGTGAAAATAAATTTGATATAAAGGAAAGGAAGTAGACTGGCAAAATCATAAATACTGCCATTCAGCATTTCCAACTTTCAAGTTTATGCACCTATTTACATTTAATTCTTTATGAACACATTTCCTTTAACAGTAAAAAAGCATATAAATACAATTTTTTAGATGTAAAACAGACTTCACTTTCAGTTTAAAGAACATGGAGTGACAAAAATCTTTAACTTAAAAAGGACCAGTAAGAAAGGTGAAACTTTCCCAAGGAGCATCTAGATTTTGAACATTGTTTAGACCACAACTCTTCACTTCTAAACTTTTCTCTATTTCTCCACCTAGTTACTTCAGCTGACATTAATCTAGCATAATTCCATTTGCTGCCAGAATTTGTACCCATATGTCAAAGCTATCCTACTTTAGTCACAGGAGAATAATTTATTCTACTGTAAGATGTTTAGGTGAAATTCACTGTGTAGGTGAATTCCACTTACACCCAAAAAGAGGTCTGAATGTTGACAGGCCCTCAGGAAAATACTTCAACAGACCAGTCCCATTGACTACACACTCTGATCTATTACGTCCCTTGAAAGTCCCCTAAGGTGCAATTCAGAGCACATCAAGACACATGCTGTGGAGGTATCTTAACCAGTCAGTAGGAAAAATATAGCTACATTCATAGGGTTGAATTTAAAACATCCAAATATGACAGCATCAAGTCAGTAAGTGACATCTGCGTAGTTTTGCTGCTGGAAAAGTAACGGCAGCAGGAGCTGTGCAGGGCCAAATGTTTATTTTTTTGACCTACTCCTTGGGCACGGGGAAAACTTGTGATGTTTCTCACTTCAGAACTAATGTCGTATTAAACCCTTTGCCACCACCGTCTCCTTCAAAGCTGCATAAGCCAAATTCATCTGGTGTTTCCTAGCAGGTCATATTTTCTGGATCTCTAATCACTCTCTCTGCAAATTGCCATAGTAAAAGCCATGAAGCCAGAATTTCTTAGAGGAAGGCACAAGTAATTGGACTTTCCTTCAGCTGTGATGTCATCGGGCAGAACAGAATGGTTTCTTCATCCCTTATAGACAAGCTTTGTTTCAATATAGATTTTTCTTTTTTTCTCTTTTTTTTCTTTTTTTTTTTTTTTTTTTCAGAACAGGATAATGCAGGCAACTCACTCCAGCTGCAACCGACCCCACAATCTTATATCTCATTTTCTCCAGACAAAAGGCATGTACAGATATTTAGTCTTGCCTAACAGGTATTTTGTACTTGTTCTTGTTGATTGCAACAACAAGAGTCTTGGCATGACAAATCTGCCAGGACTCTTTTCAGTTCTGAACCTCAGGCTCCAAGGGTTCTCCAACCTCCCATGCCGTGCACAACTCTAGTGAACACAACATGTGGTCATGCAGGATTTCAGAGTTTTTCTCAATACCGGACCAAGAGTGATCCTTGCAGAAACTAATTTTGACAGAAATCCGTTGATAACCACTTTGAGTGCCATTTTGCAAATGGATTTTTACTTTCTGCTTGGTGCTTTAGTTTAGATCAATTGTAAGGAACTGTCAAAAGCCTTACTATGTTCACAATGTGCATCTACAACAATCAATGTGTCTCTTACCGCTTCTCCTCTAGCCAGAGAGCTGGCTACCTTGTCATGGAACAGGCAACCAGTGCAAAAAAAAAAACCAAACAACCAGCTCCAAAATTATTTGTTAAATTAGAAACCTGAACTTAAAACCTTGTTTTCTCTTGTAAAATTGAAGAGACAGGAGTTTTATGAATTAAAAATAGGCACACACTCTTTTTGTACTAAGACTGACTGGGTTCTCTGCAGTTTTGAGGGACCAGAAAAGTGCTGCTAATGCCACCAGGAGAAGGGATATGCAAAAGAAACGCTCAGAATGCACATGAATTTGTACAGAACAGAGAAAAAAGAGCAGGAGGGTTTCTAATTGAGCATGTTCCAACAAATGTAGGACAAGCTCATGGTAATGGGAGGTTGGCAGGAGGGAAAAGAGAGGTGAGCAAACAATTTAAATGCCATACATCAAAGAAAGGCAAAACACACTACCACAGCATGAACAGGCAATGCCTCACAGGAATGCTTATTTCTCTATATGTACCTAAGACAATGAATAAATACACAAAGAATAGAGCAAAAATCATTTCAGCACTAAAAAAAAAACCAAAAAGAAAAAAGAACAAAAGCACAACATAGCTTGTAACAGTTTGATGACCTGATCAGTCAGTACAGTAGCAAAAAAAAATAAAAATAAAGATTAATCAGCACAAACCTGCTAAAAGTATAAACAAAGAAAATGCATTTTTAAAACACAATTAACACCTATTTGAGCATTTCTTTCAAATTTCTTGTTTGATGAGAGGTAAGCGAATGTGAGGCAAGGCTTAATTACCTGGTTTTTGTAGGCAAATCCCAAAGCCATTACCAAGTCTTGTTGGACTTAATCTGCATCAGTCTTTTAAGAGAGTGGCTGAGAAAATTGTGTGTACCCCATCCGTACACCTGCCAGCAGAATGGGGATCACTGGGCAGCCAGTGACCTTTAAATAGATCGGAGAATGTCCTATAGACATACATGGGGGATGTCCAGAGGCTCTCTGCATGAAAAGCAGGCACAGTCTTGACTATATCTTGATTTCAACAGCAGAACCTCATCAGTGAACAGGAAGACTGCTGTAAACTTTTTTTTTCAGGAACCCACAGTTTTCCCCTCCACCCACAATCCCTTCCCTGTTAATGCTGGTGTGGGTCTTAATGCTCCTTGGGCCATTGACCTGTAATTTTTGATAAAAAGTCTTTGCGATTCTCTGGAGCTATATAAATAATTGACAGTAATTAATTATTATTACACCTGCCCAAAAAGTGAAGACAGTGATCTATCACCAGAAGTGGAAAATTACTAAAAGCTATACTTCAGCTGAGCTCTCCAAAAAGATGTGTTCTGACTTTCTTTCTGCTGCCTTGCTTCTCCTAGGTGATATATGTATTAAATGGTTCCTTCTGCACCAGAAATTTCACCAATTTTCACAGATTTTTAGAGGCACAAGCAGCAGCTAGGATGCCACTGTCACTATGGAGCTGTTCAGCACCTCTGTTTTTAACACCAAGCAAGGCTGGAATGATGCTTCTTCATTTACCTATGAGAAACATCAATTCTGAAGACACCACAGCATCTCGTTCTCATTCTCACAACTCCCCATTATGCACAGACAATAGATGACCAGGTGTAATCTCTGTGCAGCCAGAACTTTTTCATATGTTTGCCTAGTCTAAGTCAAGGAGATGCTGTTCTACAACTAGAGCCGCAAACACCTCAGTAATACGAACGTCTGTGCTTTACCAATTGGACACAGGGATACAAACACCCTAAGGCTGCATTGTCACCTGTCATACTTTATGTTTGCTTCCCAGCACCTTTGCAACCATCCAGGACCCAGCCAACTGGAGCCCGCAGAGAAATTTTAGATGGTACTTTGTGCACAGCAACATGGTTCTGGCACTTAACACATGACAGGTTTTATCTACCATTTTCTCCTGCAACAACATGATGTAAGCCTTCCTTGGTTAGAACAAGAGCTGAGTTGCTGTTAGAAAAAAATCCAACACTGATGCAAGAAGCAGCATTTATAGGTAGTCCAAAACTTAAATTTCAGGAGCCTCTGGACTTTCTAGTCAACTCCTGACCATTCTTCTCTTGTACTTACAGGTATGGCTGACATGCCTTGCACAGGGCAACCAAAGCTTGTGGCAGACAAAAGTCCAAGTTTTCTTAGTATTTTAGACATAACCCAAGTGTATTATCACCACTAACACACCAGAAGAAAATTGCAAGTATCTCCTGGACTATTTTCCATACTGTAATTTTGTGAAATGCTTTCAATCTTTCAGTACTAAAAATTAACAAAAGATAGATACAAAGTTATTTTAATTGCTAGGAATGCAGCAAAAAGCCCTTTGATTTCTTTGAGTGTAGGGTGTTTCTTTTTTTTTTTTTTTTTTTTTTTTTTTTTGTTAAGCAAAATTTCTGCGTTGGTGTAAGGCAGATTTTCCAGGCTTCAACAAACCAGATGGCCATCCAAAAATGCGATATGAAATTTTTATAGGAAGCTAAGAGCTGAACCCATCTAAGGGAGAGATTTTTCAGAGATTCCAAACTTTTAAAAATAAATATTACTGCAAGGTCTTATGTATCTACATTTGAACTGTAACGAGTAAATAAATAGCCACAGTGATAATTACCTAAATTCTATATTTAGAAGAAATAGAACACATGCAATAAACAATAGCACATTGTGATATTAATGAAGCGCTCGCTTCCTCTAAATGTAGAAATTCAGCAATTATCACCAGAATTGGCATGTATAAAGGTGCCGGTGACAATTTTAAAAAGGCATATTGCTTATCTGATAGACCAGAATGCATGCTTTGGACCTGATGCATTCTGTTATGAAGCATTCAGTGACACAGTCCCACACTGAGCCAAGCTTATGCTCGGCGCCGCGACGGCTCTGGTGGAGAGGAAGAGGTGATTGCAAGCCTTCCTTCTGCTTGCCCCAACTTTGTGTTGGCTGGAGGCCAACTCAGCCATCAGTACAAATTAGAGCTGCTATAAAGATGTTCTACTTTACACCAGCAGGTTTGGACCCCTGAGGAGCGCACCACTCAGACATCAGAGCATGATTGAACTTCAGACCTTTCCCATCAAACCTCTGTCAGGCTCCTTCCCTGCTAAAAGGTGCCTCCTTTATGCTCTCGGGCATTTCACCCCCTGCATTTACAGCCTGTCAAGATGACAGGGCTGGCCACACCAAGCTGAAAAGTCTCTGAGTCACAGAAGTTGCCCTTTTAAGCTTTAAGGTCATTTTTGGTAAAGTTGCTTTGTGGGCAAAGATTTGGCCTGGAGACTTTCCCCAAGAAATACCTCCCAGCAGCTTGTTTTTTTGGACCTGCTTCTTTGGCCCTGTCTGCACACAGAGCTAAACTGCTCTGCTGCCAGCACACCCCACCGTAACTCTCCACCCTGCCTTTGTGTCCTTAATTCTTTCCAACTTTTCTTCCTGGGTGACAAATGCCCCGCTTCCATTTTTCATTAGACATCTCCGTTCAGCCTGGTTTCCTATGACCCTCTTCTAATTCCCTCACAGAAAGAAAACAAAGTTAGCAGAATGTGATAATTTCCCACTTGGCCGGCTGCAAGGTCTGAGTTTTAGCTTTCCACCCTATGGCATGACAAGCAAAGTTACTCACAGGGCAAAGGACTCTGACAGGGGATGAAGTCTTCTCTAATTCTCTGGGCAATGAAGGCTTCATACTCATCTCTCTCCTTTGCATCATGCTTGCTGTGCAGAAAGCACTGCTGAACTGCTAGGACAAAATTCCTTAAAGGGCACTAACTGGCCAAGGGATTTGTGGTTTTACAGTCCAGCCAGGCGTTGCAGTGTTCAGAAAGCTCTCCTTGTGTTTGGGAACTTGGCACAGGGTATACAGGAAAATTAATTAGAGTGGGTATAATAGCCACGTTTCCAATTTCCATAATTGAACTGTTTGGTTCAAACATCAGCATTCAGAGCACATTTATCCTGTAATGTAGAGCTAATGGAGTATAGTGTCTCTGCTTCTGCACATGCCTCCTGAAAGATGGACACCTGCCCCAGTGCTGCTGCTAGAGCTCCACGCATCCCCTGCACCCACGGAGCTGGATGCAGGGACTACATCTAGTCCCAGTGGAAGGATATCAGGAGTCGATCATGTTCCTTCACACTCATAACGTTGACTTCATCTCTGCTTCAAGAAGCATCAGCAGGAGCTGACAAAGAGAGCTGCAGGAACGTTTCGCATGCAGAGGTTCCTAGTATTTAGGGAGGTGACAACCATCACACACAGCCAGGGTGGAAAGACAAATTGGAGTGTTACAGCACTGAACATATACAAGACCACAGGGAGAAGAATAACATACAACAAAGAATTCATACACCAACCCTGACAAAGAAAAAAAAGAGATGACTAAAATGACTGCAGCTTCTGCTTTCCCCCTCCAAGAGGTAATGTTGCCAGAGGTCTCAGGGTGCAGAAAGCTCTCTATAGGTACCTACAGAGGCATCCTAACCAGCTTTCTGGAAGGAGCAATTCCACTTGTTCTACAGAAACTTTCAGAGATGATCATGCATATGACTAAGTCCATATCACTGAGACTTTAGATAAACCAAATCTAACAAGTTGTTGGCATAAACTGCTCTCAACAACTGATCCCATAAAATAAGCACTCAGAGGGAGCTTGCAAGCTCAGTAACCTGATTCACTCAGCAGTTGTCCTGCCTCTGACATCTGATGGTAGCATCACCATACACTGTCCCTCTCCATAAAGAGCTGAAGTCAGGGGGGTGAAATAATCTCCACAAGGACGGGAGACATGCCACCTCTCTGCCGTCTAACCTCTAGGTGAATTTCTGACCTGGCAAAAGTAACTGAAGCATAATGTCACAGGTGTGGGAGTTCTTAACGAGGTGGCCAGAAAGGAACCACTCCTCCCACCCTAGGATGGGTCTCTCCATCTGCTTTTAAATGAAACCTGAGGTCTCTTTTCCAGTTAACGTGACCTCCTAAAAATCACATACTGTGGCATCCTAGTCAAATAACCTAATAAACACAGGAATTACTGTGTCTCAGAAAACATATATGCCCCCCGTGCCTTCCTATGCTGGGTTGTAATGACTGAATTATCCAGGGGCACATATCCCAGCTCTCTGTGCTTTTGAGATACACTGAATCTGTGTAGGGACCGCTAAGCAAGCGTGTGATCCAACCACTCAGCTTGGCTCTTCGCAAGATGCTCTTTGCTCACACAAGCTCTTGTTGTGTTTTCTACTCAGCAGCCCGATGACTGTCTAGAAAAACATGTAGTTATAAATGAGCACACCAACTGGTTCTCAACACAGAGCAGAACAATCAGGCGGTGGAATGCACTGGGAAATTCCCCGTTCTGCGCCTTTTGTTCCAAGGCTGCTAATGTGTTTTCCATGAGAATTTCTTCTGCAATGGAAAAAAATAAACATGTCCCCAAATGTTAGGCAAACAAATTATTTATTATTAGAATGAAAGGCAGAAAGGGGAGTTTAGCAGAACTTTAAACAGAGATTTATTATGTAGGCTAAATACTTTTAAAACACAGAAATGTGTTTCAACAATAGTCATATTTGATAAGAACTGCCACTTCATGGCCTTAGAGAAAAACTCTTCTGAACTGCCATTCAGCTTAGCTGAACTATGATCTGAAGTGATGTTATGTACATGCACAAAGTTGCAGAACCAAGCCTCTATTACTGACTATGGGACTACAGCATTTCAGGAACTCTTTTCATGACCAGACTCACTGTCCCAGTGAAGAAGGAGCCACAGACCTAGACAGAGCTAAGATAAAAGGGGCACCACACATCCAAGCATGTCAGGCTGTATTGAGCATGCTAACTGCCATGAATATACTGGTGCTACCTCTCTGAGGTCAACCAGTTGACGGATGGCTTCCAAAGTTGAGGTGTCCAGCTCTGGAGCAAACACCTGAAGTAGGTCGCCAAGAGCTGTCTAGGTTTTACTGTTGTCCAGCATCCTGCCTCTGAAAATGAAACAGAGGAGATAGACAGGAAAAAGAGGAGAGCTGATGAAGGAAGCAGAGCAATTATGTGGCTGAAATGAATGAAGGGAGAAGAAATGCGAGACAAGAAATAAGAAATGGAAAGAAACACAGGCAGAAAAGGAAAGGTAAGTGCAAAGAAAAAGAGGGGTCAGGAGAAACTCTGCTGCTAACGTTCTGTTGTCCTACATGTTTTTCAAAGCAGTCTTCTCATAACAGATAATCCATGACATTTGTCTCTTAATCCTCCCAGCATGCCCAAGTAGCACCATGGTCTGTTGACTGAAATGCTGCAGCGTTGACCGCAATTACAATACCAACGTTCTGCTACCTACAGCAGCCATAGCGTATGTGAAATAAACACCCACATATGAAAACATGCACAGGAGAGTTAAGTTTCAAACTGCAATAGTTCTACAAACATTCTATGGATTTACACGTAGCTTTCAAACAAAAATCTTTCCTGCGAGGAGTGCATAGCTGAGGGCTGCATAACAACTTTTAGCCTTTTCTCAGTATTTCTGAAGTAGTTTTTTCCTCTGGCTGTTTTCCTAAGGCACAATCTGTTTTTAGGCTATACAAACAACAACAATTTTGCCTTTTTGTCTGGGGGAAGCAGGACTTGTGGTGGCTGAAAGGGCAGCTGAGGTGAGCATGATTGGGCCTGCCTCTTCTCTGGTGGCATTGTGGTTTTCTACGGGGACCAGCCAAATGAAATAATTGTGTGTCTTAATAAATACAGCCCTGTGTTAACAGTCACTGTGAACATGTGTACTGGCGTTATGAGAGAGAATAAAAGGGGTCTACGCTGCCCATAGTTGATTTTTAGTTATCCGCACTCCCCTGTACCCCAACCACATTTCCTTCTGTTGCAATCTTATGTCTTGTAACTGTTTATCGTGCGGATTCAGCAAACCTATACGCAGCCGAATTCTTGTGCAAAACTTGATTGATGGTCACTGAATCAATTTTTAATGAACTCTTTCCCAAAATATCAATGGAGTGTTTTGATTGCAAAGAGTAGTTTAACAGTAAAAAATAAATAAAATTAAAAGAAAAGGAGGAGACAAAAAAAAAAAAAGGGAAGAAAAAAACCAGCCCCTCCTTGTTCTTTGGCTTAGGAATGCTACAAAAACTACACTTTCCTCCAACTTTGGATGTTACAGCTGATAGCATCTGCTTGGTCTCGTATACAAAAAAGACTACCTGTACGTTTAGCCTATCTATAGAAAAAATAGCATATCTCAGAAAAATCCCTTCATCTTTCCAGCTGCAGGGCAGACAACAAGGTTTTAAGGGTAAAAGGACAAGAGAGGTACAATTAAGAAGTCAATGGCTAATCTCTCAAACTGCTGGCTTGCAGGGAGAGTGGCCTGTCAAGGGCTGGGGAGACTGGTTACTCTCTGATGCAGAAGGTCACAAAAGTATCACCCAGAATATTAGATTATACTTAAATGATGTAGCAAATGCTGAACAGCAGCTCATCTTTGCTGCATTGAGATTTAATGGTCACACAGCCATGGATAGTACCTTGAGGTCCAATCAGGATCTTGCTTGTTTGATAATACCTGGGTTTAAAAGCCTGCTTTGTCCCCAGGGAGTCAAAATATTGATGGCTACTGCTATGATTAACTGTATGAAAGCTACAGTTATGATTAACTGAGTTTTCTACATCAAAACTAGCTTGTCCATAGGAAAAAAAAAACCCACAAATTTTCTTTTGCTTGTATTTCTAACGAAAAGCATGTACAGAATTGCTATATTTCAGGAAAAAAAAAAAAAAAAAGAAAAAAGAAAAAAAGTGGCTTCTTAGAAAAAACCACTAATTCCACAGGGTATTTCA
>WUAM01000015.1:1181219-1191273 GCA_024336885.1 Actenoides hombroni
AGTTTATTACATTACAGTGGAAAAGGTACACGCTCTGTAAAATGCTCAGTTTCTTGCATAAAAGGCCAAAGAGATTACTTTTAGAGCACAATCTTTTATGACTAGCAGGGGGATAAGCACAGAAGGGGGCTTCATAAGCTGCCTACAAACAAGCAACAATGAAGTGCAGTGAGGAAACGCACTAAGGAAAGGACTAGGTTATCTTTATCATGCATGCAGAGCAAATGGGTCTTCACTTCAGCGCCTCTGATCCCACCTGTGTGGAGCAAGTGAAAAGCACAGTGCTCCTTTCAACTGTTATGCAAGGATCAAGAGTGGAGCCAGGCCCAGCATCACCTGAACCTGTGGTTCGAGGAGGTCTAGCTGTTTTAGGACCAATGCCCAAACCCCTGAGTTGTCCTGAGTGCAGATGTCCTAAGGTGATGGGTGGGCTTAGTTGTGAGCATCAGTCCAGACCCAGTCCAGGAACCAAACTACTCAGTCTTCACTGGGCAGTGAAGTAACTGTGCTGTTTCTGTGTCTGTCATCACAGTCTTAATGTACTCCACTAAATACTCTAGTAGGCCTGTAACGTGAGTCTCTCATAGCAAAAGAATCACTATTTGTGTGTAGAAAGGGACGAGGAAAACAATGAGTCCCAATCCCATGTCCATTTTTTGTGGAAGATCCAGGTGGAATGGACTAAAAATACTCACGCAGAACAGGAAAATTTTTGCTTCATAAGACAAGGGTGCCCAATGCTCACACGTAATCCTTGTAATGTTTCTACTGAATCGAGCTTTATATGGGGGTAGAAAAGAACTCCTACAAAATATGCTGTTGCATTAATTATAAGTTTTCCATTTGACAGCTTAATTAAGAAGAGTTAGTGTAGGGCTTGCAGAGTTCATGATGAATCACACATATTCGTACAGACTTCATTTTCATGTTTCAATTATACACATTCCTAACTGATGAACAGCAACATAGCATTTTTTGTTTAATAAATGTGATATCTGTTGGAATTGATAACATTAGTTCAGTAATTACTGAGCCATTGTTGTCAGGCATCAGGAAAAAAAAGTGGAAGGATGCCCTAGTTATTAAAGTTTAGTATCAGCACTAAAAAAAAAAAATTGTGTGGGGGCTTTACGTAGAGATGCAATACTTAGCAGAAGTCGGTGACAGAAGGTGCCTGTGGATCCAATTAGGAGACAAGGGAGAAGGGAACAATAGCTTCATAACTGGAGAACCAGACAGAGGGTTGGGAGATCTGTGTTTAATTCTTGTGTCTATCACAGACTTCCTGTGTGGCTTTGGTCAAGTTATTTCATCTCTTTATGTCTCAGCTCCCTCTCTGCAATAGCATAGTATGCAATAATACAATATCCGCATCTCCCATACTTTTGTCTACCCTTTTCAGTTGCAGCAGCTCAACTGTTAGGACTATCTCCTTCTCTGATATAACAACCCTCTGATTTTACAGGGAAGCATCAAATACGCTACTATAATACAAATAATAGTAAACCTGATGGTCCTTTAACTCATGAGGGGAGTGGAGGAGGGGAACAAACCCCTTCCATGTAGACAATACAATGACCTTGAGAGAAAAGGAGGCAAATACAAGCTCAAGCATCTTTTTTTAAAAACAGTGTTTTTGATACACCATTTTGTACCCAAACTTTCCAAGGAGAATTTCCTTTTTCCTTTTCCAAGATACAGTAAGAAGGAAACAGGTTAAGAGCTGGGAATACCCTCCCTGACAGAGCTGCCAACAGCAAGCTCTGGGTGATGGCTTAGCCACAAATTCAGCCAAATCCTTTGGGTTTGTTCCTAAAGAAGGGTTACTTTCTCAGATACAGGAAATAAAGGCTTGCAAGAGGGGAGCATGCATGGAGATGCCAGAGGTCTCTGTCTGATGGCTTTTTTCCCTTTTGCAGTAATGGCAGCCTGAAATCAAGTTGAGATGGTTATTTCTTTGGTGACCTGTCCAAAGTCTCTTACACTACCATAAAGGCAACAGCTTACACAGAAAATAGGTTTCTGCTAAAATTACCTTTGAATGTATTCATAATTACCTCTAACAACATTACTGATTGAGAACCTTGCTTGACAGTACAGCTGGAAATGGCTTCTTATTCAGCTTTCTAAGGAGGAGTTCTAGTTGACCACCTCATCGCCACAGATGATACACAAAACACCTTACTCCTATCCTACAAAATATTTTTTTTAAAAGCATGTTATCTTTCTGATGAAATGAGGGGTTCTGTTTTTGTCCAGTAAATCACGAGGACACTGGCTGTCTGGAGCAACTCTAAGTGGGAGTTTTTGTTACTCCCATTAAGAACAAAAAAAAAAATCCAACATGTGGTTAGACTTTTTAACACACACACACACACAAAAAAGTACTAAGAAATGGACAAAAAAGAAGATGGCATCTCCCTATAAACTACAATTTTATGTCATTTTGTGAAATCTAGGTAGCAAACATGGAAATTAATGCCCCCAAGAAGCAAAGGATTATTTCCTTAACATTTCTTGCAAGTGTTTTGGAAGAGACACCAGATAAGCATATCTGAACTTCACCTGATGTGGTAGGTCGTGGGGTTCAGCATAGTGTTTGTGATGCATGTCCACTGCTAGAACTGCTCTCCGATTTATCATCTCACATTTGGTTGTTACTAGAAATGGCTGCAACTCTTCCAACTGAATGTTTTTGTTTTTCTTTTTCCCACTGGAAAATGCTGATTTGTCAAAATGTAGCTGAACCATGGGAACAGAATGATTTTAATGAAGTTCTGGTTGAAGCCAAGGAAACTGGCAGCTGTGCCAGTTTTGAAAATCTCTTGCTCAGGCAGGTTTCTAAAATTATCCCATGTGACTTGCTGCCTGTTCACCTGATATACTGCTAAAGAGACCAAATTCCCCCAAGTCCCAGGCTCTCAGCCACAGACAGGGCAGACCTGGAAACACAGATGCTCAGGGTGCCACTTCTGGGGTCTGCCAAGAGTTGGGAAAGTCCAGGAAGAAATGTTTTGAGATTATTGAACAAAATACCATTTTAATTTTTGTTAAACAGTGCTGTGGACTTATTCAGAAATACATTTTTAAAGCCCATTTTTCACTCAAGCTTTTTATTTATTTATTTTTTTATTTTGAAATTTTCCACTGAGTGGCCAAAAGAGTCTATTTCTTTGTTTTGTAGTTGCTACTTGCAAAGTCATTTTGAATGATCAAAAAGAAGTGCAATAGTTCTGGTGTGTTTTGTCTGAGCTAAGGTGGCTCTGTGGAAGAACTGGCCTTCAGCGATGCCTTTGTCTTTTCCCAGCTGTCGAATGATCTGCACAGTCAACAGAGGCTAGACAAACATGCTTTAAGACTGTTACAATTCAGCATGATAAATCCCATTCCTAAATATTAAAATCCCTTATAAATTAGAAGACATTAGGCACACTACCTACTGTAGCTGAATTAAACAGAGTCTATTGCCTGTCTCTCTTTGGTTGTCCAGTTTGGTGCTTTGTACACAGAATAATAAAAAACCAGAATTTGTGATGAGTATGAGAGGTTTTTTCTGATGTTATTTTTATTCATAATATCTGAATCTATTACTCCATTTTCTTGGCTTTTATCTACTTTTCAAAGGCCATCTAGGCGTAGTTGCTTCTTTTGTTAAATGTCAGTTTAGCATTATCTTTTTACCTTCCTCTTGCTCTTAATGTCCTGTCATTATTCTGAAGCTCTTACTGAGTTTTTTCACCTATTATGGCCAGTTACCCAGCAATTTTCCCTTTTCTGTCTCCATCTGGGACAAGTGATGCAGATGGGGTAAACACAGGGTTTACAGGCTTATCCTTTGAGCTGTTCAGGTTTCACTCGCTTTTCTCTTCCTGATGTGGGCAACCACATAAACTGGCCAACCCAACTTCTTATGGGATGTTTCACCTCTGTCAAGCTTAAATCTTCCCAGTGTTGGCTATTGCAACATCAGCCATCTGCCTTCTCATTTTGGTGTTGGATGGTTTCTGCCAGAGGCTTGGAATTTGTTGTCATGTCCACTCTCAATGACGTCCAGAGCACAGCACCCCTGGACTACTCATGTGGTCTCTTCCTTCTTCAAAATGGTGTTCTGTAGTCTACTGGAAAAAAAAATACTGGGTTTTGCTTTCGTTCTTCCAGTTTGGTTCTACAATATTTGTAATAAGATAATTTTGTTTCTAGAATTAAGTGGTCTGGAAGGCCTTTAGATGGCTGAAATGACTGCAAACACAAGAGGTTTCCCATTTTACATAATTTGCATTCCAGATTCCTTACTCTCACCTCTTTCTTTGGGCACGGGGAAAGTCCTCCTCAGCTGTTCTTTAAAATGTGAGACGAGGATTAGATGTCAAGATAAAACCACTGCACTAATCAGTTTACAGAGGTGTAAATTGTTTGTCAGAACACAATGCCAGCAAGGCAATTTTGTTTAACAACACTCCTAACAGCAAGCGTCCCTGGGGCGGAAATAAGTAATCAAGCAACCAAGCAGGGCAGAAACTTTGAGAAGGCGAGGAGCCATCTCTTCCCAGTTCATCTGCAGTAGAATGAGACCCTGCACAAAGCACCGGGGAAGGAATCAGGCTTCTCTTTCTCTGATCCTGAAACCAGTGCTTAGGTGACTGATCTTTATTCAGACAAGCAAGTTGGTTCTTTACGATGAGAAAGGAAGGATGGGAGGACAAAAGTCTTTGCCCAAGGTTTACAGACATGCCCAGCACTAACTTGGTTGTCCTTGAACTCAACAGTTTTGTCAGAAGTCACGAAGGGATTAAAAGTAACCAGAACTAAAGCCAAACCAAACAGTCCTGGAAACTCCATCCTCTGAGCACTGAAGTTGCACAGTGTTTCATCCAATCGCTCTTAATTAAACCCTCCTGGGCATGTTAGAGATAGCAGAATCAAGGCATTTCAGTTTTAATGTCTTGGTACAGAAATTAATTATGTGCCCATGCCCATATCTGGGTGTGTCCATAAATCCAAAGCACAAGGAATACTGAGTGCATCTTGCTTCCCCTCTCTCCATGGAGACATCAAAATTTATTGAATGAAAGCTTCTCTTTCCGTACAAATTTTGCCTAGCTTCTGTCCTTAGACCATCACGGCTCCCATCATGCTATTAAAATCTATCAGCACACCAAGACAAAATGATTGAAAGGCAACTCTCAGCAGAACTGGAACAGCCCCTTCATTTTTTATTTCTTACTTTCATGTGTGTGAGACAGGGAGAGAGAGCGAGAGAGAGACTATTGAACTTTAAACTTCCTGATAAGCTGTATTGTGGGAAAGTGCCATTTTTAGGTTTACATGAAGGAGCTACCTCTGAGAATGGCCTTTTAGCCTGTGAAAAAACTAGAAACATCCCAGGAAGTCTCTGAAACATTGCAGCACTGTGAGAATTTGTATAAAAATAAACATTGGATTATTTCAGTCCTACTCCCCTGAGAAAACGAGACCAAATTACTCAGAGCTACTAGCATAATCTTGACAGAGGAAGGGAAATTAGCAACTGATGCCAAGGCTTTTTGTTTTGTTTGGGGTTTTTTCCCCTTCTTTTTAGTGTAAAGTAATACTTGGAAGAGGCAGCAAAGGCAGGTTAAGCATGTGATAGAAATGGGCTCAGAACTGAGACCAAGCCCTGGAGGAGAGCAAGCCAAGCCAGAAGGAGTGCTTTTAAAAGGTGTAAACTGGAATTCACAGAAACATGAGAGCTTGGAAAACATCCATTGACAGACACAATCCAAAAGCAGACAAGTCCTGGTCTCTAGAGTTCAGGGGATTTTTTAAAGCTTTTTGTAGAGCATTTTTCTCAGGAGAAATTAAGATGTGAAAGGCACAAGGAGTCAAGCAGGGTCCCATGTCACTGCAAAGTTGTTTCTAAGCCTGGTCAGAAAAGACCTTCACTTCATGGAAAAATTATTCTGATTAATCTGTCTTCCCATCAAGAGGGGCTGAGAATCCCACATGGTCATGAAACCACATTTTATTCAGTATTGTTCCTGGAACTAGCAAAGGATGGTAAGAAAGTACATGAGATGTTGCAATTTTGGTGATTGGTGAACCAGGAGAAATCTACGTAAAGCAAGGAGCAGGAAGTCTGACAGAGGTTTATCTGAACCATCGTACTGAAAATGCATGTGTAAAAAAAAAAAAAAAAAGTAGAATGACATCCTCCATAGGGATGTCTCCACAACTACAAACTGCTCCGTAGTATTGAGCAAGGCTGAGCAACCCTTTGATGGAGAATACACTATACCCTGAAAGGGTTGCATGTACTCAAAGGAGAAAACAAACCTGCACTAGAATCATAGAGTTGTCTGCGTTGGAAGGGACTTTAAAAATGGTTAAAAACAGAGGCTTCGTTAATGACCTAATACAATATCTGATCTTCAGACTTAAGTGTACTGTCCCTTTCCATGCCTTGCATGGCACCAAGAAGACAAGGAAAAGAGCATAATATGGTACAAAAGAAAAAAGAGGGAAGGTATCCCACCTGCTGTCTTGGCTGACTCTGGATTCAAGAATGAAAAAGAGTTTAAAAACATATATTCCTTTAATCTCAGTTAGAAATCTAAGGTTTTTAGCTAGACGTCTAACCAATTCCTATTTTCCTGGGGTGAAACAGATGGGAACCCCCAGCAGGCACTGAAAAAAGGATTGCTGAAGCAGTCACTGCTGCACACATCCCTTTCTGCAAAAATCATTCCAGACAGTTTGGGAGTGGCAGCAGGTGGGATCTGGTCCTGTTACTGTCAGATTGGCCAACAATGGAAGACAAAGGTGAGGATCTCGAAAGAGAACCACATGAAGGCAGAGAAGGTGCTTCACAACATGGGGGAAAAATCAGTCTCTCCAGAAGCAGGGGAAAAAAAAAAAGTATGATGCATTTTTAGCTTCAATGCCCAATCAAGTTAATAAAAACCTCCAAAAATCACCATACAACTGTATGATGTCTACAGTGAAATTTCAATATCTACTGCCATTAACAACATCATTAATAACAAATGTCTGTTTAATTACTTTTGCTAAGATTAAAAAGGCCATTATTCTTGTTACTTGAGAAATTCATTAGCTGGAAAGTCTGTATAATGCCAAACGCACCCCCCTTAAAGGCACAGGGTTTAATATTTGGAGGTATTTCTGACATTCAGGCATTTGTTTTGCTTGAAGAAGCACTACCCAGCTGGGATGAAGTCCATGCTGTGACAGTAAGCAAGTGGTGTTACATTTCAGAGACTTGGATGAAGCTACAGGATGGTTGATAGCACTGTCTAGCCTCCAGAACAGGTCAAAATGCACAGGAACAGAGTAGCGTTCTCAGATGTATCTAAATCACTTCGGACCCTTCATCTAAATGAAGGAAAAAGAAATGCTTCTGAAAGACAGGCTTTGGTAGCTGTTTTTGCTGTCAGATTGGCCAGCGATGGAAGGCAAAGGTGAGGATCTCCAGTGAGAGCAAAATGAAGGCAAAGAAGTTGCTCCATGACAGAGGGAAAATCAGTCTCTCCATCTCATCCTGTGCTGAAAGGATAAACCCTGTCACTGCAATCCCTAACTCTGTGGACTGGGCAATGTTCACCTGCCATAACCGAATCCTCCTGACACCCAACGCTCATGTTTGCCTTGCTGCTGAGGAGAGGAAAATGCAGCGATTGCAGCAGTGCCCGTTAATGTGGCAGTTTGGCTGGTATCCGTTTTTTAATGGCACTAAACTCTTAACACACATTCTGTCTCCGGAACTGAAAGGGGCTCTACACGCAGGTACAGACAGAGCAATTACCTCCTTCTAAAGCATGAAATTCTGTACTCCTCCTTGACCAGAGTCCAGGGCGGGCAGAGAACCCAAGGGTGCATTCCACAGGGTAATTCGCTGTGAAAGATAAGAGGCTGCGCACAGCAGTAGCACCCCAGTTGATGTGCCTCTTCAGCTGGGTAACCTCCACACCGTGCACGCCTTTGTAATCGCAGCACAAATGAGGGAGATCTACCGAGATGGTGTCTGGGGAACAGAGCTTTTGAAAAAAGATACCCAGATGGTTGGTATTTCAAAAACTACACTGGAAGGAGGCTCACGGCTCAGCCCATTCCTGCGCAGTTTTGAGAACCACAGCCTGCTCACCAGTGTCTGTGCAATGTCTTGTGCATTTTACAAGAGCTGAATTAACTGTCTGCAGTAACACATATTTAATACTGAGTGGAAGGGCATTAGAAAATATAAAGAGACAGTAGAAAAGTCTACAACTGCAAATTTTGTCTTTGAGGCAAGGGCAGTGACTTATCCTCTTTCCCTCCTTTCCTCCGAAAATGACATGATGATGACAGCAAACCATAAAGAGTTGTGAGGCTATTTGATGCGATACCAGGACAGCAAATTGGGACTCAGTAGCCACGCTCTGAAAATGTTATAGATACCTCAGATCTCAGTGCCACCAGTCCCACTTCTTGGGTATATTTGTTCTGTTCTTCTGCTTCTGATGGAGACATCTCCCAAAAACAGTAGTCCAGCATTTTTATGTTGTTGTTGCCACTGCTGTTTTAAACTTTCAGCCTTTTCTCTACTGTTGGTATCACCCTCAGTTCACAATTGTTTGGAGGGGATCCCATTTTTCCCATCAGGCTGCCTGGGGAACTCAATTACAGTGGAATATAGACAGTTCTCCCTAAAAATAAAAGCTCACACTAATAATATACTACTTACAGCTCAGGACTAGTCCTACCATGTGACACACTGGACGCTTTTACATAGTGAAAGCAGGAAGACTTGAAATTATGAGGAAGAAGATGTCAGGGGACCTGAGCAGTAATTCTGGAAACCTTTAAGGTTGCCTCCTAAATACGCATCTGTTTTCCTCGCCCTACTTACTTCAAAAGCCTTGTCTTTTACAGTCACTCTCCAGCAACATATAAAAGCATCTCCTTCATGTTGGGCACCAACATGAGAATGTCCACCACAAAGTCACAAACATCTGTTAAAAGAGCTTTTTATAAACAGTTCTGCCTCGTTTCTAGGTCACGCAAGAAGGTACACTAATTCAGTGTCAAGAGTAGTGGTATTGTGGGCCAGTAATTATGTTAATACAGATAATGATATGTACTTGTATTACAGAAGCTTTTTCAGAGTTAATTTTGCAGTCAAGCAATTGCTTTGCTGTGTTTAGCTTTGCATTTGGATAGCAAACGAAGTAAAACAACAGCCGCAATTTTGGTCAGCCAGAAGTGCTGCATTACAGAAGTAAGGGGTTGTCCGTGAACAGAGGGCATTAACCGTTTTCCTTCTGGCTCGGATTTCTCCTGCCTTGCTCCACCTTCTGAGCCTTTAATGGCTGGCTTTGAAATGCCATACCCATCCCTTGTTTATCTGAAAAATGTTACATCAGAGGCAAGAATTTGGCTTCCCAAAGAGCAATGCAGCTAATGAAGTCACTATAGATTAACAACAGTGATTAGCTACTTTCTGACATCAGTGAGACACTCACAACAAGCCTTGAAGTGTCTATCACAGACCACAGTTGTAAGGGATGCTGGTGTGTTGCTTAGCCACACGTGAATGGGTAAAAACATCCATAGGGCCCAGTTCATGTAGAAATGTGGGTGCTGCATGTAGCGTGTTTCAATAAGTGAGGAGCTAGATCCAGCAGTGTTCCTGAGCAATCAACCAGCCCTTACGTGCTAAATGAGTGTGGTGGGTTACCTAGGCTTCCATTTTAATTTTTAGAGCTTAAACCTGAATATCATTCGTAGACACAAAATCTAAATGCATTTTTGCTAACATCTTCAGTCAACTAACTGCTTGAAATATATGTTAGCATAATATGCAGGAGACATATCTAGAAATTAAATAGTATTGTATGTGTATCTGATTGCCACATCCTTTTTCTCAGGAGCAGTGTGATTACCATCCATATCCAGCTGTCGCAGACTCCAGGTAAAATTAAACCATGGTAGACACACAATCAGCTTAAACGGTATTACCCGAGGGGTCAATTTGGCCCATCACATGCTAATTACATCCCTGAAAATTAATACCTTTTTTTTT
>WUAM01000015.1:1199643-1220578 GCA_024336885.1 Actenoides hombroni
CTTTTCTTTTCTTTTCTTTTCTTTTCTTTTCTTTTCTTTTCTTCTTTCCTTTTCCCCTTTTCCCCTTTTCCCCTTTTTCCCTTTTCCCCTTTTCCTTTTTCCTTTTTCTTTTGTCTTTTTTCCTGTTTTCTTAATACATTTTCCTTTTTTACTTGTTTGGTTTACTTTCTTATTTTTCTTTTTTTTTCTTTCCTTAATTTTTTCCCTCCTAGTCTTAAGCAAGACCAAAGGATTTCAGAAGCAACAGCAATTCATCTGGGTCTGCTTGCACATTAATGGAAATGGGAGCTCTTCTCGGGTTGCAACATAACCTGTCTGTTTTGCTATACACAGATCTTTCACTGGTGATGGCTACGATTCAGGTGGGCAAGCAATGCTACTTGAAGCATTAAATAATGCCACATCTCAAAAAGCCCATCTAATTCTTTACAATAAGACACAATAACAGTAAAACAAAACAGATGTTAGGAGTGCTGCCCTGAAAATTAATAGGGATGCTAGTTTGCAATTACAGTTCATTTCCTCAGACTGTTTCCAAGTGCAGACCTCTCAACCACTGGACTTCAGATTTATTTCAGATTTAAATCAGTTTAGTTTTCAGGGTAGAGCTGTCAACTGTGTTGTCAGTCATCCTTAAGTAGGCTGCCAGTGATGGAAAGAGTGAGGGTGGGGGATGGAGGGAAGCAAAGAAAGAGACATTTTGCAGTATCAGTTCTCCCATCTACACCAGTCCTTTCCTCAGTCCTTTCTAGTTAAAAGTTGCTTCTCAGAAACGACAAGTGTATGAAATATGAAAGACATCGTATAGCGTGATAGAGTACGTGAATTTTTATTTTTTTTTTTTTTAACTTAGTTAGTTATGAGGGGCAAGCATGACCCTTGTGTCAAGTCTGGTCTGTATCAGGAGCATTTTGCAATGGTCAAAGAGAAGGACTGTTTTTCACAGGACAGTGCTGCTCTGTCCACGCTTCTCCACCTCCTGCACCACGGCTTCAATCCTCTGCACCCTACTCAATGGCTGCCAAGTGCATTCAAGACCCTCTTGCCCACAGAAAAGCAAGGTTTTCCCCATCACAGTGACAGTTGCCTGGAAGATCTGATTTTTCTATAAACAAGTCGAATGATTTGAAAATCTTTTTTGTTGTTGCTGTTGTTGTTGTTGTTAGTTGCTTGTTTTAAGGAAGACAGCAGACTGGAAGGCGGTGACCTACTCGCAGATGCTAAGATCATTTAAACTTGTACAACGCAGGCAGTATGGCCAAACCCAGACATTCCAAACTCATGAATCAGGCCCCATAAACCATGGAATAGTCTTAAAATAATGATCTTTAAAAAAAAAAAAAAGAATGTTGAGTACTCTCTACTGCTTTCTGCCTTTATCATCTTTTAAGGTACATGAAATCAAATTTTCAGATTTTCCTCATCAAATATGAAGAACTTAATCCTTTTTTTTTTTAAAAAAAAAAGGGAAAGATGAGGTTGTTAAAATACTACATGATAGGCGGAACTTTGGTTTTCAAGAAAAAAATCAAATACTACCACTACTCTGATAAAATCACAAAAACTGGCAACAATGGAATAGCCTCTATATATTACAATAGTCTTTCCCAGGCACTTTAGCAAGACTTACACATTTTATATTCTAGCTGTGCTTTAATTAAAACCAGTAACTTTCTTTTGTTTGAAATAGCTCAAACAATTCAGCACTTAAAACAACAACAACAAAAAAATACAGGAAAGAAAATAGAAGAAAGAAGCTATCTGGATGAGTTTCTAATAGTGTGTGTAAACCCAGTCATAATCAAGATTTATTTGTACAAATCATTTCAGTGGGAAAACAGAGCCTCCAAAGTGTGCATTCAATTAAGCACCATACTAAACCTTTGTTATCCTTGTGTTAGACCTGGCTAGTGTCTATGTACATTGTTAGTCAAACATAACTATATCATAATCATAAATAATGCCTATTTCTTATGAAAAGCTGACTCCAGTCTAAACCATGGGGGATCTGAATTTCTACTGGTACTTGTAACGATCTGAAAGAAAGCAAAACCAATTTCGTTATTAGAGATTGCAGTAAAATACTAACTTACAAACTCCCTTCTGAGTTCACAAGATTGTGTGGCTTTTTCGCCTGTTATCTGAAATCCTTAATAATGCATTAGAAGACCGAAATTTCAGAAGAATTTGTTTGAGATTTCTTCTTTGGCTTCATCTGCAGTTCTCAATGAGCAATGCATCATCCAAACACATTATAGAAATTAGAGTCTGCATTCCATTATGCATTCAGACATTTATAGCAGAATGATAAACCTGTCTGTACCTCAGGGAGTTGGCTTTATAAATCAAGGCTTCCTGTAAAAAGATTACATTCGTATTTGAAATTATTGGGGTTCTATATCTTCTTTCTGTATCATAGTATAATATGCATCAGAAAAAGAAAGGAGAATGGAATTAAAGTGGGGAAAAGCGATGCTTTATTAGAGGCAAAATATGTTATTTTGATTTTCTGAAAGAAAGCTGAGATTCTGGAGTTTTGGGTTTGAAGGCTTTGCTATTCTGGAGCTTATACAAAACCCCCTGCTCTCTCAATCTATTTTGGAAAGTTATCTGCTTCTGTAGTAACAGAAAACCTCAGAAGTGTTGCATGTATTTATCATCTTTATCATCACTGAACTCCTCTGAGGAAGAAATATATTGTTATCCCTATTTTAGAGAGCAGATGTTGAAAGCACAACTCGCAGGCAAGATCTGACAGAGCAGGGGATTGACCCAATGTCTCCTGGTCCCCAGGATGTTCAGGGAGTGAAGGAATGTGAAGATCAGTCATAGGAGCAGCCCTTCTCAGCAGGCAAGACACAACAGGTCAGGATGCACTCCCTGCACCCACTAGCAATAAGAAGGGACTTGGGTAGGACATTTTCTGGTGTGGGGGTCCTGGAGGTACTGTAGCATGGTGCCATGAAATCTATCCTGCAAGTAAGACACTCCTGTCGAGCTGAAGATCTGAGTTGTCTTAGTATATGCAATGGAAAATTAGTCTGCTAACATGCGTGGGGAGCAGAAGCCAGGGTTCCACAGATGGCACTCACCCATGATCTTCCCTCTGTCTTCTCCCACTTCACATTGAGCAACCACCTTGTCTCACCTTGAACTTCCTGAGATGTCTGTCTGGCTAATTATGGTCAATAGAATGGCAATGGTCACACAAGATTAGGTGAATAGAAGAGTAGCAAGGTAATATTTTGTCTGGGAAAAAAAAAAAAAAAAAAAGGTTTCCTCTGTGATGTCAAGCAAGCATACCATCCTGTGAAAAAATATTTGGTACACTTTAATCTAGGAAGCAAGTATGCACAACGTGTTTTTTTGAGATGAGGCACTTTCTAGCAATGATGTAGAATAGAAAACTGTAAGAAATTAAAGAATACAGGAAATAGGATAAAGAACATGAAATTATCTATTATTTTCTCCTTACACACGTTAGTACTTAACTTTGTTTGATTTATAAGTCAGTACATTCAGTAACTCTGTCTGTTCCTCAGCAGATCTGAATTTTCACTGAGAAACTACCACAAACAGTATCATTAAGTGTATCCTGTGTGTACTCAATAAATGAAAAGAAAGCGATGGATTTCAAGATGGAGGTGTATGAAAATAATAATTCTGGAGGTAAGAGAATGTCCAAAGTCACCTGGCTCCAAAGTCACCTGGCTTAGTGGTTAACACTGGAATGTACCTGTGAACCAGCAAATTTTCTCAGTTTTGTCATATAAAATTTGGTATATGAATTTCAAATCTCAGAAAAAACACATCATCAAACACTCAGCTAAACTGAAAAAGTCCTGTTCTCCTAGGTCCAATCACTTAGTCCCATGAATGGCCTAAAATCTATTAAGACAGTGGACTTAGGTCATCTGGGTCTTTAATTTATACCACAAGTGATACCCACAGTGACTTCAGCATCTACACATTCACTTCATTTAAGCCACAGTGACTTATTATCTATGCATTAACTTTATTTTATTCAGTGCTCTTTAACGTTAAAATGCCTCTTGAGAACTGCAGGATACATCCACCCTAAACTAATTGAAAGGCTCCACAGATCTGAAAACCATCAAAGGACGTGAGTGCGTTCATATGACACAAGACCATCACCTTCAGACATAAAAGCTTTTCACATGTATGTAAATCCTTCCTCTATTTTGGGGATGTTTTTTTCCTCCTTGAAGTAAAATCTAGGTCCACAGTTTCACTGTGAAACAACATTTTCCAGTTTGTATTTTTCTACCTAGAAACAAAGGTTCCATGCACCATTCTTAATCTTCTCAAAACCTGAACCACTTGTTTATTGTATGTCTCTTAGATATTCTTTGTTGAATGTAAGCTGTTTGCTGCTTTACCATTAGAAACCTATCCAAAAGCTAAGTCTTATAAGTTAATTTGATCAAGAAAATTTATCCAACACTGTTCACTTAATCTGGGATTTAGACTCAGGAAGTCGTGGAAGTAAAATCTGCAAGATGAATCCTATTTTACAATCAATAATCCTTACTCCTTCCTAGTTCACTACAATTAGAGATGTAGCACGATATAGATAAGGGCTCAGGAAGTTTAACGTATACAGTATTGATTCCTTTTTGTGCTTGTTTTTTATTTTATTTTTACATTATAAAATACTCCCACGGGATGCAAACAAAGCCGAAGAAGGCCAGACATAGATGCTGTACCAGCACTACAGAACAAAATAATTCAGTGTATGCAATCTTAAAACCATAACCATTAATCTTTTGACGCAGTGCATCTCTGAGTGTGGACTCATAAAGTATATAATAAAACACAGATATGCCACAATAATTGAAGTCAAGTCCTGCCTTTTCTCAGCCATGTGACTTGCAACAGCAGAATAAGAGCACTGGGATGAGCACAGGGTAAACTCTAGCGAAGAGAACAGACAAAGCGCTTTGTGCTCTTAGCCCTTAAATTCCTTCAGTGTTTTGAAGTTTGCAGGTTGGACTGTCGAACCGCCTTTTCTGTAGTGGGGCTGTATTTTGGTTGACTGACATTGTCTACTGCCAAGGTGCCAGAGGGTTTCACTGTCCAAAAACTTAAAAAAAAAAAAAAAAAAAAATTGTCTGAGTGAAACTCTTCCAAACCATATGTTGGAATTTTGGAATATTTCAGAATGGGCTTAGTCATATCTGAGGTGGGGCTAATGAAAAAATTACCTTATTTTGGTTTATTTTTCATCAAAGAAATCACCAAAGTGTTGCCTCTGAAAGGTTTGAATTAGTCAGTTTCTAAGGAATGCAGTTGAAGTTTGACAAAGGTTGGCATTTGAATCCCATGTGTGGCTTTGGCTGTTTCTGGGAAAGTGTACCCAAATTTAAACAAAATCACAAGCCTATTTTACAGCTCACAGCTGCAAAGGGATTCTGTGGAAGCTGTTTGAGCTGCTGGGCAAAGCTAAGGCAAAGAAAGCAACAGAAAACAGCATACCCCACTGGGTATCTCTTTGCCCCACGTTTTCATGTGGGATTATTACTTATACCTTTCCAAACAACATTTGCATGAAGCAGTGATGAGGCCCACACAGGAGAAAGTTAAAAAGTAAAGCATTTTGTTACAGCAAATCTTTAAACAAAGCAAGGGGTGACGTATTGAAGAAAAAACCCCAAAATATCAGATATCTCATCATTAATCACCAGCCATCCTGGGCAGTAAATGAGATAGTAACCTTTGAAAAGACTAGGATGTGATCATATAATTTAAGGGTGAATAGTAAAGCGTGGGCATCTTTTTCTTTTTTCTTCTTTCTGCTAATTCCTTACTTTCAAAGTGCATCACTTCGTGATGTTATTAAGGTAGTCTCAGAGACAATCATTTTGTACTCATAGAGAGCAAAGGCAATGAGAAAAACTGGATTTCTGGCAAGATCATGCACTTTATCAGGCAAGGTTTTGGGGAGGCATGCCTACAAACTGTTCCTCTGATGCTCCTCAACAGGGTATGTGTATGATTTGTGTGTGTATCTAATATATAAGTAATGTAAGAAAGACATGGTTCATCTGTGAGAGAAAAATCCCATTGAACTATAGCATTCCCAGATGTTATTTTTCTAGTATAGTGTATGTGCAGAGAGTAGCTTCCCCTTAAATAGCTTGCAAACCTCCTAGTGCTGTTCACTGTACTCGTTGTTTCAGAGCCACCAGAAACCAGACAGAGCAGCAATATGTATATAACTAGGCCTTTGCATGTTTGTATATTTTTAGTAAACATAGTTATTTGGTACACAGCTGTGCCCCTGTGGTTTTTTCATATTGTTTTTGTTGTTTAAAGATCAAAAAGCACAGGCATATACTGTACATTGTAAAGAAAGGAAATGAGGAGGCAAAACTTAGATAATTTAAAAATCTCTCTGGCACCTCTCCAAAACACAAAATACAACTCTAGAGATATACTTGAATATTACATTATGTACCTTGTGCAGAGCCAGGATCTCTGCACTGTTTGGTTTACATTACTCAAACTTCCAAATAGTGAAATTCTCTTAGTATTGGCTTCCACATCCTCATTATCTTTTGTACCATCATCTACAAGGGCCTCAAAGAAGCAATTTTTAACTTTCAAATGTGACTAATGTAACCATTTAACTCTAAAAGGCCTTTTGTTTCATGTCTGAATGTGAAGATGTTTTTCTTCTAATCCTCTTTCCTTGACAATAATGTGAACTGTTTCACAGACTGTTGAGAACTTCGTCTCAGTGAGAGGTTATTACCGATTTTTCCATTTACTCTGTGGGATCTTAAATCACATGAAAGTATCTCACAAAGGGGAAAAAAAATTGCTTTATAAAGCTGAAAGGTGATTGAGGAGTGTAAAGGTAATATCAGTGTGAACTTCTCTTCATTCGAGCAAAATGGCAGGAGTGAGAAAGTTGTTCTGTGTAGTGACTGCCAAAAACCAGGGAGGTCCTGACCAAGGTGTTGTGTTAATGATATGGTGAAATCTCAGTGGAGTTAAGCAATACGGATCCGAGACTTTGATGGGGACCAATAGCAAATGCAATAGATGGGAGAACAGCTGGTTGCAAGAGGAAAGCAAGCTGGGGAAACATATAAGAAACAGTTATGAGAGCGGCCCAGGGGAGAGGTCATCTTTGCACACAGTATCCTGGAAAACCAAACTCAGATTTATGAGCTCTATTGTTTGTTTCTACTACATGTCAAAACAGATTTTTAGATCAAGAAATATCCTTTTTATCTTTCTTAATTTTGGGGGGGAATTTTTGTGGAGGAAACAACATTTCAGGACTTGAAGTCTTAGTTATCAGTTGAGCCAAAAAAAACCCCCAATATTGTTGTGTTTGAGTCCTGGAATTATCATAAGGGATGTACACTCAACACAGACCTGTGGTGTTCATACCCTGTCCTTTGTATTCACTGAGACTTTCCTTATGAGCAAAAAGAAGCAGCCCAAGCAAGTGAATCCTTATGCAGTAAAATATCCAATTACTTCTGGGTGCGCTCCACCTAAAGAAAGGTTTCTGGATGTGGGCATACAAAGTGCTTTTACTGTCACCTTCACCTCCTTTAGAATGTAAATAAAACCTGTAGCCATGTGTTGATGTACTTCCATAGAAAATACAAATGCCACAAGTATTACAGATTATTGTACATAGATCCTGGCAAAGCATTGCCAGATCAATGGGTTTTTTTTCCAAAATGAAGTCTCAGAGAAAACGTGTGCCCTCAAGATGCACATAAAGTTCCTGTTGACAACAAAGGGACCTGAAGGCACACATGCATCCAAAGGCAAGGTCTGGACCACAGTCACGCCACAGGAGAAACTCTGACACTGACACTGGGTTTATTTAAGTTCGTAAAGACACTGAACAAGATATCAAAGTATAGTATGAGCATGTAGGGAGAGAGGCAGATGCGTGAAATAGGCTGTGGAGTAAGCGCTCTGGAACAAAGATGCAAAACGACATGTCAGAAGAGCAAACATCTGGCATACATGGAAACAAAGGTTGTCTGGATAAAGTCAAAAAGCAGTCTCTCAAAAGTGACTGGTGGGTTATATGCACAGGGGCATCTGAAAATCAAATGAGAGGGCAGTAATTAAAATCCTGAAAAGTAAAGGAAGCTTTTAAGAAGCTAAATTCTAGCAATGATGGAGCAGAGTCGTTTGGTTTTTAATCTAGAAATCTACATAGAGAAGAGAAATGAATGGAAATTTACATTTGTTTAAATCACACTGTTTCCAGATACCCCAATGTACACCTCAGTGAGAGTTACAATTCTTTAGGTATCTATCACTGTATAATATAGACATATAATATAGATATTAAACTGAAGAAAGAAAGAACGAAAAATGTTTATTTTTAATTCAACAGAATAAAAAATTGTCTTACTTGAAATGTGGAAATTATTTAGAAGATGTGTGTGTGTAATAAAGGCTGATGGACAGATATATAGGCACGTCAATAGATATCTATGAGTTTGTATCTACAGTGGCTGTAAAACAGAATTTTAAATTCTGTCGTACAGTAGCATTTGAATAATATATAACAACACATGGCTTTTCTGAATCAGGAATATTAGTAATACATTGAGTCTTTTATCTCCAGCAGATGAATCCTGTGCAGGACAACTGTGAAGTGCTCAGTATTATTGCCGTGAGAGTTCATTTTTAATCACTGCCTTCCCAATCCCCTTTCCTTGGAATGAGTGTCCACATTAAAAAAAGAATCTACACTGCTGCCGTCAGTGACCTACCAGGGAAAGCCACCTTCCTGCGTGCACCAAGGAGCTTTGGATCTACTGCAGCCCACCCCACAGGGCTGGCCCAACCATCCCAAGAAGGACGTAGAAGAAAATGATCCAGCAACACATATTCATAGTTTTAAGGCTAAACAGAGGGAAGGCCAAGGACTTTGGAAAGAAAGTTTCACCTTAAGCCGCAGCCCTTTGCCTGTTCCCCTCCTCCACATCCCCGTCAGTGCAGACTACCTCCAGCATCCTCAAAGCAAAAGCATCACAACTCCTGCCCAAATATTTCCGGAGCTAAGCACAGCACAGGTGGCTGTTTATTAAATGAAAAAGAAACACATTGATGCTTCCTTCCCCAGATCCTTCCTCCTCCCTGGTTCATCTCCCATTTAATTGCACACGGCAGGAGCAGATCCAGAGCCAGGGCAAGTGAAGGAGCTGGTCAGATGCCACGCTGGGACTCTGATGTGGTGGCACAGCACCACATGACAGCGAAAGGACCCACCATGTGCACCACCTGGCACGTGCACTGGGGGAGGATGGAGCATGGCGTTCTAGCTGGGGTCTGCGTGGGCCCATCCACATCTCTCGTCCTCCATCCCCCAAATCCTGACTCTGCCCTGAAGAAATGACTGAAGAGAAAAAACACTCTGATGACAAAAGCGAAAGAAAAGCCTCAAACTAAAAGGGGTAGATTGCTTTTTTTTCACATGAAGCACTTGTTTTCAGACAGAAATGCCTTTTCAGCTAAACAGGCAAAAAAACATAGCCTTCTTTGCAAACAAATTCTGTCTCACAGATGAAACTTGAAAATAGAAAAATATTTCTACAAACATTTTCATTGAAAAAACATCCTCGTGAACTCTACTGGTGATGGTTTCAGTGGCTTTGTCCCCTTAATCCTTTCCAGGCAACTCTCTCCTTGACCTTACTGCTGAGTAAAGTCTCATGATTTGACCTTAAAAGTTTTATTTTGGCCCTGCTACAAGGTGTTTGCATAGATGGCTTTAGTTGTGCACACACAAAAACACTTTGAAAGGCTAATTTTTCAAATTACTCCTTCACCATCCCCCAACATTTACGAGTACTTACAGGCTGGAAAACAATAATCTGTTTTAATATAATCTCATGTATGGCAGAAAAGAAATATACTGTTTCCATCTGTCAATTACAATGCTCACTTGAAGTGAACCGTTACCTTGTAGGTAATTCTCCTTAGTCTCATGACTCGAACAAAGCCAAATGTATTTGCTTGCCTATAGTAAAAAAAAAAAAAATCCACAATCTATTCTGTACAATCTACTCTGTACAGCAACCTACATAAAACTATAAGAACGGTTATTTAGTACAGAAGGTTTCAGTTAACACTACCCTTATCATGTATTTGTTTTAAAGTTCCCTATGTGCTCTTTGTAAAGATCAATTGATTTATTGTTTTAAGCCTTTTATCTTTTTATCCCTTATTTGCTAATATAGTATTTCACTTAGTGTGCCACGTTTTCTCAAACAGCCTTACAACAAAAAGTCTTCCTTTAATCATTTCAGGCATTTTAGTAAGCAATTATTTATGTATGTATATATATACGTTAGCAATTAAGGATAGCTTTAATATTAACCTAATCAAGCTCTAGTTTGTGGTTAAGTAATCATCACTTTTGCTTCACTGAGATCCTGCCTTTTATGTGTTTTACTTAACATATATACATACATACATAAAATACAGTATAATAAAGGGCAGGAAAAGATTTCTCTGGTTGCATTTTCTCCTTGTTTTCCTAAATGCATTTTCAAACTGTGAAACAAGGAATAAGTACACTCGTAGCCTGCTTGTACTTGAGACTAAATAAGCATGTTTGTTCTTTATTGTCTCAAGCCTCCTTTTCACTGACACTTTGTTCCAAATGCTAAATGAAATAATGTATTTTAGGAAGCTGCTGATGACCCTGCGCTAGTTTCTGCAGGAAAAAAAAACCCTCCCTGAAATCTATTTGAACCAGGAAAATAAAAGCATGCTACCTTCACAACAGCGAAAACCTGAAGTGGGACTTCAGCAAGAATTATCCCTCTCCTGTGGTGACTTTCACTGAATATCTGTAAAACCCTGCTGGTGCATGCACTGGTGGAGAGAGGTTGCACCAATGACCACTGGTGGGACCACTGATGAACCCTGAATAAAGGGAAGCAGGAAGATCTACACCATGAGGGATGCTCTTCCTGGCGGGGGGAAATAATCTGCAAAAATTACTGAGTTATGGGGATTTCTGATTTGCCTGGCAGGCAGGTTGTGTCATAGAAATGATACTTCAAGGTGCATGCTGGACCTGATTATAGCCTTTTACATGGAAGATGGAGAGAAAATGGGTGTCCTACTGCAAAAGTCCTGCAGGGAATTCCGAGTTTATTCACATTTCACTCTGATGGGGTTTTTTTGATGAGTGCAACCCCTTCTGGTCACTGAATTTAGAGTTCAGAATAGCCCCTGATGCCCTTTACAGATACAAGATTAGCTGTCTGAAGGAAGGTTTATTGGAGAACAACACCTCTGCAATCAAAAATATTCCTACAGAAGGAAATGGGTCATTCCATACATGAAGAAAAAGTCATTTATTTCCTCCTTAAAATAATTAGAGGGCAGAGCAGGGAGCAGAGAAACACTTTAAAAGGACAGCATTATTTCATCATATAGACAATCACCTTCCTTTAATGCAATTTAGAAATTTCTGATATTGGACAGATAAATTAGGAAGAGAAATTACTGGTGACAGAGACAGGATCAGAGAGAGTCTAAGGACTATGGCATGTATGTTTTATCTCCGTGAACACAGATTTTAATACCCTATGTTTTATTTCTGTACAAAATGAAGCTAGGTTACCTTTGCTTAGTAGACATAATTGTCTTTTATATAAGAGAAAAATATATAAATTCTGAGGGGAATGTAATATCTTTTGACATAGTTTTAGACCACCCACATGGCAAGCTAGGGAAGCCAATAATCTTAAGCCAAAATATGTTTAAATCACTGAACAAAGCTTTTGCCTTTTTACACGTCTTGCATTGTCTAATAAAAACAACATGAGCTTGTGAACTCTTCAGAATTTTGGAGTGTGCTGTTTTGTCCAGTCTATGATGAAGTTATTATTTTTCCAAATATAAAATCCATTTTCAGTAAAAAATATACAATGTGATGTATTCTGAAAACAGGCAATTCCAATTTAGAAGAGAAAATAATGACATCTATTTTTAGCATTGCATATCTCTTAGTACCTGATATGAGGTCAAAATCTGCTCTGATGCAAAGGTCTGATAAAAGGATGCAAGAGTATAGATATATACATTTTATTGGAACCTGTTTTGTTTTTTCTTTACCTAAAAATCAGAATTGCTGCTGACCTGATCCTCGCCATACTTAGCACTGATTTGAGTGCTTACTGCTGGAAGAGAAGTCTCACAGCACTTCACAGCACTTAGTCCATGTTTAAGGGTTGAAAAGGACATGGCCCATGTAAGGTAATTACTGTCCACTTCTCTTCATGGCTGGCCCCTAGCAAGGGGATATGTTAGCAACTTGAGAGGTGAATTAGAGACCAGTTTCCCTCAGATGAGGATGGTCCTCAACCAAAAACCCCTAAAGCACTACAAAAGGCTGCCATGAATTAAAATGAGCCCTCAGTTGGCTTGCTAGATAGCAAAGAGCAACAACAAAAGAGGCTTTATTTGTGAATTTGAAGATTTTTGCAAAAAATCGACACGAAAGCTTTTTGACAAAAATTTGCATTTATCCAGAAAGCTCTGAATATGACTCCCTTAATTAAAGACAGAATCAGATGTAGGACTTTTGTCTGCACTGACTCCATCAAGAACCATTAGTGGAAGAAGCAGTCAGCAGCTCCATGCAGGTACAGATTGCAAACCCTAGTGTTCTACAGTGATTGGATGAGGGGTGATTGGTTTCAGACTGGAAGAGGTGAGATTTAGATTAGATATTGGGAAGAAATTCTGTACTCTGAGGGTGGTGAGACCCTGGAACAGGTTGCTCAGAGAAGCTGTAGATGCTCCATCACTGGATGTGTTCAAGACCAGACTGGAGGTGGCCTTGAGCAACCTGGTCTAGTGGGAGGTGTCCCTGCCCATGGCAGGGGGGTTGGAACCAGATTATCTTTAAGGTCTCTTCCAGCCCGAACCATTCTTATTTATTTCTCTGCATCAGCTGCTTTCTCTGTATCGTCTATGGAATGTTTACACGCTTTAGAGCATGCAAATATTGCAGGAGAGCAACAGTTTCCTTTTCCCCCTCTTTTGTTCCTACTGTAAGTAATATCGATAGTAGCAAAAATATTTTCAAGACAGATTTCCAGCCCTTTACCTGAGGTTATTCTGGAAAATGTTTTCGCTTGCCAGAGCTGTGGCTTTGCATAAGGTAAAGGAGCCCTGTGCTCTCTGCACTTTCTCCAGTTAACAATGCTTTGATTCAGCCAGCCACCAGCTTGAGTTGAAAACAGCGATTAAGCTTGGCTTAAGTTGTGAGAATTACATCAAATCTCCTTAAGTTCAGTCCAAACAGTGGAATGAAAACATCTCTTTTCCTTTAATAAAAAAAAAAAAATTATGAGCTTTTTAAATAGAGCTTAAAACAAGTGGTCTGAATTAAGTTTTAGTTGTGACCTCAGGTATTGCTCTTTTTCCTTGTAAAGCCTGGGATTTGCAAGTTATTTGGCTAAAATTTCAGTGCAAGCTTGAATAAACCAGATTCACTAACTCATATTTTTGCACAAGATGAAAAAAATGAGTTAAGCGTGAAGCTGAGGAGGTCGTAGAAGAGAAAAGAGGTATGATGAGCAGCATCTGACCTCAAGTGTTTTGTCCTTCTCTTCAGGTTTATTATTTTAGCACAAATGGGAGTACTTACATATAAGGAAAATAAATTACATGCTAGAACAGTATGTCTGTCTGAGATGGGCATAATTCAGTTCCCTGTGACTCGAGAATGGAAGCACCAGGACAAATCCCTGGACAATGTCAGCACTGTGCAGGAGTGGGGTTCTAACCCTAACCCATGTTCAAACGCTCGGTCAGGTGCCAGGAGCTCATCATCTGTCCCTCTCTTGTGCAGAAGAGAGCAGACTGCCTCTCCCCGAGTATCCATGCCTGAAATGCCACCCGGGGAGCCCAGCAGCTTCTGGGAATGACAGCTTGGTGCTGAAGATGAGCAGGACCATAGGATTCTTTTCACTACCTGGGGAGCAGCGTCCGACCATTGCTTCTGCAAGAGAGAAGGGAGGAGACCGAGTGGTTCAAGCGTGGAGGTGGCCCTGTCTTGATTTCAACGCGTTGGAGACAGAGAGACAAGACATGGGCTTTTTAGGGCAGCTCGCCTCATGAAATGGGCTGCTTGATCTCTAGTGGAAAGGGCTGTAAATGAAGCAACATTTCTCACTCAAGGTAGAATTTTTTAAAGCTGCTTCTATTTCCCCTGCTTCTCCATTCTGTCTTCCCCTAATATGAGGAGGAGATTGCTTCACTTTTGTTTTTACCCCTTGTTTATCTGGAGGCTTGATTCACAGTATTCACTGCAAAATTAGTAAATTGCAAGAAGCCTACATTTTGATGGGACGTTTACCATTTGGATAGTTCCTTCCAATACTTTTTAATGATATTAACATTTTGACCCTAACAGTAAAGGCAGAAATTCTTCCCATGCATGGACAAAAACTAGCTCAGCTTAGCTCACCTCACCTCTGTGTAATGGAGGAGAAATCTCTTTGCTGCTAAGGAGACATACGGTGTTTGCAGAAACACAGACAAGCCTGCACAGCTCGTCAGCATTATCTCTGAACAGTTAAGCGTTTTACTGGGGCTACTTGCATTAAACCATTCATGTGTTCAAATGCCTTGATGGTCTGAGGCTTTTAGGTATATACATGTGTATTCTACTGTAGGGCAAACCTGTACCACTGCTAAGGCTGGTATGACAGAATCCCATCATAGTGGGGTCTGGAAGGGGNNNNGACACCCAGAGCAGTGGACCCAGCATCACAGTGTCCAGGAGAGGTTGGAATCTCTCCAGAGGAGACTCCACAGCTTCTCTGGGCAGCTTGTTCCAGTGCTCAATCACCCTCAGTGTAAACTTTTTCCTTATAAAGGTAAACATTGTCAGCAGAAGGATCCAAAAAAGGCTCTTTGCTGTAGACAGCACCAGTTGTAGAGCCACAGAGGAGCTTCACAGCATGGCAGCATTTGGTGCCACTTACAGATGTGCTGCCTGACAGCACATGGCTTTGCCCCTGACGTGCAGGAGCATCTATTTTGAGGAGCCAAATATGGCTCTATATTTCACACCACAGTTGCCCATGCACAGAGTCCAGCATAGCTGTAAGGCCCAAAAAGCAGTAGGGTGAAGTGGTGGCACTGGCACCATAGACAGTACACTGGTCAGGTTTTCTGGGAGGATCAGGAGAAAAATCTTCCCCTGCTCAAGTCTGCACTTTTTATTACCAAAGCATATGTCTATGTGCCTAGAAATCTTCAGCAAAGCTAATGGCAGTCTTTGGAGAGACTAAAGGCTGCTTCAAAGTCTAATCAAGTCACGGGAAGAAGGTCTCTTTAATTTCAGTCTACATGAAAATTTGCTCATAGGAGTTTTGCTAAGACGGAATGAGCTTAATTCTCCCAGGTCCAAAGGAATGGACCTGTCTGCAAAGTAATATCTAATGGTAGAGCTTTTAACGTTGAAAACATCCCACTTGATTTCAGCATTTAAGGGTCTGCCTCCCAAAGGAGGAAAATACCCATGTGCAAGAAGTTGATCTAACGCAACAGCAGCTCTTCAACCTTTAACAATGAGCAATTTGCATCGTTTCAATCAAACGGATTAAATCTGGAGACTGTTCATAAATACAGATTCCTCTTTCCCAACTTTCACTTCGTGTTTTTTAAACAACAAGAGTTAAAACGTTGCACTTGTGTGCGTTCCCATGAGCTCACAGGGATTTAAAGCATCTCACCAGAACACTGCAGTTTTTTACCTCTTACTTTACGTTTCTGAAGTGGGACAATGCAACAGTGGAAATGGTGTGGGTTTAGGGTAGAGATCTGTTGAAAAAAAGGTTTTAATATGGTAAAATCAATCTAAAATCTGTACTAGGCAGGGAAGTGGCAGGGGATAACATGAGCAAAGGGAATAAAAAGAGCTCTGAAGAGCCCATACCAGTTGCTAATACTTAATCTCTTTAAATAATGAATTAGCTGCTCATATCTACTGTCGCTGCTAAGAGAAAGCACTTTCTTTGTGAAGTGAAGTAAAGCTTGAATACCCATGAATTATTCAATATAAAGTGTGCCAGTTAAAATGCCTTGATATTGGAAGTCAAGTGTAAGATTATCTTTTGTCTGTCAGAAAGCATCTCTCCCATGTTACTGAGACTTGAGGGGGTGGAAAAAGGGGCCAACCAGCGTGCAAACACATCAAGAAAAATGAGGCAGATATTGTAGCAAAACATAGAACCATTTCCACTTATGGATGAGTTTCAGTCCTATAGAGGAATTATTCTGCTGGGTTTTATTCCATTTACTGTTTCCGTTCTCCTTTGCCCCTATGATCGCTCCATCGTCTGTGACTCTGAGGGAATCACTCGTGATGCAGCGACACTGCTCCAAGGTTTCTTCCAGGAGACACAGTATCAGCTATTGATCTGTCAGCCTTTGCTGACATGGGGAAATATATTTCCTTACTCAGGTTTCTAACAGCTTCCAGAGCTGAATAATGACCTTTCCACTGTATCAGAATGTGTAATCTAGAAGAATGCGCCTTGCAGGAGAGTCTGGCACTGAACTGACTGCTTCTCAGGAAGGTTTAGGTCATCTAGCCTGGGGGTATGAATGGGGCTTTCCAAAGGCCGGGTAATCAGCTGCTATTTTTTGTCCTGTTGAGGTATTTTTATTTGTTTTTTGTTTTTTGGTTGGTAGGTTGGTTTTGTGTGTTCCCCCTTCATACAGTTCACATTGTTGGTGGCACCTCCAGGTATCTCAAACATTCTATTTTATTTCATTTGATGTATTTGGAATGGACTTTAATTCTTTTGGGTTTTTTGCTTGTTTGTTTGGTTTGTTTGTTGGGTGTTTTTTTTGGGTTTTGTTTGTTTGGGGGTTTTTTGTGGTTTTTGTTTGATTGTTTTTGGGTTTTTGTTTGTTTGATGATTGCTGTTGAGCTCAAAATATCATGAAGACGTGAAATTGGAGGAAAAAGCAGTCTGGTTCTTTGGAGAATAGCTTATGGGTTTTTTAATCTCTCTTCCTCATCCTTCTCCCTCAGATTATCCCACACTCAGATTCTCTCAACTTCATTAGTACCTCCATGGTGCCTTTTAGTTTTATGGGTATATGGTTTGTGTTTTGTGCTTTTCTCAGGTACAGTACAGCAACACCACCAGCAGCTAACTCGTAGATGTGGTATCCAAAATACTAGTCAATAAACTGGCCAACCAAAATGGACCTTATACAGTTTAACACTTAAAAATGCCTAATTTGAGCATCCTTACTCTTCTCCTCATGAACACCAGTGGCACACAGGATCTGGCAGCCCTGAGCAGAGGTTTAATCTGGGTGGATCATAATGATACTGACCTGGGATAATATCATAGACATGACAACCATGATGAACATCTGTAAGAGGCTGGAGTGTAGTCCAGTGAAAAACTGAACATCAAGTCATGATGACTTGAATTTCTGGAATTGCTGGAAATTCTGGAATGCTTTAATTGCCATTATCGTGCATGATCCAGTTTCTTACTCATATTGATAGAAGAGTTTATCCAAGCCTAAGACCTCTCTGAAATCTGACATTGGACTTTGAGGTGAGACTAGTGAAGAGGAAAAGTTTCTTGTGTCTCCAGATCACTGACAACACCATGTGGAGGACTATGCTAGTACTCTCCAGGATGTTGTCTGAGGATTATCCCTTCCCTAATCATCAGCTGAAAAGAAAACAAAAGATGAAACAGAGCACTGAGAAGTATCCCAAAAGGTAACAAATATCACTAAAGGGATTATACCTGAGTTGACTTACTCAAATTAAAAAGACATAAAAGAGTTTCTGTATACTTTTTGGGAACAATCTCAAACTGTTCTTTCTCTGTATTTAAATAAGATTGCTAACATACTATTGATCACTCCATGTTTGGATATATTCATCAATACTTAAAAGCGATTTACTTCTTTGTCTTAACGGAGCCAGATGTCTTCCACTTATTTTGACATTTCTGTTGCAAACCCAAAGAACCAGACTTTATAGCCAGATCCATCTCAGGCCAGAGAAAAAGCCAGAGAAAAGTGATTTTCTATTTGACCCATGCTGCCCGTGCATTAATAAGAACAGCTATAGTTTCAAACATTTGCTATTTCTATTTTCTCAGCCACATTTCTGCATGTTGGGTGCTGTTAAATTTCATTTTAAAAAGATATTAATCAAAGTGAGCAAAGGTAGACTAGTACTCTCTTCATCCTCAAATACCCCAGCAAGAAAAAAATCTGAATCGGATCATGAGATGAAAGGGGGAAAAAAAAGAAACAAAATCAGATTCCAGAACTTTTTGTCTGGACAAAGACAGTTGCATGATTACAGGATTAGAAGGTATTTTAAGTCAGAATTTATTCTCAATGCAGCATTGATATACAATTAATATAATCTAGCCTTAGCAAGAAGAAGCAGAATTGGAAAAAATTGCATTAATTCCCCTGTTTTGAAGGGAGAGAGTTGCGTGATGTCTTAAAATATGACTTGGAATGTCCTCATTCAACAGATTAAGAATATACAACATGTTGCATGACAAATCAAGGCACAGTCTTTAGAGTCATTTAAGATGGATGTTTAGCAACAAATGAAAACCATTTACCATTCTCCCCCGAGAAATTTTGGAATGAAAGATTAATTATCCATATTATTGTGAAAGCTAGATCCAGAAAAACTCTCTTGGTTTACATCTTTTGTTCCAGAAATTAATTTAAATGTCTTGAAAAGATTGTTCAGAATTTATATGGTGCCTTTCCTCATTAAAATCCATGGATATAAATTTCACAGTATTTGAAAGTAGACAAATTTTAGCAGGGAAAAATTAGAGGCCTGTGGCCTTTTAAATGTCAGGGACCAGATTATGGTCTCTGTTGTATGCATCTAATTCTCGCTGAAATGAATAGAAGTCCCACATATACTGTGTGTTCATAATCAGAACCAATTGTTTTTCTGTTTGCACGATTCAGGCTGGGTGAATGAAACAACCTCGGAAACCAGGCATCACAGGGCAGCATCAGCCTTTGCTTCTCGAAGTGTGCAACACATTAGACCTGGTTTCACTCACTTGTGGTTTTAACAGGCTTTTTACTAGGTCTTCCGTACTTTTATGCAGAGAAGAACCTCCATCATTTCATATAATTCTCCACTCTTTTGATGAACAATTAACATTTATTATTTTTGTTGCTAATTAACAGATTTTCCTTCGCTAGTGTTTTTGTGCCTTTAAAATGAAGAACTCAGAGCATAGGCCCATAGACAGCTAAGACCATTACCCCGATATTTGGGACAGGCTATAGTTTGTTTCAGGGGTGACATGTCTGGAATTTTCCCCCAGAGTGCATCCAACCTGCATTACAGATTTTACTTGTAAAAAGCCCGTGATCTATTTGCAGTATGGGGTTTCTTGTTTTGGTGGTGGGGTTGTTTATTTGGGGTTTTGTTTTGTTTTGGTATGTTGGATTTTTTTAACAAACCGACAACTGTTCCATTTACACACTGTGCAATATGTATGTCTGTTAGAATGACCTAGTTCTTGAAGAATAATGCCAGATGTCCTGTGCTCAAAAATACCTACACTAATGCTACAACCACCACTATCACTGTTTGTTTATGTAGTAATCAGCTGCCACGCTGTCTTTTTATATCATTGCTTGTATTGTTCTGGAAGGAGGTCTAGAAGAGATTGAGGAAAGCACACAATTTAATTGGGCCACAGGCATCTTTGAAGAAAACATTCTGAAAGAAGTTTTCAAAGTACCAAGGCACATTGATCTTCGCAGTACTTGCTAAAGAGGCCAGATATAATTTTAAGATGCTCTGTGAAAGATTGAGGACCCTGGTGCGCAACGGGGTTTTGAAACTTTTTTTTTTTCATAGGCAGGGCAAAAGTTTGGATTTTGGGTTTTTTCCCTGATACTATTTCTTGGCAGCCAAAACTTAGATAATTGCACATTCACCTATGGGGAGTCAGGAGTTGTTCATATGCATGTATTAGCCAGACTTTTTCTCTGTTGCCTGATCTGGCTGACTGACCCTTTTCTTTCTGACTCCTGAGATGTAAACGTAACATTCAGAAGAAATCTTTCAACAAAAAAAAAGTTCAGTCTGGGAGTTGGAATGGGTCCACAATACAGATTTAATGGGATAATAAACACTGTGGTTGGCAGAATATAACACAGGAAAAAAATGTTCTGATGTCTCTCTCTGAAAAAGCACTTGGACTTCTTCGAAATACCTTCTAGACACAAATGTCTCAAGAATTGGATAATAGTCTTGAGTGCTTCTTCTGACTGACATGGACAATCAAGACCTGTTAGTTGATAAAATGTTCCACTAATCTTTTCCAAAATAGTTTTTCTCACAGCTAAAGAGGTATCTGCCACATATGTTTAGCCTTAGTCTGCAGCCCATGCCCAAATAAAAGACCATACCTGTAAATCTGTAAATGTTCACCTTCAGGAAAATTCTTCTTTGCTAATATGGAAGATCCTGTCGTTGTCTTTTCCACCACTCCATAAACAAATGTAAAACTCCCCAGCTTAAGTCTGGTTTGCTGTAAGTACAGCAGGTTGGACTTCTTAAACCATTCAGAAAATAACATATGAAAAAAGGGGGTGGAAAATGATCTGCATTGAGAAAACTAAGCTTCAGATTCTGACAGAGCAGAAAAACATTGCACAAGAGGGACTGACTGTTCTCTTATCTACACCAGAGTAACTGCATTGCTTTCAGCAGTGCTTTATTAATTATTTGGATCATATTTTATGAACTGGCTCAAATAGCTGAGAATTGTTCCCCTCCTTCCCTCCCTCCCTTCCTTCCTTCCTTCCTTCCTTCCTTCCTTCCTTCCTTCCTTCCTTCCTTCCTTCCTTCCTTCCT
>WUAM01000015.1:1252215-1267793 GCA_024336885.1 Actenoides hombroni
CCGCGCCTATCCACGGTGCGTGGGGGGGGAGGGGGAGAGGTATCGCGCGGGGGGGGTGCGCGGGGGGGGGGGGGGGGGGGGGGGGGGGGGGGGGTGAGTTATCTTAATGGAGGACATGAATTGTTTGCAGAAGCTACCTTTGAGCAAATCCTCTCCTAGAAGTTTTCCTGCAAGGGGCAGTCCTCTGAAGTGCTGGACCATTCAGGACCCAGAGGGATTGCCACACCTCCAATATTTGCAGCGATGGAGACAGGTCAAGCCCATTTTGGGTGCACCAGGAGGGATTGCAGCCTTTCCGATCTGGGAAACAGGCTGGGAAAAAGAGGTGCTGAGCTCCTGGAAGAAGCTGGAATAATTTAGACTGACGGCCGCATGAGAACTAAGTTGCGTGACGGCCAACAGAGACATACTAAAACACGTGCAGCCACAGAGCAATTCCTATGATGGACGTTGTGCAAGATCACCACGTTGGGAAGTCTTCTAACGTCCTGTGGTGGCAACAGACTGACATCAGTTTGCATACTCACACAGAGCGTATTCAGCAAACACCATACAGATGAGTATTTGGCTGGAGACTGGGAGCACTTCAAACATTTGGCAGGTAACCCTACCAGTCCCAAGTGAGATCTACTCTTGGAAGAGGCTAGGGTTTTCCACACAGCTTTGTTTCAGCAAATAGGTAGGAATACTCAGAGCACGGTTAATTAAGATAGAAAATAATTTTGCATCACATGGATCAACACGGGCTCTGCCACCTCAAGGGAGGTTTCACGACATTTTAAACCACACATCATAGAAAAACCCCAAGAACAACAACAACAAAGCAAAACAAACCAAACAAAAAACCAGATATGTTTCCAAACTAGGCTTCCCTTTCCAGCCTACAGAGAGACAGACACCTGCAAAACGTAACTTGCATGACCTGTGCTGGACACTAAATAGTCACTCCTCTGAAGATGTCTCCCTCTATATATAACCCAAATAGGCAGACTCTGGATACTGTCTTGGACATACAATTCTTAGATAGCTGAACTTGAGCAGGATGTTTAACTTTACGTTAGCAATAATATTTTTGTTAACAATAACAAAGTAACTTTTTTTTTTTTTTTGGTTATATAATAACCCCATCTCTGCTACAAGCACCACCTACCAGTGTCCTTCTCCATGTTCCAGATCTCCAACAGGTCTTCCTATGCAAGTGAGAATGGGCAACTTGTACCCTGCTCCGTATCTGGGTGATTTTGAGTTATCACAGGGATTGCAGTAATACCCAAGGACCTCCTCCAGGAGATCCTTCCCATAATAAGCAGCAGACATTGCTGGAAAGCACTTACAGAGGACAAGCTAGAGAAAGCAGTGGCCACCCTCTTTGCTGAGAGGGTCGTTCAGCTGGCCTAAAATCTCCCAAGAGGTTTTCAAGTCCAGATCTCCCGCGTCCTCCTTTTTTAATTCTTGTGTCATTAACCACAGCATACTTGGCTCTCTTCTTGTTAACCCATAAACATGGGAAAATCCCTGAAGTTACCAGTGCCTTAAAAAATAAATAAATAATGCAAGCTCTGAGCCTCTCTGCTTCTGCTGCAGAAACAATTTAAAACTGAGCTTTGGTTCGTACCCAAGCTACTCCTTAAAGAAGCTTACAGCACTTTAATGTTCAGACATACTTGCACGCCCAGTATCAACAGTTTGCCTCACCATCTCTTCCAAGGGAGCTGGGAAATACACATCTGCAACTGCTTTACATACTTTTTGCATTCTGATTTCCTAGGCCAAAAGTCTTCCACCATCAAGCCACAAATTAATCTAATTATTTGGATATTTCAGCCATTTAGGCTCAAGTCAGTAGACAGTTAGGCATCTGTCTGTATTGCCTCTGCAATGTGACTGCTGGGGGACTATTTAAAGATAAGCATATGCCTGAACACTGCACTGAATTCAGCCTCTCTATCTTCAGAAGTTGCCTTTAAACAAACTGGTTTTAGGCAAGTAAAAAATTGCCTTCGAATAGAAAACCAGAGGATGGAAAGGTATTTACCAGGTGTCACAAACACGCTGTAAAAGGAATAGATTATTTTTAACAAAAATACTCAATATATGGCTGAAATAGCTGGAATAATTATGAGAATGGAAAAATAAACAAGAAATATTTTTGTAACTCATCATATGGGGACTTTGACAAGTTTGAGGAGATGTATTTCACCTTTACCACCACCTTTAAAAGGCCGGTCAGTGATAAATTAGCAGCTTTTTTTTCCCAGAGCACAAATGCAAAGGTGTCAGGTTCTGAAAGGGGCGAACATTAGGCCAGTCTTGCCTTCACCCTCTGGTTTGCGTGGCCTACAGAAAAATGATTTGCAGAAAAAAACCTGTGACCAAAAATAACACAGGGCAAGGCATGCAATACCATAAATAGTTAAATGAAACAAAGCGAGAGTGAAAGCAAACTGTAAGAATATCATGTTTCCAACTGTAATGTGGGCATTTATATGCAATCCTTAAAAACATCTAAAGAAGCTAAGTTATCCAGGCCCATTATCCTGATCTTCAAATTCCACACATGACTCTGCTCCGTGGGGAACGTCAGAAATGTGACACCCCTTTGGGGACTACCCTGGGACAGCTGCTGGAGGGGACACCCCATCGGGGCATTGAGGGACGGCTGCACCAAGAGCAGCTCTGGGACATCGTGGATGGAGCTTATCCTGGGGAAGAAGGAAATTATGAGGCCCTTCTGCAACGTGTTTCCTAAAACACCAGTAAGGTCCCATAAACTACCCCAGTAAGGCATGAGGTGGTGGGTTGGTCCTTTTTTTGTGCCTGAAGTCCTGCTCCCCTGGCGGGTAGCGGTGCCAGGGACTCCTGCACCACCTCGCTGCGGCTCCGGCCTCCGCCACCCACTCGCTGCATGACCCCGCCAGCGCTCATGATACATCGTCCCGTCACCCTCACCGTTTACAGCAAAAAAGCTATTTAGCTGGTGCCTGCAACCCTTCAGCCTGCAATGCCTTGACAGCAGAGGTTATAGGAAAAAAAAAAAAAAAATAAGGAAAAAAAAAAAAGGAGAGAGAGGGAGAGAAAGAAAGAACAATGTGCAATCGGCACTGCATTAGAGATGGAAAAAGTACTTAAAGCCTGCAACATTCATCAAGGCTGAATACATAAATGCCACATTTTGAATAAGCCAAGCAAAAGACAATGACAAAGGAAAGGCGCGTTGCTTCAGGAATCTCTATCATTTTCATTTGCTGCTGTCAGGAACCTGTTTTTTGCCTCTCACTCTATCAGCCATTATAGCATTAATGAAGTAACCTCACATAGTTATTGACTGGCTTGTCAGAGTCCCTGCCTGATCCCTTAATAGAAACCATTGGTCTTCAGTTAAAAATGGGGTGAGCTGGGAGGTGCTGTGGGCATGTGCTGAATTTCAAGTGCACTCCTGAGGTTATCAAAAGCCATGAAATGCAAATTATTATATTTTTTAAACACACAGATTTCATGCAACTGAGCATATAAAATTGACTAATACTGTACTTTATGCATCCCTAATAATGTTTCCAAATATGCTCTGCATATGATCTTTCCCCAGAAAGTTGTGGGTGGTATTTGAATGAGCAGAAACGGGCCTAGTTTTATTTTGTGAATAAAGTAGTTTCCTGGATGTTGCAAGTCTCTGTTCCTTCTAATAAAAGGTAATGTTTATGCACTGTCTGTTCAAACAACAGGGATAATCCTTTGTCTGAATTTCTGTCTCAGGTCAAAATCATTTTTCCTTCATCTTTTTTTTTTTTTTTTTTTTTTCCCCCTCCTTTCCTCCTTTCATAAAGCATCCTAAGTCCCAGAACTAGTAGATTCTCATTTACTAGAAACTGAGGGTTGGCAGAGCGTCTAGAAATAACTTCTTTTCCCAGAAGGTAATAAATCCAGGGAGTAATCTAAACCACCAACTTGTTAATTCCAGTACAAACCATGACATTGCCAGCGATCCGGGCAACATTACTGAATCAGCCCGGGTTGACAAGTAATCGGTACCTGTGTGATGTCTGTGCAGAGCTGGACGTGAGTGCATCCTCACACATCTGCCTGCTGAGGACAAGGCAGCCACCAAGAGCTTGCCAGCTTGGTATCTGGTACAGTGCACGAGCCAGGAAAAGCTACGGGATGACCTTTTCCAGGGAGGAGCTGGGGCCCGTGGTCTGATGATTTTCGTTATGGCCCTTAACGGAGCGCCCGGATGATGTCTGCTTTGCACATCTGTGATCAGCTAAATTGTGGCTAAATGACACTCCCAAACCCTGCAGCCCTGCCCTGTGTGAAACCTACTTCAGCGCCTCAGTCAGTTATCTGGAGTCAAACTTAACTTGCAGGTAGAATTTTAAAGCCTTTCATCACCACAAATAGCCCTAATAAATGTGCTTCTCCCCTGTCTTTCTATTCAGGAGAGTCTCGAAGGTTAAACATTACGCTGATGGTAACAAGAAACCTCACGTCTCACTCAGCATAGACAGCAGCAAGAGGAAGAGTTGTTCAGCCAGACCTGATTTGAGATTGTTCAGACCTCTTGGGTCCGCAAAACTGGGTTGGCATTCTCAGAAGAACAGGCTCCCATAATAATTGTGGTCTTCTCTCATTTCTGATTGGGCTAAAAATTCTCTGAGAACAACTCTCATGGCACTTCCACATCCCTGGCCTGAAATTAAGCACATCTTTCCTAATGAATACTCTGTTGGTTGATTTGGTGACACTTTTCCTGAGCCTGAAATATTACGAAATTCTTTAATTCCCCCTCTCCTCACACCCTGCTTTCCCCAATTAATTATTTGCGGGCTGTTTTCCTCCGTAAAAGACATTCCTTATGTAAAAACATTTGGTGGGTAGCATGTTAGGAACGTCTTTCATTTACCCCGTTTCCAAAATACTCCTTTAGCCCTGTGTGCAACACTATCAGCGCACTCGCTCATCCCCTCACATAGGCCTGGGAGAGCCCCAGGGCATCATAAAGCCTCAGCTGTTCCAAAACCAGGGAAAGGGGGTTTGCAAGGCTCTTTGAGGGGACCACAGCATCACCCTAGAATACAAACACCCTCCAAGCACGGGACACCTCAGTGTTGGTTCCCAACAACTGTCTGAACTCCCCACAGTAAGTAGAGGTTGGCACATATTACCAAAGCTGTTTTTGTAAGGGAAGTAGAACTTGGCTGAAATATTTGAGATTAGTCTGAACCGTGCAGCTCTCTCAGACGTTGGGCTGGGAGACCATCATCTTAATTAGTAAAAGTCTTCATCATGGGCTGAAGCCCACAGCTCCTCCCCAAAGCTCAGCATCCCAAGCGCTCCTAGATAAGAACTAAGTCCCAGTTGTCATCATCATCATCATCATGCAAGATAAGCTTATTTGGGCTGAAAATAAACAAATTTGGTCTTTGTATGTGGGGGGGAAAATCCCAACAGAACACCACTTTCTAGTCAATTCAAGGTCCACGAGAGAATAAGCGGGACCACAACTCTCTTCACTGTACACTAAAGCTCAGGAAAATTTTAGTTTGTTGTTTTTAGACCAGTGCAGTCCAAGTAAGGCAACAAGTGGCTTTTAGGTTTACCCTCAGATGAGCAGCACTCGAGCGAGCCTGCATGCTAACTGTTCAGAAATGGGCAGAGTCAGGGGGCCAGGGACTAACACTGATGTAGAATCTTGCTTCCTGGAGTGATGTGTCCACCCCTGGTTATAAGATCTGTTATCTTTGGGATTTCTCTTCTTTTTGTCTTTTTTTCCTTCAGGACACACTGCTGCCATGGTTGCAGCACAAAAAACCACACTTGCCCACAGCATACTCTGCAGCAGTGGCACAATGAGTGGCCCATATATAGAACATCACTGCCAGGAGCTCATCAGTTCTGATCTTCTAATTGTGCTTAATGATTGCTGAAAGGAACCAAACAATCATGAGTGAACTTCGGCTTCCTTGGTAATTTATATTGTTATTACAGAATTGTTAATAATTCTTGGACTCGGGCAATCTAGGAAGCATCAAAGATTTTGAGTATGTCCAGGAAGATGTGCAGCCTGCCCAAGTCCTGTTTCATGGTTTCCAGCTTTGTCCTTATTTTGAATGTACCCCTGACTAACGTCCGCCCTGCTCTGAGCCCAGTAAAGCTTCTTAATTGTTTGCAAGAAACTCTGACATACAGAGAGATTCAGCCTTGAGACAATCTTTGTTTTGGGGATGTGCTCTGCGGTCCTCGGTGAATCACACACAGCTTTTGTGCACTGCAGCTGGCACCACAGGCAATACCCAAGCAAGGGCTGCTTGGGCATTGCATCGAATTTTCACATGAGCAGTGCAAAACTGAAATTATTATTCAGCAAATTCACGATTGCATTCACTGGATACAAACATAACAAGAATTGTGTGTGTTTTGTCAAGTACAATACATTTGGCATGCAAAAGCTGTGTCTTCAGGGATTTTTTTTAATTTTTTTTTTAAATAAGTAGTCTGAATGTATTGTAAGAGACAAAGTAATTAGCATTCACTCAGCCCAGCAGGGCAGCAATTTAAACTTTTACAAGGAGTCAAAGTTCAGGATGCTGCCCTGCCATCAACTTTCTACATACAGAAGGGATACAGACTGGAATATCCAAATGTTTCAAGCTACTCTGGGTTATTTGAAACTCCAATAGACACACATTACTATGGGGAAATTGCTTAATCTGCTCCAGGATTTATTGCTATTGTACATTCAGTATGGAGGTCTTGGAGGGTCAGAAAGGACTGTGCTTGTGGAGAGTATTTCATATCATATTAAAAAGTTTCTGACCATAACTTTAATCCTCAAAATCATTACACCCTAGCTTTATGCAGACACACATATAAAAGTGCACTACAAAATGAATCTGCGTTTACACCTGATTCACAGTAATCACAAAAAGGAGGGAGGCAATGCACTCTGCTGCTCGCTTCAGTCCAGGAAAAGGCAAGTTTGTTGTCATATAAAGCAAGTAAACAGAAAAAAGTCAGAAGGGAAAAAAAAAAAAAAAAAAAAAAAATGGGAGACCTTGAAAAAAAAAAAAATTGACTTGTTTTTTAGCATCTGAAGTTCCCAGTCCAGTGCAGAAGTTAAATGTCTTTGCTTTTCCACTGTGCAACGCAGAGAATGTGGTGGGAACAGAATAGTGAGGCAACTCAGCTGGAAAATATCTCAGATAGATGAAATATTTGTCAAGCAGTTTTCTCATGTGAATATGCCTCTAGTTGGTATATGCCAGTCACTAGAGCATGGCATTTGTTTTATCTTCTGTCCCAAGGATTTATTTTAAAGGAAAAACTGCTGTGTAAGGCATCAGAACTGTGGAGACAACAAAGCAACGCGCATTTAACAAGAGCTCTATCTTTCATGAAGCTAACAGAAAAAGAGTCAAGTTTTAATATCCTCAAAGGTCCTTTTTTTCTGATAAGAATTTTATAACAAAGGAACCTTAAGGCAGGTTCCCTTTCTTCTTCTCTGTTAGGCTCGTGTTCGTTATTGCCAACAAGGCATCATTTTGCATTTTTTAAAGATGCAGACATCAAATATGATAGTGTTGAATTTAAAATGAATAACAACAACCGTAATATTAAAAAACATGTTTTCTCCAGATGTGCTGATGTCTCAATAGAATCTTTATGCAGAAAAGGAAACAAGGCACATATAAGTGTTTATCAGCTTTGCAGCTTACAAAACCAATGTCCTGAACAAAGACAGCAACATATCCAGTGGGTGTTATCTGATCAAAAACATTCCACATGTACAAATCAAAGCTAGGGGGAAAAAGAGCCATATAAAGATGAGATAGCTGAGAAAGCAGCCACATTAGGAAAGGGTCTCCTATTTAAACAGTTAGGCTTTAAAAAAGGCAAAATGAGAGCTAAGCGAATCCCCCCTCGGGGTTCATGTTCTCACAAATGGGTCTCTGAATTGGATAAAGATACATAATGATTCTGTTTTCCAGCATGATGTGGACACTAGCCTCTCTGCAGGGCATATTTGAAGGTGTGTGTGGACAAAAAAGAGAGAGTTAAGCCCAAAAAGGCATGCAGGCAGCAACTGGATTCAATTAATATTACAATTTATGTTACAAAAGGAAATAATATTAACATTATGAAAAGAAAGGGCCCTGTGGTAAGCTAATGCATAATACCCACACCATCCCAATGTACTGCTGACCCACATTGAGTAAAACCAGTGTCTGTCTATTACTCACCTCCTGAATGAAGCAGTAAAGCAACGCAAGAAGGATGGGGGGGGCGGAGGGGGTGGTAGAGGGGGTGTCTTTGCTATGTACTGATAAAATTCCCATAGAAAACTTGCCCAGTTTTCCTCTCCAAGGCAACCATCCTGGAGATTGTTTCAGTTCTCCTTTGTAAGCTATTTGTGTCTCTGACCATAAGGGTTCAATAAATAGTTCAATCAGTACTGAGACTGACGAGGCTGTCTCATTTGTGTATCTCCTCTGACTTGCTTTCATGCCTAAGGTGTGAATTCCTCGTGAAGGTTTTCCTGGAGGGGAACACACATATATAAGGTCTCTCCCACCAGTATTCTCAGGGGTCCAAAGGATATCAGGTTATGCTAATGTCCCACCATCCTGGCAGCATATTTAGGTAGTTTGTTATTTCTTTTCACAAAATATGCACGTATTTGACAGCCTTTTTGTTGCATATTCCATTCTGAGCTCTACATGTTTAAGGTTTTGTACTCAACCATTCAGTCCTAAAAAACCTGCAAACAACTAAAAATTGCTATTGAGTTTATAATGAGAAAAAAAAAATTGCTATTATCACATGGCTTCTTACTTCAGGGCCTTTAAAATAAGAATTAATATTTGTAAAAGTTTTTATTTAAAACATGAACCAGCATTAGTGCTGACAACACCAAGATTGTTCCCACATTTCATTTGACAAAGGAATCTTCCAGGAACTGTTTCTAAGTTTAAAAAACAAACAAACAAACAAACAAAAAAACCCAGATCCCTTGCTGGGAGGATGAAGCGGGAAAATCAATAAATGTGAGAGCTGAAATTAACCCTGAGTAATTCTTATTTAATCCTACCTCTTTCATTTGTGTAGTATTATTTTCCTTTGTGGATAAAAAAAGAGTAATAATTAGGAACCTCTTGATGCACGTAAGTAGGGGGGCAGAAATGCTGTTGATAGAACTGAATTAAATATGCTGGGTAGACCAACAGGCTTAGATTGTCCACCATACTCATCAGTGGTCATAATGAGATAGTAATTAGCTACATACCTGGAAAAATATGAAGGTATATGATTTGGAGGTGCAATATCCCCATCAGCTTGAGAACGTAAACTGTTCTTTCACACCATTCATGGAAGAACCCAGGTGATGGTAAACATCTTGCATTGAAAACTGTAGTAATAGTGGGATGGTTTGAAAGCCAACATATGTCTGAAAAAGCCACTTCTAGTTTGTAGCCTTCTCTTGACAACATAACCACGTTTTAAAGGACAGTAGCTTACAGTTTAAGCAAGTATCTATGAACAATGAGAGTTGCCAGAGGCATATTAAAGCAGTGTGGAATAGTGTAGACATCTTCACAGAGATGCCACCAACTTGGGACTGGGATTCTCAAGGTGACTGGTAAGTCTGTGGGAGTCTCCCTTTGCCATCTATCTCTGTAGATAGGCACCAGGTGCTGTCAAACACTCTGAACCTAAATCACAATTAACAATTACACTTCCTAAACCTCACCTGTGTCTTCTAATGTATGAACTTAATGCTACATCCCCCCCAGCTGCTGTGTTCAGGATCTCTAGTTTTGGAGTAAGAAGAGTATGGAATTATCTGTGCAGGATGGTGGTGACACAGACTACCTGTAACTCTTACATCATTGTTTCGGTGGGTTACTTTTTTAAAGAAAAAGATAACTTTGAAGTGTTTATTCAGCTCAGAACACGTTTGCTTTGTGTATCACAGGTAACAGGGCATTGTAACTACAGCCCACCAGAACAGTTATGATTTGCTCTCCTGACAGCAAACAGGGAAGGGAAAGCACCATAAGAGGGAAAAAGAGAGGAACACAGACTGGTTATTACTGGGCTGAACATTCAGTCTGTGACAGGGTAAGGGAAGGAGACACCAATTCTAGACTTGTATACTTCATCACAAATTTTTCTGCTTTGCTTGCAGCTCGTGAAACTGCAAGTCACCAACCCGTGATCCTTTCCATAGAGCCCCAGGACCCTGGGGTCTAGTGTCTTGGTCAAAAGTTTATCTCATGATAGTTCCTCCTTCAGCTTGCTCTGATCTGAAATTGGACAGGAGTTTTGTTTTACAATAACATTCAAAAAATTATGTTTTCTGACATCACCTCCTGCCTTTGTTCTCTAACACAATGTAAAGCACGGGTACCTTGGAGTTTTAAAACATAATTTTCAGAGGACTGTATCCTCTGATGCTACCTTCCACAACAGGCAGTGTCAGATGCCTGTGTCGGATGCCTCACTTGCTGCAGGTAACACAGGCAGCACAGCCTACAGCTAAGATTCCCAAAACCTCCACAGCGTAAGACCTTATTTTCAAATGTTTATAACTCTGCCAAATACATTTGTATTAATCTTTTCACTACGAAACAGGTTCCGTTTTATTTTCCTTGCCAGTGATGTCAGATGGGTTGTCTGTTTGCATCTGGAAATCTTAATCAGCCCAGTCACCTTTCATAAAAGAACAAAGAAAACTGAGTTTCAGCAAATGAGAAATATGAAGGAAGTATTACAACTGGCATCTCTTGGCTCCCAGAGGCAGCTATTACCTCCTCCTGCAGGTCCTCCTGCAGCTGTAACCCCAGCCGACTCTTGTCGAACTTGGCACGCAGTCAGCGCTGTGATACTCAATAGCTTTGATTCAGTGCTGATGACTGAGATAAGGCAAACTACATGAAATGCCGGGTATTAAAGACAGAACTTCTTTTGCCATGAACATGCCAAATATTGCTGATGCACCTGTTTTATGTTCAGAGTGGGAAGAGGGTCAAAAAGGAAGTGGCCGGCTTTAAAAGAGAAGCAGCGCTTTCAATTGCTGAAAATAGCCCAGATACAGAACTGGGTAATAAGAAATACGTTACTGAGTAAATGTGTGTTTGGAACGTGCTTGGGCATTTTTTAACATCGTCACATGCAGATAGTATATGCGATGTTCTCAATGTATAGGTTCATTTTCACCAGTCTGGAGTGTTTGTCTCCATCAGCCACTGGCAGAGTTAAGGGACTGCTCGGCGATGGCAGGGTTTTGTGAGAAAGCCCGCAGAGAAATCCATTATATAACTGGTTTGCCCCTTTTCCCTGATTTTCACTGGAGTTCTCACACAGATACAGTGGGGAGCACTGGAGGTATTAGTGTACACAGGCTAACATCCTCTGGCATGCAGATTTCCTCAATCCGAAGGAGATTTTTCTAGACACTGTATTCATTTCCTCAGTACTCAACAGGAACGCCAGCTGAAACTGCACTGCAGGCAGGGAAATTATATCAGGTCAGAAACTTGTAGGAGCGTTAGAGAGTAGAGGAAAATGTTGGTCATTGGTAAAAGAAACCTCCATTAGAACATGAAAGCATGCAATATCCTAGGATGTTAGGGACGAGGAAAAAAGCATTCGACATATGACATATCCGCTCTCCTTTGCTGGCTGAATCCAGTTAGATGGTACACAAAAGTGTCCTATAATGAAGTGAACAAAGATTTTCCACACCTACTAGGGTGGTAACCCTGGAGCTATGAAAGAAAAAAAAGAATCTCTTAGAAACCGCAGAACACTTGTTAGTACTTTAAAAGATTGTACAAGCCAGGAGAAAAGGTTTTTATGTTGGCTAGTTGAAAGAGACAAGTGAACTTACTAAGAAGTATGGTGTGATTTTTTTTTTTTTATTAATTTTTTTTTTTTTTTTTCCCCTTTTCAGTTTGACCACGAGTCCCCCTGAGCAAAGCAGAATCTTTTCAACCTGGGAGCTTGGTTATGGGGGTAAAAAAGAGCATGAAATGTGTGGCGCTCGTACTTGAAAAGAAATCTTGATTCACTCCCACACACGTATAAAATATCTGTGCTACACAGTAGTGCATAATGGGATCGCCGCGTTTCATCTGTAGGCAAATACAGATCTGTAAGGTAAACGTGGTGACTCTTCTGCTTTATGAAGCAAAAACAATCGTGGTGGCTGATTACTGTGGCGGGTGGACTGCTTGGTGCCGAGCTTTCAAGGCTGCTAAGCAGGCAGGTTTCTGAGCCTTCACGCGGCACATGGGAACCGTGCGAGGGAGTGATTGTGAAGGGGAAAGGACAAGCCCCCGGGGACAGCCCTTGAATCATTAGAGCTGTTGATCCAGCATACCATTCACAGGGTAATGTCAGCGCTGTGGGACCGGCAGAAGGAGAGGGATGCTGCTGGTGCCACTCTTCACCGCAGCTATTGAGCTCTGCTGGGAAGTGAGTCCGGAGAACGCACCAAAAAAGTGTGTGTCGAACAACTGCCTCTTGAAAACCTTATTTTTCCCTGTGAGTTAAAAAACCTATCCAATTTGATATGTTAATAAACATTCATTCCACATATGGGATTTAAAAGCAAGAATCTGCTTTCAAAAACACAGTCGGCATCTGGACATGCTGCATATAGAAAATCAAATAAATAGCTTTGGAGAAAATGTTTAATTTAGAGCAGAGATATGTCTAGAGTTTAAAGCACCAGGTTTCATTCAGGACCATCCCAGCTCCAGAATTTGCCATCTGAGGATTCCTCTGATGTTCAGGGCTAAGGGCAAGTTTGGGAATCAATTCCCTTTGGGGATATGGATACTTAAATGCTATTCCCCATCTATGTTATTCAGTTTCCTATAGGTGCACAAATACATTGTGATGCCAAGAAGGCCAGAAGGCATTCATCACCATGTCTTTGGGAGGTGTCTGGCAGTCTGTGGAGAACATACAACACACACACACACCCCCCAGTCAGCTCAAAATGACAACTTCCAACACACGTTTTTTGCTAAAAGGACGAATTTACACTTTGAAAGATCTTCTGTGCGCTTGACCAAGCTCCTTAGTCTGTTCTTCAGCGGATGGTGTTTTGGTAAAAGCCATGAGCAGCTGTCAGCGATGTGGAGAGCAAGGACTGCAGTAAAATTACTCTGTCTGCATTCTCCACCCTGTATCCCCCATTCCTGGTGCTGAGTGTTGTTCCCAGCTTGGCCCCTAATGCTACCTGCCTCTGGCTTGCCAGCTAGATATCAGGTATTCCCTGTGTCCACTTGGGAACAACTGAAATCTCTTAACTGTGCCCTTGAACAAGGTTTTGAGTGTGGCTGTTCTGCTAACATGGATGAGAAGCAATATAATTAATACCTAATTTTTTCATTGTATTTGGATTCCTTCATGTCAAGATACTTTTGAGCCTTCTGTGGTACATGCTGAGGTGTGAGACCAAATGTCAGCTGGGCAACTGGGGATGGTAATCACCTGCAGGCAGCGTCTCCATCTGGAAACATAAGGAAATTGCACAAAGAGCCAGATCACCCATCCCTATAAATCATCCCCTTGGCGTCAACAGGCCAAAGCTGACCCACATTGTCAGAGAATTCTACTCCGAATTCCCCAGACGCCCAATGACACTGACAATCTGAGGTCTGGGACACTCAGGTTTTGACTCAAATTAACCTTTCCCCACCGTAGTTTTCTAACTTTGAAGATGTGAAGTTCACCTGCACTACTACCTCCATCCCTCACACTTTTTGTTAAGACAATCATTTGAAAAAGAATAAGCTGTCTTGATAGAAATCTGAAGCACTAGAAAGATTCTCAGAGAAGTCGCTGTTGCAGTTAAAATAGAAACAAAGTAAAACCAAATATTCTCTCGCTTAAAGAAAAACATCAACAAGCACACTGATGTAAAATTGCTGCAGGAGTTTTTCACGTAAAAGGCTACGAGAGGCTAAAAAAGTTTTTATCACTTTTGGGAAGCACAGTCTCCTCTGAGCCTCGAGAGACGACTGAGAGCTGTATAATTTACCAACAGCCATGGCTAGCACAGCATATTATCAGCATTAGCTGCCTTTCTTTATAAGCACATTGTGGCCCGTGTGGATCACACCAGCGACTTGCTCTGCCGTGGCTTCATATGCCAGTGTGCTGAATTATTCACTGTCTGCTCTCTGAGTTTGCACAAGTCCTTTAGAGGGAATAAGAAAGGGGAGCTGGTGAGGCTGGTGCAGGGGGAACGAGGGACAAGATCTGGTCCACGAGACGTGCCAGGAGGCACTTTGTGTTTTGATGTGGTAAACAACCCCGGCTATTACACAGAAGAATAATCTTTAATAAAGATGATAGCTAGTTAATAGCTACGCTGAGCGCAGTGAAAGGAAAAGTGGAGTGGAAAGAGCTGACTGTCTGCCTCAGATTATTTATTTCTGGAAGCTACATTAATTTTTATTACATCTAGGTATAAAATTCTTCACACGGAGCAAGTTTAATCCTCCCCAGATCTGTGAATAGTGGTTAGCATCAAGATATTACTCCAGAAAACTCCCGTGACACCGCTTGTTATTTCAACCGGGAAGATTTCTTTTACAATTACACTGCAATGATGGAATTAGCAGGGTCAGAGGAGGTAGCATGAGAGATGAGAAACAAGCATATGTGACAACCTCCAGGAGACGATTTACATGCGCGAAGCAAAATGTTTCCAAAACTAAGAGCCGTGCAAGCTTGACAAGCAAGTATGCAAGCGCAGTTGTCTCGGAAGCTGGGCTGCCTTCAGCAGACGGGCAGCCACCGGAACAGAATAGGGGTGTATTTGCTGGTAAAGGTCAGAAGTTAGACTCCTACGGGCACTGGAGGAAGGGAGAGCCTCAGACGAGATCCCTTAGGTTGGGGGTCGCTCCCAGTCCTGAATTTTGGTCAGTCTTTGCGAAGAGAGGAGTTATTAGCTGTAGGTGGCACTGGCATTAAATGATGCTGGTGCATGTAGCTGCCTTCGACCTTGACGCACTCGCAGACACGCTCTGGCTGCCGTGGCCAGTTTTCCCAAGCAGAAGTCACTGCGAAGGGGTTGTGTTGAAAGAGGGTTGAAGGTTTAGACCGAAAAAGAAACAGCGTGCAGGCAGTCTAATCTCATAAAGTATTACAATGTGCAAGGGCAATGAGAGTAGGTGTTCACCTGTCAGTCTGCTGCATCGAAGACAAGAGCCTCTCTCCACTCTCCCATGCACTGACTTTAAAAAAAAAAAAAAAATTTAAAAAAAAAAAATTCACATGGGAGAAAAAAAAACATCTTTGCTACAGAGACATATTTAACAAGTATTCCAGAAAGAGCACCAGCTATCAAAAAGGCTGCCAGGACCAGAAGGAGCCATCAATCGAACAAGTTTACATTTCAAAGTTTTTTGAGAACAGTGAAAATGTCTTTACCCTCCTTGATGGGAAAACTGCAGTGCTATAGGAAAGTAGCTATTTGCTGCTCCTTACTGAAATGCCTTTCTCTGAAGTGGTCCTTTAACCCTGGGAAGGGTGCTAGAATGTATAGACATATATATATATTT
>WUAM01000015.1:1310703-1321543 GCA_024336885.1 Actenoides hombroni
AAAAAAACCCCAAAAAAAACTACTGTAGTTCCAGTTATGACCAAATTCAGTTTTAGTCTTAAAATCATGATTCAGATATTTATGTCCAAGCTATTCCCCCAACCCAAAGCACATCTGCCAAATAGAAAATGAAATTTAAGATCATTTACTAATGGTTCCAGAAATCAGCTAGAATTCAAATGTACTTCTGACAAGCTCTTCCCCATCTGAACTTTCTTCATTCTTCAGTTATAATTAACAGAAATTTTACACGAATGTACTTGAAGAAATTAAGTGATAATAATAAATTAATTAGCAGCCATTAATTATTTTGCTGCACTTATACCTGAGCTATTGACCTTACTCATATGTTAAAACAGAGCCTCTGCAAAAGAGTTAGCCAATGAACATGTTCACTCTGCAACTAATTACTGTAGTGGGGAACGATTAGAGTAAGTCCGTGGTACGGAAAAGACGTACGAAGAATTCTCCCTGACAATTATCTGTCCCAGCCAACGTGCCCAAACTATTCCCAGACAAAGCACTGCAAAGTAAGAGCTACATTTACAGCTAGAAGAAAACTGAGCAAGTTCACCAACGTTGCAGAATAAGAAAACAAACCTAAATACAGTCTATTGCAACACATGTCAAGGAATAGGGAACAAGTAGAGTTAGTCTAGCTTAGAACCCTATACTCTGAGATACCAGTCCATCATATAGCTAAATCATGGTAGTACCACTGCACTATGCTGCCTGTATGACTTCAGAAAGCATTTCCACAGCTTTAACCACCAGAACAGTACGAATACAAATACCCTCTTCCAGAATATTCTCTAGTTTAAAACACCTTCATTAGACAATGCTGCAAAGTGGAAATACAGTGTTAGAATGACACATAGTTTTTGTGGCACTCAAACGAACTGCGAAGAGAAGCAACGCTGACAATTCCCAGTAACCCAGTTAATGCTCCTCAGACTTTTAGGATCTGTTCACAAGTGAAGCACAATGAAATCAGAAGCAATCAGTCTCTCCTAGCACCAGATTTCTCTCCGTGGCATAAATTATCATAAAAGAACGAGCTAGTATCACACCTAATATGAAGAAAATGTTGATTTCCACTCCAGAGAGTTAAAGAAGCGTATTATTTCAGAGGGGCTTGGGGTTTTTCTCCTCCTTAATTTTGTGCCAAAATCTGAGACCTAAGACTGGATCGTGTTTCCTACAGATGCATCCACAGAAGATGACAAAAACTGCATGAACTGACAGCATGGAATTTCTAAAAATAGTCATACTCCAAAACAGAAGTCATTCCTAAGACCACAAATATAAAAATAAGACTATGTACGCTTTTAAGGCAGACAGAAATATGACAAAAATACTTTCTTCTACAGAAAATTAAGTACAGCGTACCAGTACAGCTCAGTGGTTTTGCTGGAAATACAAGGGTTCAAGTAGCCTGGGTACTAGACAACAGACCTTACCTCACTTTCAAATGTACGATGCATTATTCCTGTATTTGAAGTATCAATTGAAAATTCTACCAAGTGACAAGTTTCAGATTTATTTTTTCTTTTGGTTTTTTTTGGCAGGAAAAGAAGGAGAATTAAGACGACAGCAACATGACCCACATGTTTGAAGCTAAATGGAACAGTGATTCACAGGATTATTTACTTTTTCAGAATCAAATCGTAAAAAAAAAAAAAAAAAAAAAAAAAAGATAGAAACAGCATCAGTTTTCTTTAAAGAACAGAAAGTACACAGAACCTGAAGGATAAACAGCACCATACACAAACATTATGCTGCCAGTCCTCCATATTCGATCTGGTGCTTGACTGCTCTAACAAAGAGAAAAGATGAGTAAGAAGAAACTGAGCCACCCACTCTTAGCTGATCAATCTGAATGCAGAAAAGTTCCACTGACCCAAAATAATGACGACTCAGTAACCTTCCTGAAAGCAGCTAACGGTCTACATTCAATTTGTAGTGACCCAATAGCCACATGGCAAAGGAAAAAACCACTCTTGATCCACAATTCTGACATCTCAGTGGGCAGCTCCAGGACAGCAAGCGACACAGAACAAATGTGCTTGCAGATGACTTCTAGTCTAGCTCACCTCTACAGCTACATCTTCAAAAAGAAATGTAATTTTTTTAAAAAAAAGAAAAGCTAGCAATGCAATGCCCTTACAACTCCTTTTAAAGGCAAAACAAACTCAAAATTGTCTACCTAGACTAGCAATCAACCTAATGGATTGAGAAAATGGGCATCATTCCTTGCCTGATATACAGCTACTGAAATGGAAGTAAAAGAGCTACCTGCTGTCTACCACAGCTGCAAACCCACGTGTCACTGCACACAAAAAGGTGCCTGAAAACAGGATTTGCAGCTTGCACTATACTGCACTCCTTCAATTATCCTACAGGAAACACTGAGAAAAAAAAAAAACCCACCATCTATCATCGCAGGATACAGCTCCAAGGAAATGTGATTAAGCCAAAGAGACAGTTCAGGGATCTATGCAGCAAGAAAAGTAACACTCAATGAATAGTTTTCTCCTGACTTAGCGCTCTTAAAGATCTCAGCTGTGGGATGAGACACTGCCAGTGCCAGAAGTGAGTGGAAGACACAGCTGGGAGCGTGGAGCAACATCAGAATTATGCAGTATGGAGTTATTATGGAACCATGGCCATAGAAAGAGATCAGAAAACAAAGAGTTCCAACGGGAAAGAAATCACATGCTTTTCTCAACATCTTAGCAGCAACAGCGTCAACATTTGCACTCTCCTGGCAGTTGAATCACTGACCTTTCACTGTCTCCATCTCCAGGTTCCATATTTACACCACTACAGCAGAACATAAGGTTTGAGTTTCCACACCACTGACCATGTTTAAATATCCTGCTCTTCCTCTTGAAAGAAAAGGGGTTGTTTCAGTACATGAGTAATTGCATTCCCAAGTATGGAACAACATCTGCCTCAAACAGCATGGAGGGGAGAAGTATCTGTCACAAGGCTGACCACATCAGGGTTGGTTTTTTTTTTTTACTAGTAGAGAGAGTTTTGAGTCCAACACATGTGTTGGCTCACAAGTAGAAACGCTATTGTAACTGGAAAAGCTGATGAACTGTTAGTGAAATCTCAGACGTGAGTCACCATCCTGAAAAAACTCAGAAAGTGTTTCCGACGACTGTTAAAAATGCAGTGTTTATGTACATGAGGGATCCCTGAAATTCAGATATTAAGGTTTCTGGTGTAAACATCAGGGTGTTTTCAAGTTAATGAAAAAAAAACTCGCTTCGGTGTTCACAAAGATTTAATAAGCACCGTATGAAACGGGATTTGTTAATTCATTCTTTATCAAGCTAATAAAACCATTCTGCAGCCCACTCTGTATGGGCCCTGTCGACTGCCCAGAGACCTTTTTCACACAATGTTCTCCAGCACTCTGAGGTTCAGAAGTACCTTAAAGAGCCATCCGAGCTGTTCCTGCATAGACCCAGGATACACCCAGCACAACTTATTAGCTTGATACTCCCTCTCTGACTAGCGTGCTGAAATCACAACAGTGACACATCACCACTTCAGAAACATCGGCGAGGCAATGAAAACAGTTTCTCTTAGCACTTTAATCCTTTTACTGATGTATAAGGAAATTAAAGTGTAGTGTAGGTACACTGAATCTCCCAGGTACCAGTTCAATTACTCCCACCTTCAACTACACTTCCACCAATTTTCTACTTAGACATTGGTTGACTAAGAGTTAGTGCTGAATCAACTTGAGAAATCAACTTGATTATTAGACTCCAAGACGTGTTTCCAGGACTACTAGCAGTAAAACCCACCCATTTCCATTATTTGTAAGCTAAATTCAGTCTGAGCTGAAAGTTACTTAGAAAGAAATCAGAGAGGACGCCTTCACAACGAAACCACATTTAAAAAACAAAGGAGAAAATTAAGAACGAGACTATATGGGGGTTTTGTTTGCTAACACATACTTTCTCCATCTCCATCCTTATCAAATTCTTCAATCATAGCCCGCAGCTCTTCATCAGACATATTTTCACCCAGTTCTCTAGCAACACGGCGCAGGTTTCTCAGACTTATTTTACCAGAGTCATCATCATCAAACAATTTGAAAGCCTTGAGTATTTCTTCTTGCGGGTCTCTGTCCAATATCCAGTCTGTCACTGTAAGAAGGATATGTAAGTTAGAGTAGGAAATTCTGAACAGCAAACTCAGAACGACCTTAAGAAGACTGAGGTAAGAAGAAGAACACACACTTGTGATTCCCCCTGTTCTTTCAGTTTTCTATATTTCAACCCAGCATGCATAGTTGTTTGGCTGTTATCGGATCTCTCTTATCTCACTTTCCCCAAGCTGAGATTTGATTTGGGACATACCTGTTGCAGAGGAAAACTATATGGCAATCTAGACACAGTTATGCTTCCAGCACAGTTTTCAATTGGAATTAAAAGTATACACATGCCTCCTCTGTTCCAAACTTACCTTTCAGAAAAAAAAACAATCAAGTCTGATAGATGATGACATTATTTATTTATTTTTTTAATTTTAGATGATTTGATAGGTATAGAATTTTGACTTGGAGAGAACAGACACACCAAGTAATGAAAAATATTCACGTGCAACCTCTTTTTTAGATAAAAAGCCACATTAACAAAACCCCCAAAACAATCTAAGCCCAAGGATTACGAGAAGGACACTGCTATGAACTGCAGGATGTTCATTCTGATAGGATTCATCTGTCTATTGTTCCTTTTATCACAAAGCATTTGTCAGTTTCTGTGACAGAAAAGACAAACTTGCCACACAAAGTATTTTTCTAAAAATTTTTTTTCAGACCAACCAACTGCAATTCATCTTCACATCTTTGTACCTGTTAGTCCTGTGTTACAGGGCTTGCTACTTATGACTTTCATCGAGCCATTAAAAACACCTCAACTCTGTGCACAGAAAACCACTTAGCATCTGCTACTGTCTGGGGATGGAATGCCTGCTCTGGCTTAGTGAACTTGACAGCAAAAAATTAGATTCAAGCTCATATAAGTTCACTACAGAAATGAAGTTTATGTGTCTACATAACTCCCCTGGATTTATATTAAATTTAAATATTTTCCATTAAAAAAAAAAAAAAAACCAAACAAACTACACTGCATGACATTATCACATCATTTGAAAAATTCTACCTTCTGTCACAAAAAACAACTGCAATATTAGCTGAAGAACAATAAAACACTAGGTGTCTAAAGACTATAGGTAACATTATTGTACCAAACAAGACAAAATGTAATTGCAACTTTATACATTTCAGATGGGCCACTCCTACAGTTAAAACCATAAACAACATTAAATTATGAAAATTTGCTGGCTCAAGAGTTGCTTAACAGCATTCAGCAGCTCTTCACAACAAAAGCTGCTAGAACCTACTTTCTCTAACTCGCTGACCCTCCTGCTAGAAGTGGTATCATGTCTAATTCTGTGTCAGGGCTATATTGGGTTATGGCAGCACTGAAGTCTGATTCAAGTTTTGGGACAGGTTTGATCACTTTCCAAGTGATTTCTTGTGCTTCCTACAAGAATTTTCCTAGCTTCTCAGAGCACTTATTGACTGCCCATATGGATAGCCAGGACAGAACCAGGAAACAATGAAAAACAATAGGACCGAACGTCAGGAATTCCAAAAGAATAACACAGTAAGTACAGTATATTCAATGATATTTTATCATAGCATAATTACATTATTATAGTACTATTATTATTGCTATTAAATCAATTCTCTCACTTTAGGCTTGTTTTTCTTAAAATTGAATTAGAACTCGTCATATGTATTTCCCTGTAGGCTTTACTTTTGGTTCTTTTCTGACATAATTTGCTCTAACCTGGAAAACAAGTAGAGAAATATTATCTGTCATTAACAGCACATTTTGTCCAATCCTAACCTGTTAAGTTAGCCACATTTCAATAGATAACTGATTTGCCACATTAAGTAGATTGTTATTTGTAGACAAGAGCGAACACACATGTATTACACCGGACTTTGGTGTTTGGGATTGTTTTTTTGTCTTTCAGAAAATTTACAGAAATCTAATACCTTAAACACAGGGACTGGAATAATGAAATAGAGATATAAAGCCATGCATGAGAAATCCCACACGGCTTAATTTTTTTGTGTGCACACATTTTATGCAAAAGTATAAATCCTGTGTACACCTCCCAAAAAAAAAAGTCTTCAAAGAAACTTAAGTTCTCATCTTTAAAAATCCTGCAGATTGCTACATACTCAAACTCTGTGAAACTGCACCATACAGAATCTTTAGATGAAAGAAACAGCCTAATGAAATTCCACTCTTTTTATCAACAGTTGACAACTCTTGGAGTACAGTATTTAACCTCTGTTTCAATTTCTCTTATCTTTGTTTCATATAAAGCCTGTCTTTAGTTTACAGTTTTTGTCTGTGTAAATACTCCTTCCCATGAAAGGCAATGCCAAACACTTCTTCTGCAGCAGGAAGGAGAATCTTACAAAACTCATAAAAAGGAGAACGTCTACATTTTAAATTAGCATTTATTTATTTGTGTAAGTTTGAAAGAGATTAGGACTGTGTATACTCTATTTCCTTTTATACTGTAGCTATCATTCATCTCTACATACAAAATTCAGCATTCAGAATGCAAAGATTTATTTTCCTCCCCTGTCGACTTGAAAAACATGAAGTGACATCTCCAACTTCTATTTCTTAATATTACCAGGTAACTAGAAAAGTACACAAAGTACTACTACCAAACTTAGCCACTGCTCTAGGCTAAATTTCTCTAAAGGTACACAACCAAACACATACCAACTTCATTAAAATCTTCAAAGGTGATCTTGCCTGTCGCTTCTCGATCATAATCTTTAAGAATTTTCAGTACATCAGCTTTTTTCACATCAAAACCCAAGGCTCTCATTGCCACCTTTTGGAATAAAATGGAAGTGCAACCATATATGAAGATTAAAAGAAGGACTTAACAGATTTCTTTTTTTTTTTTTTTCAGTACTGACTTTCTTGCTTAAAAGAGAAGGTATGTATCAGTGGTTTAGCAACAACAATAAATAACATTAATACAAGGAAAAAAAAACCCCAAACTTTGGATATAAAGATGACCTAAATCTACTATTAGCAAATAGAACATCAAGTTACAGTGAAAATACTACCCTCTGCTTTTTCAGAGATTTTACAGACTGGACCAAATGCTTCTTAGGAGAAGTATTTCTGTCTTCCACAGTATTATCTGCAGGGTCACAATATTTAATTAGACAGCTAAGAAGCAGCCTTGCAGGTAATCTTGACAATTGGGAATTTTAAGCATATCGTAACTGGAAAAAGCATCTTTACAGTTCCAAGACAGGCCTCAGTACTACCCCACTCACTGTGGCTGCCAGCAAAGATAAAATACCTGATCTCTGAAATAAAGAGAAGGGAGTCACTATACCCAAAACATTCCTGTAACAGCAATTAAAGTGAAAATAAGACTTACTCACACACACACACTCACACACACTGCCCAGAGTTACTTGGTAAAGCCAGCAGGTTGGATTAGCTACTCCTTCCCAAATTATCTCACCCAATATGTGACAAAACCACTGGCCTCTCCAAAGCTACTTTTTGTTCTTGATGCAGTATAATTACAATAAAAATTCGTAAGATTTTAATAAGACTTTAATAAACTTCATGTACTACTTAGAGACTTCCAGATGGAAGGATTCACAATGCACAGACTCCCGGACGAAAAATGCAGGTGGGTAAACTCTGGCTTGCAGCCAACAGTTTTACACATTTGGCTTACATCTTCTACCTAAGCATGTGAAACCCATGGAATGTCACAGCACCAAACCTCAGATTATACAATGCATTTAAAAGGACAGCTTTTCAAGAGCTTTTCTCACTTAGTCATCTGTCCGAGCTAAACCCGGGGGAGCAGTCAGAGCTGTGTTGTGCAGGATGCTACAGCAACTCTGTTACTGTTGTAGTGTGGGAAGAAAACCTCCTTACACCAATACAGTATTTTCCTTTCCCTCCACTCCCCCCCAAAACCGCCTTACTCCTTTAGCCCAGGAAGAGATGTTGAACACGGAGCACTTTTTAAAGACACAGACCATGTCTTAAAAACTCACTAAGAAATAGATACACAGTATCTATTTTATAATAGTTTAAATGAAAAAAACCCAAAACTTTTACCTTCAATTCATGATAATTTATTGCTCTATCTTTGTCTGTATCAAACAACTCAAAGGCATCTTTAATTTCTTGCTTCTGTTCCTCGGTCAGCTCTCTTCTTTTCTTCTTTTTAGTTTTGTCTACTGAAAGCTCATTCCTATATAAGAAGAAAAAAAAAAAATAAGTGCAATTTATTTCTACTGGGAAAACACCACTGTAGGTAACATTTTCCACCAATATGAAACTCACCATAACTGCACAGATCACTACCTTTTCCATTCAACCTTTTTTCCCAGTTTGTCCTCTCAGTTTAAAATAACACTTGAAGCAGGCAGTTCCTTTGTGAAAGCTGAATGAAACCTCCATTCCCTCACCCCGAAACAAAACAAGCACATGGTTAAGACATAGCAGCAACAACCCCAACAACAACAAAAAAAAGAGGGTAGAAAAAGTACCGGTTAAAAAAATAATACTTAAGATTACAAACTAGATTAGCAGTTGAAATGTGGTAACTCCTGAATTTCTAAGCTGTAGCTTAGAAGAATTTTGAGAGAGACAGGCTGCTGGAGGCTTAACTAGGCCAGACAACTGAGTTGTCTGGCTATTAAAGTGGGCATTAGGTGACACAAATCGGCTTTGTTGCCAGTAACAGTTCTTAGACAAATGGCATTTACAGATTTATTTTATTATTTTTTTTTAAAATCCTTGAAATCACACACTGTTCTAAAGACTTTTTGCTCTGTTTTGGTGTAGACAAAAGAGATAAGCCCCCCCAGATTAGCAAATCTTGCTTAGAGACAGCACTCTTTTTCTTGGTTAGTCTAGAAATAGTATTAAATTTTCAGGTAAGAGACAGAAAATATGTGGGTTCACATACTGGGAACAAGAGTTGAAAAGAACTGAAAAGGATGGCACTAACAAAAAAAATTCTTTGGACTGCCAGGCTAGTAAAAAGTACATTTTGCTGTAACTGTACTTTATTCACATCAATGGGATGGACTGCTGTATCCAGAGTAATTGCCTGGGAGGTGTCCACTTCAGAGCAAAACCTCTAAGAAAAGATAAAATAATAAAATAATAGCATAGTTGAGATAATAAGTGATACCAGCTAAGACTGTTAACAGTACTCAAGGTACACTCCTGGAAGAACTGGGTACACGTGAAGCTCTACGAGACGCTGTCGCCGTGATGAGCATGGCTAATCACAGTGGTTAAGCCCCTGCCTCCTGCGGCCAGCAGGCCACGTCGGATGGATTGCAACCAGCTGTGGACACCCCAGTACGAGAGAGATGTACAGGAAACGGGTAAAGCTTTAAACAGATTGCCATGTCCAGGGGCTGCAGCACACGGTGCACGAGAAGCTGAAGGAGCAGGGTTTGTTTAGAGCAGGGTGAGCGGGGCAGAGGACAAGAGACAACAACTACAGTATGCAAGAGGAGAAAATGCAGCTGGATCTGAGGGGAAATATTTCCCCAGTGCTAAAGTTCATGTGCTGGGAACAGTTCAAGTGGGAGACTGAGGAGGCTCCATTGTCAGAAATTTTTGGCAGCCAACTGGAAAAGGTGCTCAGCAACCTAAGTCAGTTTCGAGTGGGAGCAGGACCTGCTCGGAGCACAAAGCTGGACTAGGAGGCTTCAAGAAGTCCCTTCTAACATAAATTATTGCATAATTTAAGTTATGCTCTCAGAAGAAGGCTTGTTACACTCACTTGTTTATTTGTACCAGAGGCAAAATGTGTTCTGTGTCACCTGCTGTAAAATGCATAAAAATTACTGATGGGTGAACTGCTTTTCGAGGATATTTATTTTGGAAATCTCTTGTGTGAGCTGTTTTTTCTTCTCCTTTCTTAAGGATTTGCTAATTTTAATCAAAACCAAAGATTAAACACACAGCTGGGATTTAGCTTTCAACAACCACTGAAGGTACACCAGTAAAAATTTCAAATACAGGCAAAAAAAGTGCAAGCTGCACAAGCTGGACCTGCCTCAAACCACAATGTCCTCCAAGAGTGAGAAGTCCTGAGCAGGCCAGTTGGGACAGCGTGATTTCACAGAGGCTCTGGATTACTACAGCTTCTGGAAGGACTAAAATAACTCTAAGCCAGCTACATAATTAGCACTGGGAGAGTAGCTCATATGCAGAGAGCCCATATTTTGTGAGCTGTGATGATGAAATCCACTTAAGAGGTCTGAAAGCAGAATGATGTCTTCTGGAAGAGGACCCTGGCTACTCAAGGCGTTTATTTAGTTATTAGCATAAAGTAATTTCTTCAAAAGAAGTAGCAGTAGGTTAGTCCAAGTAGCCTTAGTGCCACTTGTCCTACAACCGCTGCTACCACATGAAGTGTGAAGTTCTTGGAATGGAAAACTAAGGACCAGATATGCCATATAAGGATAGTAATTACTTCTGAAGAGAAGAAGTTGCCAGGTACCGAATTCATAAGCCAGGACCCTTTATACAACAGCTGCTGAAACAGAATGCAAAATAAACACACACACACACACAGACAGACAGACACACACAAACAAGACTCAGTCGCCTAACTTGACGCTTACTAAGAGGCTTCTCGAAGGTGTATTACTTCAGGCAGCGCAGAAGGGGAGGCTCTGGAAGGCAGACGCGACAGGCCCTCCCTTCGCTCGGTG
>WUAM01000015.1:1338315-1353689 GCA_024336885.1 Actenoides hombroni
CATTCGTAGAGTTAGTCGTACACAAGCCATCAGTAAGCATGAAAATATGCCCGAGTGCTCTGCTGAGCATCCCTTGTGGCAGCCACAGCACCTGCTGTGGTAACATTGTCATGCTTGGTGACTTCCCTGTATGACTCGACTTTCCCTCTGAGGTTTCTCCGCCTGTCGCTGTCACTTGAAGCTGCCAGTAGATGTAAAACTTGTAAGCCAGTACGCTTGAAAAAATCATGAGTTTCAGTAAAACTGCGGAGTTGAAACACCACTGGTTCTAAGTCTCGTTGGCTACTGCGCTACTACAAGAGAATCTTACTGAGGATTATCTAATTTTAAAGCACCGTTTTAAAAATGGACCTTAATATTCACAATATTTAATGCAAACAGTCTACCTCTCCTTCGTAGCTGGACATCTTTAGCTTTTTGGTTTATTTTCTTCTTCATTTCCATTTTTCACATCTAGATAACATAATTGCTTAAGTTTGGGCCTTTGATGTGTCTTTTATCTTTTTCCCTTCTGCCAAGCTCACATCTTGCTTTTCATCCAGCTTTCAAGTGAGTTTGCTATTTGTTTTTTTCTTTTTTTTCTTTTTTTTTTTTTTTAATTTTATTTCCAGTTAATCAAGTACTCAGCTTAGCTTTTGCTTTGGTGTCTTTCTTCAGATGATTTATTTAGGTTTCTCTGGTTATTTTTAAACAGTTTGCTGCTGTATGGAAATGTATAGTGTTTTCTCCATGCAAAGCTAATTTCTGTTGAAAACAAGTAGGAAAATACTTGCATCAATCTGTTTCTCACTGGTATTTGATTAAAAGGCCATTTCTTCCATTTGGGGTAAACTTAAAAGATCTCAAGTATGCATTTCATTGCTTCTAATTATAATTCTCTCCAGGATTCCTTGTTAGTTTAGATAAGTGTATGAGAAAGGTCTGTTTAGGTCTCTCCTGGATCTGCTTAGCCTGGAGAAAACAGAGATCTGAGCAGTGCTGAGCAAGAGCTAAAGGGTCCCTGGGGGGCAAGGGGATGGGGACAGACTCTGCTCAGTGGTGTCCAGTGACAGGACAAGGGGCAATGGGCACAAACTGGAACCCAGGAGGTTCCATCTAAGCAGGAGGAGAAAGTTCTTTGGTGTGAGGGTGTGGGAGCCTGTGCCAGGCTGCCCAGCGAGTCTGTGGAGTCTCCTTGTCTGGAGAGATTCCAAACCTGCCTGGACACTGCGCTGCTGGGCCCCCTGCTCTGGGTGACCCTGCTGGATGGTGCAGGGGATGGGACCAGATGATCTCCAGATGTCTCTTTCCACCCCCTCCATGCTGGGATTCTGTGATTTCTAGACATCTTCCCTTCAAAAAAGATGTGCTTATCACATTTTCCTTTATCTGCTGACCCCTGGGTCATAGGGTGTGGAGGTGGAGATTGACATAACAGTGAAGGTGGTGAGATGTGATTGTAAATGTAGTTTTGTGAGCTGTTTGATATCCTTGGTGAAATATTTTAGTTGGAAACAACTTTCTTTTTATCAGCATTTAGCTTGCAGACATGCTGAGGTCCTTGGATGCTTTTACCTTGAATCTCTTTGTAAGTACCGAAGACTAGTTATAAAGAGAAAGAAAAAAATAATCTGGAGAGTGAGGAAGCTGTGGGTGACAAACTGTTTGTTTGGAGAAAAGTTCAGAAGCTGCAAAATGTATTCACAGAAAGTTCAGGGTCCTTGAACTTTTGGGTGGTTATTTTTGTCCTTATCTTCTTTCTGGTTCTTCTGCCCTGTTTGAACTCAAGTCAGTGTGGCTGAGATTTAAAATAGGAAAGTTTAAAATTCCTAGGTCAGGAGGTAGTTTCAGGCATGCAGAGGTAACTAGTGGAAACGGGGGAATGGAGATGCATTTAGTCATGTGCCAAATTTATAGCATGTGGAAGAACCTTGAGGTAGGCATTTAAGAATGGCTCACTAGTTAAAATTACCTTTGGTGTTAAAATCACTTCAGTCTTTGTTAGACATTAATTATTGTAGGTAATACATGCGCGCATCTATCAAAAATAACTGTTTAAAACTCTGCAGTATTTCCAGCAACTCCAGATGGCTGGGTCAGGTAGAGGAAGAGGACGTGCCGTCTTTACCTTCAACATCGAGGCCATCGGCTTTGCTAAAGGTGCAGCGCTGCCTGATGTGATGTGCCAGCCTCCTCCAGCGTTCCCTGTAAGTACAGCACGTGTCTCGGGGCACACTCTCTGTGCTCTGGTAACCTGCGTGCGCTCTCGTGGTTCGACGAGGTCATGAAATCTGTGAACAACCCGAAGCACTTTAGGTCAGTTTTGTAATACTTAATGTAAACCATTTTTTTAATTATTATTACTTCCTGTCCCTTTGTGTTTCCCACATTTAACTTGATTGCTTGCAAGATGTTTGTTCATCAAAGTCCTCGCTATAATTTAGTTTTCTCCACGTTACAGTAACGGAGACACTGGGTATATCTGAATTGCTTTGCAACGAAGTTGTGCTGGTCTTTGGAGCTGTGAATGGATTTGCTGGTTTTAGAAATTTACTGTTGGTGCAAACATAAAAACTTTTGGATGATTGTCTTTCACCTCAGTGGGCAGCATTTGGAGTTAATTTGAAAATAACTGAGAGATATTTTATGTAATTAAGAAAACTGAATTGAGATTTGACATTTGGGTCGTATCTGAAAATTCAGTGGGAAGAAAGAGCATTTTCTGACTGCGTTTTGCTATGCATGGAAGCTTGGACAATTTTGAGGCAGAAGAATAGTCTTACAATGTTGAAGTTTTATTAACAGAGCTTCCCAGTTATGTCAGGATTTGATCAAAGTGCACGAAATTTTTCTCAGTCTCGCATGGTATGATACAGAACTTGCAAGCTTGACTTGACATATAATTGGTGCCATGCTGAGATACCTCTGAATAGTTATTCACCCAAGGTGAACCAGATGTTACACATCCTCTGAATCCACCTTTACATTAAAGTTGTGTGATTTTATAGGTACTGAGCAGTTTGAAACTGTTCCTAGTGTGACTGTGACAGTCTGCTTGAGAGCACAAGGAGACTGAATTCTGAATAAACTGTGGCTGCTGCAGTCAGCAGCAGTGGATCAGCCTTGGAGAAGAGTTACTAGCCCCAGTGTATCTAATGTATAGTCCCAGTATATCTGTTGTACACCATGGAGGAGTTAAAGATGCTTTCCTCGTTCTGTGAACAAAGTCTCAGAACTAAGTTAAACTTGTCAGGGGAAATCTAGGACTATTTAAAAAATAAAAATAAAAATCAAAGTTAATTCCATGACATAACTAACTTAGAAAACAAACACAGGAGTTAGATTTAATGATTGGGCAGTGACCAAAAGTGCATTACAGCTGTTGACTGATTTACAGTGAAATTATTTCACGCAGTGAATTGTTGCTATTGCACGTTTCTAGTAGACATGTTCAGTGCTTGCAGATTTCCTGCAAATACAATTAGAAACCCAGTTAAGGAGCATCAGCTTGCCATTAGCAACATGAATAATTTAAGATATTGGCCAGCTAGCAAATACATCTGGAAGCAGTAAACTCCTTTCACAGTCCAGCTCGGAACTTGTCATAGCACTTCGAGCTTTGCAACCTACCTCTCGGGTGTTGATTGTGCACGGTCTGTCGTGTGAGAGAAACAACATCCAGTCAGTAATTCTGTCTCTGGCTGTAGTGTTCTGATCCCTTTTGAAACTTCTCGCTTATTTATCTCTCCAAATTTCAAGATTCATAGTTAAATAAATAAATAACAACCCAAACCTTAACGATTCATTTAACTTAAGTGACAGCAGCCAAATTGTGTGCGGGTCTGTGTGCTACCTGGTTGTGTGAGAACACAACCTGTTTTCATGGCAGCAGTCATGGAAAGGGCACTCATGTTGCTCAGAGTACTTCATGTAGTGAAAACACTTGTTTGAGGAGAAGTTAAGGCCCGTGCTGCTCTGACTGGCAAGAGAAGCAGTGGTTTCTGCATAAGTTAGACCTGGTTAAAACCAGCTTTTGGCAGGTAAGAGCTTAGCATGACAAGGAAGGACTACTTCACGGGTGTAATAATTTCTGTTTTTTCATCTTTTCTTGGTCAGTTTTTTGCAGAAAGATAGAGCAAAGTCATAAAAGGTATAAATTGAGTTGTGAACATAGTTATGCATGTCAGAAAGCGTACTTGCAAAGTAGCACAATGCATAGTTGCGCTCTTCTGTGGTTAGCTGTGTTTATTGTAGCTTTTGTTAGTGTTCCTGTATATTTGATGACTATTAAGACCTTATAAATAATAAACATAATTTGTACAGAGTACAGATAATAAGCCAGTGCCTCTGAAAACAGGAGAAGACGAAGATTACATGTTGGCCTTAAAACAAGACCTTAGGGGAACTATGAAAAAAACGCCGTATTTTTTGGCGGTGGAAGAAGATCACGAAGGTTTGTTTGTGTGCTTATTATTTATATCTTCAGTAGTTACCATTTTGAGAAGGACGATGTAGTGAAATGCATGTGTTGAAGATGTGTTTTGTACTGATAATGAGGAATAAAAATTGGCAGCTTAACAGGGAATTTTTCTGCTTTTACGCTGAATTGAAATTGTAGGTCACACCTGGAAGTGCTGTGCCTGGAAAGCATACTGTGTGAAAAAGAGAGGTACCAAACATCTACTTCATGTGGTGTACAGAAAGAAACATTTAGACCAACTACATGCAGTCTTTTCAATTACATGCTAATGAAGTGAATTAGGATCTCTATATGTTAAAACACCCTAAAAATTGTGCATTGGAGCAAAGACATCTGCAGTAAACACTAATGCAGTATTGTATGTAGTAAATACTAATGCTGAAATTTAGCTTCCATTTTAATTGCACAAAGGCATGCTTAAAACAATCAGTGCTACATTTAATAGCTGGATGTTATAAAAGGTGCTGATGGTTTTTTTTCCTCTTAAGACTGTTTAGGAAAGATCAGTAAGTATCACTGGCAAGTCACCTGAAATATGAATATTGAGATGGGGATAAGTGATGTGCTGAGGTCTGCATCAGAAGCAGAGCTGGATTAGAAGATGAAGCTTGATCTTAACTTTGCTTGACCTGAGAATGTCTTTTGCTTATATGCAAATAAACATTTTTTTTGTTATTGTTATTCTTCTGTAACAAGAAATGTTCTGCTTTACCTGACATTCAGTCATAGGTTATTATATTGTTAAAATCTAAGCTTCCTTGGATTTTTCCTTGGTCAGAAAACCAAGCTAGTGAGAGGGAAGGAAAGTGGATCAGGATAGGCAGACTTTAATATCTGTGTACCTCTCTGATGGGGTATTGCAAATCTAGCAGTCACAAGAGGTTGTTATTCTGAGGAGAGATTTTTTGCCTGGTTCTGTCATTCTCCTGAGTGCTTCTTCTGAATGGTGTAAGTGGCACATGTTGTTACAGGAAAACAGGAAATGCAACCTATTAGGAAATGGTGCATGTGCCATACCCTGTGTCCAGTCAGTACAACAGGCAGTTGCTAGACAGCATTATAGAAATGAATAATAAGTCCACAGTGGCCAACCACACTGTAATCTTTTCCTTGCTATGTTGTGCTGACATGAGAGTTTAATTTCCACCCCAGAACCATCAAGAATATTTTCTGATTGGATATTCATCATGCCAATGTGATACAGGTACATAGTGCAATGCCCTCTGAATTTTTGGTGATTTTTGTTCATGGTGCTGTGGTGAATTCTAGAGGTTTTTGAGACTGAGTGCACCTTTTCTGTTTGTTTGTTTGTTGTTGCTTTTTTAATTAGGCTCTCAGTGTAACCCTGATTAACACACCTTATTGATTGTCCACTTGTTCTTGCACTAAAGAGGTGTTTAAAAGGGAGCAGCGCTCTGAGGTGTGAGCAGTGAGCACACTGCCAGCCAGATGTGGTGGCTCTCAAAAGGCAGAGTATTTCCTCTGACCTGCATCTGGAGCCCAGCAGGACACAGCTGTGGTGCAGCACAACCACGACCCAGGGTGGACACTGACTGTGCAGCCAGGTAAAACCTTGGTTATCAGGCAAGGATATCATCTTCATTTCTAGATCCCTTTAAGGTGGTAGAAGAATTCCAAATTCCTCTTTTATCACATCTCCTCTTTCATCTTCTGAGTAAACAAATTTCCATCTCTTTGGTTTCTCGTCTCACTGGAGTCTTGCCGTGCTCTTGATCTTTGTCAGGCTTCAAGTTTGCTATTTCCATTTGAGGCACAAAAAAAAAAGGAGGCTGCTGTGACTAAGAGCTGGTCAGGGTTATTTCCAAGCAACCAGAAACTTCATGAGAACACATTACCTCTCCTTCCCACTGTTCATCTCAAAATCATCTTTGTTTCTACAGCCTTCTTTCTGAGACGGAGTGGTTGCTCTCTTGTTGCTGGGTGTGCTCCTCAGTAGAACTGACAGCTTTGAAGACTGTCTTTCTACAAAAGTTGGCAGTTACAGGGAAAGCAGGTAGACAGCTACTTGATAGACTCAAATCATCCTTCATATGCTCTCTTCACCTCCTCAAGGGAAAGTTGGTAAGTTGAGGAAACTTTTTACTGAGCCTTTAGTTGTACAGAAATGCCTCATCTGAGGGGTGGGTATAATTACCTCAGTGGTGGTCTTCAGCTTTAAAAAGCTGGCTTTCATGTCCGTCACAGTGTGCAGTTGTCTCTGGGACTGCATTGTGTTGCACAAGTGGCCTGCCTTTAAGAAAATCACTTTCTTCCCCCAGGGTGGATTATTTTTAGCAGATGTTCTCTGTCACCTGGTTTACAGTGCTTTGCTCCCCTGTGTTTCATCAAAACATCTGGTAGGACTAAGAGAGAGGTAGGAAGGGGACTCTGGGCAGAAACTTCTTAAACTGGCTGTGCGACAAGAGCAAATGGATCGTTTAGAACCCTCAGCACAACATCTGTGAGCCAAACGCTCCTCTCGAGTGTGAAAAGGGAAACACTTTAATTAGTTAGGACTATGTCCTTTCTGTCTTTCTTTAATTATTCAGGTAGGAAGCAAAAGGCACGTCTCGTTACCTGGCGGTTGTGATGTGTTGGTGTGCCATATAGAACAGATGTTTGCCATTCATTTCCACACTCATTTTGAGTGAGTAGCAGGTGTATTCTACACTCGGTTCTTCCTTTTCCTTACATCACAAGGTGTATGTGCATCATACATATTTTTCCCTGTGGGTATGTCTGCTGTGACGGGGTGACTGTCACTTTGGCAGTGGTTTGGAATTAATTCATTAGCCGTGAGTCCGTCAGACGTATTTTTGTACTGATGGCAGCAGCAGTTACTTCTTCAATAGAGGCTCGAGCTGGAATCAAAACTACTCGTTTCTTTCCTTCTCTGTGCTGACAGTTTCCTAAAGCTCCTGTGAACACCACCTGCATTAAATGCCTCTTGAGACACTGTAATTTTAAAATGCAAGCACTTCATTGCACATTTTTAAGGAGGTCTTCTGCTTGCCCTCATCATAACAGAGTTTAAAAATGAGCTTCGTTTCTGATGTCTTCCTTCTCCCTTTCTTTCATCTGGTAAGTACGTTAGAAATCTTTGACTGTAGAGGTCACAGTCTGTCTCTGTCACCATCTTTTGTACAATACCCACAAAAATTATCCCTGTTTGGGTAATGAGTTATTAGTGCAATCAGAACCAGTAATTTTGCATTAAGTGGATTTCGTGCTTGGGCGTGGTAATTTGGTAAGGAAAAAAAAAAAGGGACTGCTGTAAAATTACCTAAGTTTTGATATTACCTTTGTCATCAAGATTGTACAAGAAAGGTTTCTTGCAGTATAAATGGGTGTAGTTACCCTGTATAACTATTGTTTACAGTGCATTTTTCAGTGTAGTTCCTGTGCCTGGAAGGAGGCTAAATGGTCTAAATGTGTTGCTTTTGTTTAGGACACATCTCTGTTATGCTGCAAAGCTTTGCCGTTGCAGAAGTCCTTAAAGGTATTGGGAGATGATTGTGACCAGTCTTGAGACATGGCCTTCTGACACCTGTGAATTATGGATACTCTTATGTGATTAGCACAGTGGTGATGAATGTCACTGACTGGTTTTGTAGCAAAGATTTCACTGTGATACTCTTAAAAGAGTCAGCATTCATTTGATGTTTCAACATAGTTTCCCTGACTGTATCTGCATTTCAAGTTCTCATGATTTCCAAGGATAGAAGTATAAATTATAATGATTTTGCATGCATTGTTTGGGGTTTTTTTGTTTTTTTGGGGGGAGAGGGAAGGGTTTTGATTGAGAGGAGATACCTCAAAAATGGAAAGCAATATCTTTTTTTTTCTTTTTTTTTTTCTTTTTTTTTTTGGGCAGCATATAAAATCCAGGCCTTGCAAGTACTTAGCAAATGATTAGTTCTGGGGATTACCATAAGAACTGTTCAGAGCAGTGATATTAAACTGTTTTCCAAGTGTTTGACAGCAGCACAAGAAAGCATTCAATGTGGGATTACAAAAAACCCTCTGTATCTTTAGTGACAGGAAAATACCAAGGACAGTGTCTGGATTGCCTTTTTAATTAACTGAATTAAATAACTCATTGTATCCTTCTCTGTAGTAATTGAGAGGTACAGTAAGAAGTACCAGGACGGTGAAAAAGAGCATGCAGCCTGGACTCCAGGTAATAATTTGAGGTTGTCAAAGGCTAATTCTTCATTAACCTGTGAAATGTTCTGCTCTTTTAAATGTTCGATTCATTATTTTTCAAGCAATATGAAAGTATGCAAATCCTTGATCAAGGTGAAGTACTGTCTTGCCCAAAATAAAAAAGGAAAGGAATAAGAAAAAAACAACCCACCTGATTTTATGCATTTTCTCAGTTGAAACAACTGATTTCCAGCAAGAATGCAAGATTTATCTTCCACTCTAGCTTCCCTTCTCCCCTGCTTTCCATGCAGATACCAGTGTTAACTGGGAGCAAACACTGATGTTACTAAAAATAACCAAACCTGATGTTCCCAGTCACAGGTAGCTGGGTATTATAGCAGTAAACTTCCCTCTCTGGATAGCTCAGTACTGCCAACTTAATTATAGAATGCAAATTGAAGAGCACGTGGGCCACGGGAAGAGCTGAACTTTGTCCCTTTGGGGAAGATGCCAGTTGTCCTTCAGGAGGTGAAGTGCCAGTCCTCAACTATAATTCCTCAATTTAAAATACAGCTAGAATTCCATAGAGCTGTTGTGTGCTAAAACATGTAGGCATGCATATAAATAGGATCAAAGACAACAGGGGCCCTCACCTCTCCTTGGTGGGTGGCAGGGGGTGGATTTCTGCTGTCAATCATCATTCATATATATTAAAGCTGTTTTCTGTACAGATTGGAGAAGACTCCCAAGAGAGATGAAGCCAAAGAAGAAGACCAAAAAAGGTATATTATATATTTTTAAGAAGCATTTATTACACACTAGTAGAGCAATAGAAGACATACTGGAGCTGCTTAGGGGAAAAAAATGGTAGAAATGTTAATTGGCCTGAATAATCAGGGCTTTTGGCAGTTTTTTTTCTAAAGAGTTTACCAATCTGCCTGCCTTTTGTGGTTGTTGCTTTCCTTCTGTAGGATGTTTTAACTTACTGGAACAGATTTATGTTCATTTCCTGGCTTTTATATTGACATACCAAATTAACATATGAGATATATAACAGTGTAAAGATTAAAAAAAAACCCACAAAAATTTTTTGGTTTGAAAGCTTGTGCTTTTAGTCAGAACTCACCCTTCTTCTAATCAATGAATAGCTGGCTGGTCAAATTTCCTTTACATTTTGGGTTTCTCAATTACCTTGTTTATGCTTTTGTTGACTTTTGCATTTTTTTAAGCCTTTTGTATGTGATTTGATGTAGGTTATTTTCTATTTTCCCTGGTTTTACTTTTTTTGTTTATTTTCAGCTTTCTTCTGCAGAATTGTGAACCAGATCCTTCAACAGCAGTTGGAGCTGGTATTGGTTGTTCTTACAGGAAAAAATGTTTTTTGGTTTTTTTTTAATTATATGGCATCCTACATGTATTTGTTGTTTGTTTTTTTTTCAGAGTGTTTTCTAGTATGCATGACTGTTTTTTTTAAGTTCCCAGTAGAAGTCCGTTCCTCTGTTGATGTGAAGTAACACTTGGCCTCCTGTATCTAGCTGTCTGTTTTATATTAGTGTTTACTTTCTTGTTCTCTTTGTCCGAGTCCTTCATGTGTCATTTTTCAGTTAAAGGATGAAATAGAAAAAGAAAAGGGAATGCAGTAGTCATGGAGACTGGCTCAGCTGGAAGCTTTGTTCCTTTTAAGAGCATCATTGAGAAACATGGTAGTAGAGGTGGACTGCAAGATTCAACTGAAAATTAAATGCTTCTTGGCAAAATCTCTAAAAGGTGAAACCAATACATACCTTCTTTTGTGGGTTTTTTTTCCTCAGAAGAAGAAACTGCATTGGCTTTTATGAGCTTCTACACAATAATTAACTCCACAAGATCCAATGAAATCCTAAGTACTGGTTTATTATACCTTGTTACCATAATGTTATGGTTATTTTAAAGAGAGAATCACTGCTCACTGTGGAGGATTTTCTCTCTTTCTTTTGTGCCAGTTTCTCTGTTTGCTCTTAAAAGTGCGTTTTCTTACGTAGTTGTAATAGCAAGATCAGCTGACCATCAGAATTTGATTGGATGAAAAAAAAATAAAATGTTATTCTAAAATCAAAAATCATGGGTTTGGGGGGAATCCTGGTGATACAGAGGCCATACAAAAGCTGTATGTCTCAGGAGATTTGTAAATAGCTGCTCAGTGACACACTATCCCTTCTGGTACCTGTCTTTGGTGACAGACATCTTAGGTGACATAACGGAGTGGAACAAAGGTGAGGGAGTCAAGAGGACCTGCACTGGCAGTCAAACAGGCCTCCTACCATTCTACCTGTGTAGGCTCCAGGAGTGCTTTTGGAGTTACGACGCAGTGACGTGTACAGGGATGGCTTCATTTTTACACACCTCTCCTTGTCCCTTTCTGGTTTCCCTGAATGTTTCAACCTTAAGATCTGACCACCTGCCTGCTCAGTGACAAAACGTGGGGTAGAATTCCACATCTCCCCCACACTAACCCTGGCTGTGGACCACAGTATCCTAGATAGTGCCCCACATAAAAAAAAAAAGGATTTAAAAAGCATTGGCTGTGTTCAGCTCTTGCAGGCCAGCTATATGCATATGTATATAGCAATCACATGTATGCATTTAAGCCCAGCTACTGCAAAAACAGGTCTTTGGAAAGATTAGGTTCTGTTCCCTTGCACCTGGATGGGTGTAAGGAGCTATTTCTCTTGAAGTTCCACTAACAATGGGTCAGTGTCTCTATGATAAGCTCCAGGGACATCCAGCATTAAGGAAGGACATTGCATGTCTGTTTTCATTTCCAGGCTGTTTGTTCTATAGGCGTTAACTCCAAAAGCCTGCAGGGGTTTGTGCAGTGATGGTAACTGTGAATCACGCTTTCCACTTGTTTTCCCTTAAAAGGCTACTTCATTGTGGATGCCTTTGCTTTGACACTGTTCAAATGTTACTACAGAGCAGCTTGATTCCTCAGCTCTGTACAGTGCTGTTGTCACATAATCCCATCCTAGGCAAAACACTGAAATGAGCTGAATGTTGTTTACAACAAATGCTTTTAACGAAATACAGTTGTCTGCTTAGCAGCTCTTTGTGTTCTGCTTCCTTAAGTATTCGGGCAGATAAAATACATAACCACACTGGGTTCTTCCCTGCTGCAGAAAGGATATCCCCTCCATCAGTGCACGCTGCTTTTTCTTTCTGAAGCCACTTAGTGCAGACTAGTGTAAGAAAAAGCCCAAGTTACATAAACTAGCTTGCCTGGAGTTGCCTTGTCCATCAGGCACTGTCTTGCTACACGAGTACAGCACTTTACCCAGGCAGCTTTACCCTGCTGAGAAGAGCTGATGGTGTTCTGAGTTTGATGTGGTCTTGCTGAATCCAGCAAGAGAGCCAAAAGACAGATTGTGGAAACAGGACATCTCACAGAGCTTTGAGAGCTGTAACGTCTCTCTCCAGAGCTCTTTGTTTCTCCTCACCTGGAATTGGGGCAACCTTAGTTTCAGGTGCTGCAATTCAGGTAGCTCTCACCTGGGTCTATAGAATGCTGTTTTTAACCTTCACTCCACCATATAGTTAAGCAGCATAATGAGGTGGGATTGTAGGGAGTAACTTAATAAAGACTGTGTTTGTTAGTCACGGGACTATGTGGAAATACACACTGTGGACTCATCAGATGGGAACCAGCTGTGGTCCAGAAGTCTTCTAGCTGCGGTAACCATGCCTACTGTGTTGGTGCTAATAAACAGCTGTTCTGCCTTTTGTCATCTATCCATCTGAAGCAACCAGTTGTCATCAATGCGTTCCATCAATTAGTAATATGAATGACTTTTTATCTTTACGAGACGATGAAAAATAGCAGTAGAGTTTTTGTTCTAGCTTCTTAACCTATTGTGAGTATGTAGGTGGAAAGTATTTTGTGAAGCTGAACGCCGTGCTTTGGCCAAACCTCTGGTCAACTGTCTGTCCAAAGTGAGTTTCAGCCTGGCCCTGTAGGCATTGCTTTCATAAATGGGGCAGTTACACCTCCGTGAATGATGTAGCTCAAAGTCTTAAGGTAATTTTAATACAGACAGTATGGGAGTTCCTTGGCATACTCAATGTATAAACTCTTAAGAGCAAGTAAAACAAGAGAATTTGTGTTCTTCCATATTAGAAAAATAATAGTGATGTCTCTTATTTCAGCAGGTGCAAAACCAAAAAAGGCAAAAAGCTCTGAGTCTAAAAGTAATCTGGATGTGTTGAAAAAAATTGAGGTAAGACGTGCATACTCTTTTCTAAGTAGTACAATAGAAATTGCTGAAGGAAAATTAAACCTTTGGCATGTTTTTTGGTACTAGTGGAGTAACTGGAGCAGCCTTTTTCTGGCCTTGTCTTGCTACTCTGCCAGAGAGTTGTTCTGCAGTGTGGTAGCAGAAGGGAGAGGATAGAGCCTGGCTGTGGAGAAGTTATTTCCTTTGCCCCTGTTTGAACACAACATCCAGTTTTTCACTGGGTAGGGATGTAGCCTAATTGTGAACAGCAGAACCTACTATTAGTTTATCAAAGGAGGAATTGGTGCAGGAGCTATTAAATCCTTTGCTGTTTTGCCAATCTTTTGATGATGGAAATTAAACAATTTAATAAATCATGAGGGAAGAAATATTAGAGGAGAATCTTCAGAGGAAAGTGACCTCGGTTTTGGAGCCAACTGATCACCAGGTAGGAATGGGAAGCTTAAAGGTGAAACAGCCTTGTGTCTTCTCTCTTGGTGATTCATCAGTTTTTTGGTGCAGATATGTTACTGCATGGTTTTATAGGTGATGTCATGTTGCTTTATCAAGTACGACACAGCTTTCTGCTGTCAATTATTCTAACAGAGGATGGTGAAAGGAAATCATCACCTCAACTTATTACACAAGACATACTTTTGTAGACTTCATGGCTGATGCTTGAAGTTCTTACTTACGAAAGTTCTTGTGCTTCACATCACGTTGTTTAAAATACTGACCAAAAACATGCGCACAGGACAGTTATGCTAGTTGCCTTGCTGTTAACTTCAAATGAGTTACACGTAGTAGGGCACATGGAGCAAATGCTGTTGCTTTCATGTGGGGATTACCTTGTAAAGGAGATTGCCTTGTGACAGGAGTTGGAAAAGAAGGATGATGAAGAAGAAAAATCTGAAGATGAGAAAGAAAAAACAAAAGAGAAAGAAGGTGAGGATGATGAAGAAGCAGAAGAGCCAGAGGAATATGATGAAGAGGAGCAGGAAGAGGTATAACGTTAGTTTTCCTATTTACACAAAGCTGGATCTCACTTATTAAATAGTGTGTTGGCTGTCAACCAATGTCACGTCCCTGGCTTCTCTGGTGCTGAGGGAGAGTTGTAGTGAGAGACATTATTACATTCATCTTCTTTTGCTGCACTACACTGTGTTGTAGTTAAGTGGGCGTTTTAGATTTGTTACTCCCAAAGAGCTCTGAGAAAAGATCTTGCAGGAGTTAGCCCTGCAACAATCAATACATACAATTCCTTGGTTTCATCACTAGAACAGCAATGCCTCTTCTTACGTAGATACCAGAACTTCACTACAACATTTTATTTCCCAAGAAACAAGGAAAAAAACCTCTTCATTATGGTTTCAAAACATGAGTGCTTAAGTGCGGTGTAAATCATGTTTATTTCATAAATGTTTCCTCTGCAGATACAGTGATTTTTATTTCCCTTCTGTTTAGGAAAATGACTATATTTCTTCATATTTTGAAGATGGAGATGACTTTGGTGCTGGCAGTGATGACAATATGGATGAGGCAACCTATTAGCCATTGTTTCTAGGCGGCACACCGCTCCAGCCTTACACCACTCAAAGCAGAGTTGTGAAGGTAGGCTGAGTATCAACAGAACCAAACCTTTAGCTCTGTTGGTTTCAAGTATACCCTGCCAAAACCACGTTGGGACAGTTCTTTTTCATGGTACTATGCTGTAGAACGGGATATGGGATCGTACATTTCTTTCTTTTGCCAAGCGTTTTGCAGGCGGGCACCTTTTCCAGGTTCTCTGGAACGCCTGCTGATGGGAGTCAGCTCTGTGCCATCGTGTTGCCTCTGGAAAAGAATGTAGCATTTTAGTCGAAACCGTGCCTAAGCAATTGCACTACTCATTTCTATGCTTTAGCAGTCAGATCCTGAACAGTGAAGTTACTGATGGCTGCAGCAGGAGAGGTAACGGCCTTTATGGACGGAAGCTGCTCCTGTTTGGCAGCCGACTGCTCAGAAGGAATTCACCTAACTTCTGAATTCAGGTGACTGAAAATAATTGACTATGCACTTTAACACAAACTGACTTGAAAGGACTGTAGGAACGTGGACTAACAATGAGAGTATTTTGAAGAGCTATTACTCTAGTTAAAGGAATTCATTATTTTTAGTATTTTGGTAAAAAAAGGACTAATGTTTAACGTGTTACTTTACCTTTGTGAATCGGCGAGGTAAAACTTCAGGGAAATTTCACTTAGAAATGATATGTGGTAAAATGTAAGACTGAGCAATTATGGAATCCTGGTTTTCACCAGTGGCACATAGATCAGTGAGGAGAATTTCAATCCTTCGCATCAGTTTCTCTGCCTCTTAAGGTGGTAATAACTTTCTTACCTCACAGAGCTGTTCAGTGAGATGGCAGAGGATAGTTATTTAGGTAACTGTTATCACATTTGTTTATTTTCCCATGAACCAACAAGACAGAAACTTAATAGACAGCAAATCAAAAGCAAAAACAAAGCACCAAAAAAAAAAAA
>WUAM01000015.1:1404348-1416768 GCA_024336885.1 Actenoides hombroni
TCCCTGGTGACAAGTGACAGAACAAGAGGAAATGGCCTGAAGTTGAACCAGGGGAGGTTCAGGCTGGATCTCAGGAAACATTTCTTTCCAGAAAGGGTTGTCAGCCATTGAAACGGGCTGCCCAGGGAGGTGGTGGAGTCACCATCCCTGGAGGTGTTTAAGAGGCGATTGGATGTTGTGCTTAGGGACAGGGTTTAGTGGTTTTTGATGGGGCTAGGAGTAAGGTTGGACTTGATGATCTTGAAGGTCTCTTCCAGCCGAAAGTATTCTATGATTCTATGATTTCTTTCTTGAGTGCCAGTTCACTAAGGAGAAAAAATGTATGGTGACAGTCAGGACATGCTGTTGTGAAATCATGAAAACTGTGGTATATAGCAACCGTGGCATAGAGTGAGTGATGTGCTTTTTTCTGTCTTGCAGCTTCTGTTTTACATCCAGGACAGTGATGATGTTTACGGCCTAATAAAATTTCATCCTTTGGAGAACCAGAAGATCGAAAGTAATCCAACAGGACGCTTTTTATCCCTGAGTTTTGCAAGGGAGAGAGGAACAGTTGGAGATGTGCAGTTGGTTTATACTGCACTGTATATTCCGGCTGGAGCTCTGGATCCTGCTAGAGCAAAAGAGGGCATTCTTAATATGTCTGGAAGAAGCATTCTCATGTTTCCAGAAGGAAAAACACAAGATACTTTAACTATACCAATAAGAAATGATGCATTTCTTCAAAATGGTGCTCATTTCCTCATACAGGTATCTCAGTTGTGGGGATTTTTGTATAAAATATATAAAAGATATATAGAGCTATAGAAAACATCTAATTTAGTAACGGCTCCTTTCCTTTTAATTTAATTAAAATGCTCCTACCTATTAAAATAATAAGAAAAAAACTCCAAGTGATTAGCTCTGTAGCTAAGAAAACTTTCTTATTTAGAAACAGCTTCCATAAATATGCCATGAACAGCTTTATTCCTAATCATTATTTACTAATTACACCATTTTTTAAAAAATAGGCTGTTGTAACAGAATTCAGGAATTAATCATGAAATTTAACAAAATGAGATCAGTGTTGCAGAAGTTAGTTTCTTTCTGAGCTATGTTTCTCTGTCTGCCCTTTGGCTTTCAACTTAACCAAAGTAAGGTCCTTAAATTACACAAGCATGACAAATTTTAGAAGTTAAAAGCAAGTGAAAATAAATTTAAGAAAGTTAAACAAATCTTGTATTTCATTTATATATAAATTTATCCAGAAGACTTGAAAAGCATTTTTTCCAGTTTTCCTTGTATATGTCATTTTGGATTTTTTCCTCCTTTTTTTTTTTTTTTTCCTGCCTGAATTTGTAAGAAGGGAACTTCTGTCATGGCTAATTAAAATTGTCTGGAAGAATTCTCTGAAAATATAGTTTTGACAGTAAACTGAATTTTCAGAAAAAAGATATTTAAAGAAAGATTTTCCATTTTCCAATGAAGGCTTCCATTTTTCACTGAAGAAAACTAAATTTGCATACACTTTAGGAAGTTATTGTTCAGATATACTGCTATGGCAGATCCTTGGCATTGTAATCAGTACTTGTTATGCTTATTTTCTCATCTGCAATCTCTACGTCCGATGATTAACTATTGCCACTCTGGTCATCTGGGATGATGAACTCAGGTAGTGGTCTTGATACAGAGGGATAAGTTGGCACATCCAAAGCACAAATCATAGAATCAATTTCTTAGTTCCTTTTAATCTCTTAATTTTAAGTCAGATGTCATTAGAGTTTTCAAATAAAGATGTTGATATTAAATCCCTTAGATTGAAAATTTACCAAGTTTTGTCTTTAACTTCTGGTCTACCAAATATGTTCTAATTATTTCTGGGATCTCAAAAAGATTTCTTCCCTCCACCTCTTCTCCCCACATTTAAAAAAAAAAAAAAAATTAAGAAAACAAAAAATATTGTCAGAATTATATTATTGTTTTACTAGTATGCAATTTTTTTGCATTCACACTTAGATAGGGAGTTGTGTTAGGAAATACTGGCCTAGGTTAGTACGTTCTACATCAGCATGAGATCTCAGAGAACTACAGAAGAATTGAAATCCCTAATTCCAAGTCCCTTTTAAATGATGAATTATAAATAACATTCCAGTGTGGACTACACACATATGATAAGTGTTTCAGAAGGCAGGCACTTTGCTTGGCTTTTCAAACTGCAGATTCCAGGGAGGTTGGGGGTAGATGTTCTATACTTTCTCCATGAACCATAAAAATCTTTTTGTTTGAATAACCAAAATCAGAGGGTTTTTCCAGCACAAATAATTCATTTAGAGAAGGAAGAAAAATACCCCTATTTATCACTATGACAATCCTTCTACATTGTGAATAAACGATAATCTCAGTGAACATGTTTAGAATGAGAAGATTACTGAGTTTGTACTAGGAACAATAAAGGATCAGCTTGGGAATCGGGGGAGGAGGAGTCGAGGAGGAAATGAAGCTTAAACACAAATAGAGAATGGGTAGAGGAACTGGAAAAGTGAGATTAACATTCTTCAGTGACATCTTCAATTAAATAACCTGCTGCACTCTGAGATGCAGCTTTTGATATGGACAGTAAGATTTTGTAATTTAATAAACTACTCAGCATTGTTACTTAATTCACAACGCATTCTTTTTTCCTCATGAGCTGGTTTGCTTTAAAAGGAAATGCTGAAGTAAAACCAAAACAAAACCAAGCCTAATCAAAACAAACAAACAAAAAAACCAAACAAAAAACTCTTGGCATTCTTCCTTAATTAATACTTCAATTTTAAACTACTACCCAGGATCAGAAGCACTTAACAAAATTAATTATGTCAGCTGGAAAGTATTTCAAAAACTTTACTGAGCTAAAATCCACACATTGGTCCACCTGCCTACTGCTAATTGCAGGATCAAGGGCTACTCTAAAAGAAAGCTTAGAAAAGAATTGAAACAAACAGTCCACCCTCTGTTCCTCAGACTCTCAATAACTATCTGTTATAGTTGAGAATGTTTCACTGAATACAGTGTTTTTAAAACAGTTTCATCTATCATTAAATAAACCGTGCAAGAATATTTTTGTGCAGTGGCAGAACAAAGTATGATACAGCCCAAATATTTTATATAGGTTGGTTTTAAGAACTGAAAGGCTTTAAATCTCATCAGTTGAAATGGTGCTTTATGATCACTATGTGGATTTCAACAAGGGCTGCTTTCCTTTTCTCCAGTAAAACCTATATGGTAACAGACAATAATTTCAGGCAAAAAGAGGAGTTAAAAGGTGACTGTCATTGGTGGTTCGTGTGCCAGTGAAATGTTTTGCAGAAGTATATGCAGTTAGGTAATGGAAACATTTAATATAATGATTGATGTAGACACAATCACACAAAAGATATTTGAAAGAAAGACTTAAACGAGCAAGTCCTGCTTTCCTTACTATCAATACTGCTGCTGAGTTTACTGAGTGATATGTCCCATTCAAAGAAAGGGTAAACATTTTTCTATTTCTCCTTAGTATAAATAAGCACTGAGAAATCTGGTAACACAAGGGGAGACTACAGTTTTTAAATACTGTCCTGATTTTCAATTCTGAGTCCAATTCCTATGTATTAGTTATTATAAATAGAGTAGTCCTTAAAGTTGTCTGAGAGAGGAAAGAATCATTTTTTTTTGCTTCATCAGAGGCTGTAATTCCAGTGATTTCAGCAGATTTTTATCAATGCACAGCACAAAAAAAATTAAATAAATGAAGTTAAGACAATATTTTGCACCACTTGTCAAATCCGTGCTGTTATTCACAGGTCTAGTGATGACCTCTGAATAACAGAGCTGATCTAGAAGCTTCATTCTACCTCTACATAAGGTTAGTTGTGTACACAAGCGCAATCTGTCTGAGAGGGATAGCCTTCTGCTGACAAAGTTCATTGATATCCACTTCATTTCTTCCAGCACATCTATTTATATGTTTTTTTTGTAACATATAAATAAATCAGTTCTGGAGGTGTTTTGCTGCCTGCATATCAAACTTATTCTGAAATATCAGAATCATTCTGACTTGGTACTGAGGCTTCTTATTTTTCTTACTTTTTCCTACAGCTGGAAGAAGTTGAGCTGGTGAATAGAATTCCTCTAGTCCCACCTCTGAGTCCTAGATTGGGTGAGATTAGAAATATTTCCCTGAGGATTACTCCCGATATTGCAAATGGAGAAATAGGCTTCATTAGCAATCTTCCAGTTATTCTTTCAGAGCCAGAAGATTCCCCTGCTACAGTGGTGAGTAAATCTTTTTATAGTGTTCTCTTAGCATGGAAAATGTATTTGGAGAAAGCGAAGTTTTCTGTATTTGGTGTGACATTTGAAAGTTAATGTGAGGAATTCCTTCTTAATCTCTGCCTGATCCCAAATATAAGCCTGCTTTAAGAAAAAAAAAGGAAAAAAAATGATTGTAAAATTAAGGTCCTAAATACTGTGTTAGTCATTATGAGAAAACTGAGGCTGATCTTTGCTCTCCCTGGAGGCATCTAAAACCAGTTAGGTCTCGATGCTCACATGGAGTAAAAGATGCTGCAGATAGTTTCAATCTCTGTCACCAACTGCAAAGTAATAATGTAGAAGTAGGACTGATATCTCCCCTCAATTTAATGGAAATGTCTGTGTGTCTAAGAGTTGATTTACATGCAAACATGTATTTTGACTCGCAGGGTGTTTTTTTTTTCAACAATGATGCCTTTTAGGTTTCTGAGAACCCAAAGAAGCATTTTCAAAAGCACTGCCATCCCTTTCAGTGCTTTCGTCCCAGCCAGAGAAACCTTTTCTAAAATGTTCTTTTCATACATTTTCCCTTTTTTCCCCTAGTTGTCTTCACTGAAATCTTCCCACAAATTCTGAATCAGATAACTTTTTTCTTGTTCTCAGATGAAAAGCTCTAATTTCCTTAAGCAGAGTACAAGTTGGCACTGTGCTATAACAACCAGAGTAAAATTATGGTGGTTGCATTTAAAACCTAGGTTGTGTCTCGATGAGGTGGACGTTGAGTATATCAGTCACACAAGGCTTTTTTTGTTTATGGTTGCTTAGTGATTTGTGATATTAATAACCTGTCATCTCCACTGTATGTATTTAACTGATGTATGAAGTGTGTAACTGATAAATGGCTAAAAGGGTAAGATTCAGTATGTATTTTTCTTGATGTACCATCTTTGATTTCATATCTTATACATCGATATGAGAAAAAAAAAACCCAAGCTGAACATTTTGAGGCTGATATCAAAATGGAATTTGCAAGGGGGTAGTTGGTTTTGCCTCTAATTTTACAAGTCACAACAGAGTGAGTGATGTGTTTCGTAGGTTTCCATTGCGTTGCATCGAGATGGGACGGATGGTCAAGCAACCGTGTTTTGGAGTTTGAAACCCTCTGGTCCCAATCAGAAGGCAGTGACAAGTGATGATATAAGTCCTTTTAATGGCTCTGTTGTTTTTTTATCTGGACAAAGTGATACTGCAATCAACATTACTATTAAAGCTGATGATGTACCTGAAATGAATGAAACTGTGTTGCTAACTTTGGACAGGTATTGTACCCTAATATCTATTCATATGTATCTGTCATAATACTCAATTTATGCATAACAAATTGTCACAGTATTAATTAGGAGATAATGCCTGTATTGTGTTGGTAAGTGCCTGAATGAATATTAGGCCCTTGTGTCAACATGTGTACGTATTCTTTGACTAGATATCCGTGTAAGAAACTGTTGTATTTCTTAGCTAATGACTTAATTTTGTTTATATTTTTATGAAAATTATGTCAGCTAATTAAGAAGTTCTTTCATCTTTGATCTTTAGTTGTAGCTCTTGATTATAGCACATGTCTTTTCAGAAAAGTAATAAGTAATGAGATAATGGCAAAAACTATAATGAAGAGAAGAAAACAATACATAACTGTGTTTCTGTCAGAAAAAAAAGTCTATAGCTAGGGTCTCATTGCAGTATTATCTGTATCAGTCTCTTTTGTTCGATCTGTGCATTCAGTATTGCTTCCTCTTGATAACTGGACACCTGCATCACAGCTCCTGGCTTCCAAAATAGCCCAGAGTGACCATTAGTGCATGCTTCAGCTGCAAAGAGAGCCATGGTGTTTCAGACCTTGTAGTCTCCCTTCTGCACAAAATCAGGATTATAGGATAATTAATCCTGTGAGGCATCTCAGGAGATACTATTATCTGCATGTGAAGACTACTCAGAATACTTCCATTAGTTCATATCCAGGAGTATATTTCCTCTTTGATTTACTAACAGGAGAATCTTTGCTATGTCTTCTGTCCTGCTTCCAAGAATTCTGTTGTATATACAATTTGGAAATACCACTACTTCTTCTGCTACCTCCTATTAGTCTAAGGTACATTTTTACACTTTTTCTGGAAACATACTAATAGGGGTCTGCCAGCTGCAAAATCCACATCTTCTTCTACTACTACTACTACTACTACTACTACTACTACTACTAAATATTGAATATCTGCTAAACACTGAACATCTACTATTTAGCTAGTCCTTAACCTTATGCAGAAGTATTCTTGTCCTATATAGGAAGTGCAAACCAGCTGTTGGGAGCTTCCACACCAGACACACATGGTGACTACATGCTAGCAAACCATCAACCAGCTCCTCGAGCTATTTCAGAAAGCCTGTTTTGTGAACACCATTCTATGATGTTATTCCATCGGAGCATTGGCTTGCTTCCCTAAAAGCTGGCTGATGAATGCATCTGGTGCAGAATGAGTTATTTCATTCTACCTTGGCTACTCACTGCATTCAAAAGAAAGTCCTGTTTAAGACAAACAAGCAGTTCTCTGCTTTCCTTCCTGAAACATGGTTGAAACTGGTTTGTCTCAAGGAGTTCATTAGAGTCTCTGGCACAAAGCAGGAAAACAAGATTAGAAATGATGGTCAAAGTTGTGAAGAAGTTGTGTGAGCTGGCCAAACGTTCTAAGTGGAAGGGTATAAAAAAAAAAGACAGAGGAATTGGACAGTGTAAAAGATTAACTTCTTAAATCCTGGCAGCTCTGCAGGTGTGTGCAACAACAGCTTTCTGCCACTTTTTCCAAGTAGTAACCCCAGGCTGAGCCTGGAAAATGATGGCTGCAATAAGAATTGAACTGGCAGCTGAACAAACGTAACCACTGTTCTGCTTTTACTGCGTATGGTGGAAGTAACAGGTTCTGCTGATTGTGAAGTGGCTGGTAAAAAGTGTGCCAGCAGTAAGCAGCTTTCCCACACTTGGCAAGGTCAGGGAGTGAAGTAAGGAACAGGTGGTCTGGCCTGGAAAAAGAAGTGAACAAGGAGGAGTTAAAATCTGAACTATTCTTTAGACCTGGCTAGTGTCCCTCAAGCCTATGAGTGAAACTCTTAACATTATCAGAAGCCAAGAATGAAATGTCTGCGAAGATCATCCTTTCAGTGCTGGAGATGACTCTTCAAACAGGGGTTGAAGGATACTGGCAGGGTTATGTGTGTAAGCTCATGGTATTGCTTTTTTTGCATAGTTTGTGTTTACTGGATGAACAGAAGATTTCAGTTTCCAAGGCTGGCAGCCAGCACCTCAGAGCAGTAGTGAATTAGCATGAAAACAAAGATGCACTGTGCTATGGATGTGCTTGTACTGTTCTATAAATTGCAGCGTAAGTCAGTAGGAAAATAGACCATGTAAGAACTTTAGTGAAACTATAGACATAGAAATATGTTCATAAGCATTCTATTTATTGCAATTAGTAATAGCCTGGGTAAAATAACAAAAATAATTAGTTTTAACAAGGAAGTATTATTTACAACTCAGTGATGTTGCTAGGGCAGCTTACATTTTAAATGAGCTTTGATTGCATTCATAACTATAAAAGAAACTTTCCAAACCATTAAATATAGTATTTTTCTTCCTTGCTCTATGGCCTTTGCCTGTAGGCCATAGATACTAAAAATAACTCTGAATTCTGTCCACAAATGGATGCCATTGTATCTGGTGAAGAATATACTTCCAAAGAAGAGAGATGAATAACCACAGAATCACAGAATGATAAGGGTTGAAAGGGACCTCTGGAGATCCTCTAGTCCAACCCAAGTAATAAAGAAGCAAGACCATCCTGTACCCGCTGAAGCTTCTTGCTATTTTCTGTTTTCAGGAGAAGCTTCAGGTTGAATGTCTGACCATATTTGAATAGGCCTGAATTGAGACCAAGCAAAAATAGAACCAGATGTCTGTAGTGAAATCTCCTATGAGAAAGAAAAGGCCTTCTCGATGAATGTAGGTGGAACAAGCCATGCAAATTGTATATTTACATACGATATATTTGCATATATAAATACTAGGGCTGTTCATTGTAAGCACAAATAGAAATAATTTTTTTAAAAATCTGGTGGTTGTTTTTTTACTTCTGCACATTGTATTCTCCTGCTGGCCATTGTCATCCCCTCAGTAAGGTGCAGATCTAAAGCTGTTGATCTGGCAGCTGGCACAAGTAAAGGGCCAGGAGCTCCAGGGCATGTGGCTGTGTTTGCTCTCACAAATGGATGGTGCTGAGAGGGAGAACTGATAGACTTTGGGGTCTGGGAACAGCATTACACCAATAAATTGATTTTGATTTGTGAAACTGCTCTAGTTTTGTCCTGCTCTGGCAGGGGGGGTTGTACTCGATGATCTTCGGAGGTCCCTTCCAGCCCCTAATAGTCTGTGATTCTGTGGAAGTGGTAAATCATGAGCAGATGACTATTTAAATAGTTCTTATACTCCTTTTTTCTTTTTTTTTTAAGTCACGATGCCAGAGCAGGTTGATCTACATGTGTTACAACCTAAATCTCACTTATTATATATAATAATAAAGCAAAACTGAAGCAATGTAATGTGGGGATTTTTATAGTTCTAATTCTAGTTCAGGTATCCACAGGCTGAAATTCCATCCTGAGTAAATTTAGAATATAGATTTATTTTTTTTTTAAGAATTGCAAGTGCAAAGCAGATTTGATTGTGAAATGTCGTCGTTTTTTACAATTTTTTGTGGTTAAGAGATTAATCCATGACAAAAAGCTAGCAAACCACAGAAGGCCCATTTAAAGCACTACGGTCCTTAATTCAGGGCTGAAGTAATATTTGTGTGTTGTGGGTTGCAGGTATAGAAACACTAACATACTGTTGAATAGAGCTGGGCTGTTCTCCTAACTTGATGAATTTCTGTGTCTGTTTCAAAATTATGTTCATCTTTCTTAAGTATTTTTTCTCTTAAGCAGTACATGTGGTACTATGTGAATTAACTCTTTCGGTGTAAAATGAAAGAAACCCCTTTTTGTTTGAGGGTTTGATCAGGCTTTGTTTCGATGGGGGGAAAGTTGTTTGAAAATAGTATTGGAATGTTTAAATGAGTGCTGACGGACACCCACTGATAGCTTTTATTACTTCTCAAAATAATAACACCATATATCTCCTGCTATGAGTACAAAAAAAAAATAAAATAGCTTCCAAAGTCAAATCATTTGTGGATTAAACCTGGAGAGAAGGTGTTGCCTCTGATGGGAAGCACAGTGGAATTTATAATGTGGCAAATCCTACTTTAATACCATTCTTTAAAACTAGATCCTGCCACTAATTAAATCAGCAGATAATCCTGAAAAAATTGGAGAAGGGGTTGAGCACTGACTGGAAGTCTACGAAGCAAATGGAGTAACATTCCACAGGCAATCTGAACTCACCTTTTCTGAGATAACCCTGACAGAGAAGCAAGTTTTTTAGGCATGTGTGTTTTTAATAGGAACAGCAGCACAGGTTTACAGTTGCAATTCAGTTTCTCAGGTGCCTCTCAAACCATTCACTTTCTGCAGAATTCCAGTTCTTGGTCCGGAGCTATCAAATACAACCACATTGCTTCTTTTGATGGTTATTATTTTATTAGCAGTGGTGTTTAGTTTGTAATAACACTGAAAATGCCACGTTACTTTAAACCGAGTCAAAAATCTTATTTCTGCTAGTTTATAGTAGTGTGTGTTTGAAAAAGTGCAAGAACCACTATGAAGCTTCTGTTAGTTGTCTTAATCTGTAGTTCCTGCTAAATAATAATTAATGTTTTTTTTAAAGAAAGAATTTCCCTAATGCCTAGTCATTTCACATGAGATTTGTCATATGGCAAGTTTGGTTTTTTACAGATAATTCATCACAGAACACACAGTTCTCAGCAGGGCAAAGCATGACTTTTGGAAGCTCTGAATAGCCATTTTTGTTCCATTGCCACGCTGATGTTATAGGAGTTCCTAATGAGATGGTTTCACATACCAGACAGAGTGAAACAGGACTAAACTGATCCTGTGCACCCTGTGACAATTTGGATGCCTTTGCTCTGCGATGGAAGGACTGTACATGAGTAGTGTGGTGTTCTTGGATGCTGTCAGGGCATGTAGCAAGAGCTGATGGGTGGTAGCCTGTGGGCTGTGTGATGGCATAGGGCCTGGAGTCCAGCCTGATAACATCCCACCACCTCCAGTGAGGCAGAAGAGCAGGCTGGAGCTGGTAACTGGAGGCAACCTGGAGTCCAGGGCATTAGGCAAAGTCGTGCTGGTGGGGCAGGTCAAGCCAAGGCCACAAGTCAGATTTAGACTGGATGACGATCACTGACATCACCACATCCCTGTGATCACTAAGCAGGTCCACAGAGAGAAGGAAAATCCAAGGTCAAGTCAGGAGGTCATTTGATGCATCCAGGTCCAGAGATGTTATGAGGATTTATATGTGTGTACCTCAGAGTGTAGACACAAGGGATCCTGTTGTGTACGTTGTTCACGGCTCATGTAACAGCAGCTCAGAGTTGGAAGTCTAAATCTAGGTGCTTCTATTCCATTTTTGCAAAGGATATACCTTTTTTTTTTTTTTAACAGTAAACAGTTATTTACTATGTCAGAGCAGTGAGTGTGATCATGCAGAGAAAACATGGTCAGAGTGATCAGTCGATAAATAACTAAAGAGATCCTGCTGTTCAAAATGGGACTTGCATGGAGAAACCTCCCAAACAGTGGTTTTCTTTAGCAGTGGATGTGATGAATCTGACTAGTTGCTTTCTGACCTGCGACTTCTCTAGATGCTGATCTGAATTACACTGTGACAGCTCCATAAAGTACTGCCAGTCTTCTCAGTCCTTTCAAAGAACACATGGAGATGCTCAAGGTGCACACCTCGTGGTACCTTGTGGCTGTTTCATTTCTGCTACCCTCTGCATTTCTGCAGTGCTACCATTGTCCGTTACCACACAACATTAAATGCTAAAGCTGCTCCTCAGTTCATCTCAAAAGGCTTTTTTTTTTTTTGTCTGAGCTGTGTTTGGACTCGTGCAGTGTCACTTCGTGAATCTAGAAGAGATTTCATTTCTGGCATGCCCTTTCACTTTCTGATGAATTATTATGCCTTAACTGATCAAGCTTATACACACATATCAAAAGCTCGCTTGACATAATGGTTCATTTGTATTCTCTGTTTTAAATTGTATGTTATCAACAGCTTAGCCATGTAATTAAATTTTAGCATTGCCAACTCTGGAATTTTCTCCTTGATCTTTTCATTGTGTTAATACTTTCGTAGTTTTGGAACACTTTTCCCTATGTTTCTGAAGGAGGAGAGAATGTCTCTGTATGTAGCATTTAAAATCTAGGCTCACTGGAAATCAGTGAGGAATTTCTGCTAACTCAGATTTCCTTTCTGAAGGAATATATCTGCAACTGTATTTGCTTTCATTTTTCTAACTTCAGTGTGAACTCTTCTCTCAGTTGAATTCTGAATTTGAGTTCTTGAGGTTAGTGAAGTCAGAACTTCACTTTGCAAATGCTGTAGTAATCTGTTTACGGTATTTTGATATATCATACAGGTTTTATGTTTGATATGTATTTATTTTAGGTTTCTATTTATTTAGATTATGACAATTGCAGAATAATACTGCCGTTTCCTCTGACTTGATGTGGTGCTTTTGTTAGATGTGCTTGGCCACAATGAAACCAATTAAGAGATTAGCAAATGCTCTTTTCTTAATTTTGTTTGTTATATTTTATGTTGGTATTTTATTTTGCTAATCTAGTTAACTGAAGAATAGTCAAAAATAAAGTTTGATGTGATTTTGTGCCAAAACAGTTTTAAGTATGTACCTGCTGTAACTCCCACTATGCTACTCCATTTTATCACTATTTTGACAGACAGATGAAATAACATATCATGGATGCATGTAGATTTGATTTGATTATTTTATTTCATTTTATTTTATTTTAAATGAAGGGCCATTTATAAACGTGGGCTGCTGGTGCTAGTTGTGAGCAGCCACAGAGGCTGGCAGAAATCAAGCTTTGGGAGGAGGGCTGGGTAGGGTGTATAGCATGGATGGGTCCTGACATGCTGATTGG
>WUAM01000015.1:1434028-1449637 GCA_024336885.1 Actenoides hombroni
AGATTGAAATAAACATAATTCATTTTTACTTTTTTAATTGATTATAAGGGAGAAAGACATGATATCTGTTTCTATTGGTATTGGTTTGTTTTGGGAGATGTATTTCAAAGTGCTTTCCAATTTGGGCACTCTCGTGGCCTTTTAATTACATCCTTTCTCACCGAAGTGCTTATGATGTGTTTGGAAGTAACAGTCTTGCCTGAGTAATACTGGCTTTCAGTTTGCCTCCTAGGTGCCTGCCATATGCTCTGATAACAGGTTCCTTCAGTTTCAAATGCCACTGATAATACTGTGATGCCACAGACCATCAACCAACCATGAAGAAAAATTAATAATTTATATGGCATGTTAATTGTTTTGCACTTATGTCTGTTTCACCAGGGAAGGATTAGAGCTCTCAGTGATGATGCAGATGACGCAGCGTTGTTTTATCAGCAGTTTAATTGCTTTATGCATCTATTTGTCTACAAAGCAGCTGAAGGCAAATGAAATATCTGCACTGTGTTATACAGCAGCTCTGAAATCTGCCTGATGCTTCATCTTAGCGCTTCTGGCAATTGCCAAATAAAATCATTTCCTATTTTATTTCTACAATCATGACTTTCTAAAATATGTGGTCAGTACCCGATACTCACTTTGTCCTGAATGTGTGCAATTGCTGCTGCTGAAGTCGTGTTCTCTGTGGAGACAGAGTTGTACAGAGGACTGTAGCACAGAGCATTTTTCAAAGTTTTTTCCTGAATGATAATATTATAGTTTAATTTTATGGTATTTTTTTTTCTAATTCAGGAAAGAAGGAATATTTTCTTTTTCTTTACACTACTACTGATGACAATTAGAATAATTAATATAAAACATTACTTTTGGTTGCTTTTGACATGTACGTTGCAGATGCATCCTGTCTTTGACAGGTAGCCTGGGGGAAGGGATTGTGTCTCAAACAAACAACGGGGTATATTTATTGGCTTACCTGTATCGTCCCCAGGGAGACACTAGAAGCTGTTGCAAATTCCAGTAAGATTTTTATGACCATCAAGTTCATCTTCAGCTTCCTACCTCTCCAAAAATGCTGAAAGTAGCATGGCAACAATTTTTTTCTTTCACCTGAACACATTCTGTAACGACTAGCATTAGAGAATTCCATGATTTTAATTTATTGCTTTGGTTTACTTTGACAATAACAGACATTTCCATTTCTTGCTTTCTTCCAGACTGCCGACGAGGGTTCCACTATATCCTGTGTTGTGGAGCGTACGAGGGGAGCCCTGGGCTATGTGTATATAAATTACATTATCTCACAGGTTGATTCCACTGGCATTAATTACTCTGTTACCGATTTTTCTAACAGCAGCGGCACTATCACATTCCTTCCTTGGCAGAGATCAGAGGTAAACTCTACCTTCCTATTAACTATTCATCGTGTCCTTTGCAAACCTGCTGGAAAACACCTTCTGAGGACGCTCGGCTGGTTTTCGTTCTAGGAAGTGTTTCCTTCATATGGCTTTTGTGATATTTTTGCATCCCTGACAACTAAAAAGGGATGCTTACAGGCCTGTGTGAATCACAGCTGAGGGGTCACCATGTGTGCTTGTATGTTTGAATGTACATAATATATGAGATACGTTTACATTTATGTATACATTGGAATCATATATATGTATACTTGAAGTGGATGGTCCTGAACTGACATAATGGATATGGCTACTTGTGAAGTTAGAAAATGATCAGGTTTAGATCTGATGTTTGGAACTCATATTTATCTCTGCATCAATTAAACAGCAGCACAGTTCGGTGCTGTAACCAAAGTCTTGCCACTGCTGTCAGCCACGTTCTGTCCCTTTTGCTTAATCTTTCTCTATTCAATCCCAACCCACAGTACAGAATTTTCACATTCATTTGAAGAAGAGATGTGGGTGCACAGTACTGTGGAAAGTTATTTTCACATTCATTTGAAGAAGAGATGTGGGTGCACAGTACTGTGGAAAGTTAAAATGTGTCTTCTATTAGTATTTGTAGAATAGAAAGGGTGAATTGTTAGCAGAGAATACTGTCTTCAGCATTGCTTTCATCACTTTGCTGAAGTCAGTATGCACTGACTGAAATCCACTGACACCATCTGAAAGGATCCCAGTGTCTCCGCTAGAACTGTGGATCTGGTCCCCGTTGTAAGTGATTAGAGCTTGGCAAAAACTTGTGATATCTGAAAATAGTTTGTTCCTGTCACTATTCATTCAGCTTTAATTTTCCATTGCATCATATTGCCACGTGGCATCCTCATATAAAGCAAACATTTCCAAAGCCTTTCTAGTCTGGCAGCATGGATGGGAGTCTAGCTTATTCTGTCTGTCAGCAGAAAAGGGCTGGTGTAGCCTCTTGCTCCACTGATATGTGGTCCAATTTATTGTCTATACACAGAGGTGTTAATGGGCACGGCCCAAAGGAACAGAGTGGGAGCAGTTGCTCCTCAGGTGAGATACCCTGAGAGACTTTCCACTGATGTTTGTAAGCTAGTTATCACCACGCCTCTAAATATGATTAGCTGCTTAAACATTTTCTTCTCTGTTTGTCTAATCTTACCACAATATACAGGAGGCTGGAATTGTCTGAGGTGAGACTTAGCCCATGCAGAGCAGGTTGTGTTAATTAATAGTATGATCTGCAATTTCAAGTGCCAGGTGGCATAAAAAGTTTGCTTTATTCACTCTCTAAATTGGCTTAATTACTGTTAATGTCTCTTCAGAAGTACAATTTCTTCAAGATTTTGAAATCTATCAGAAATTTCATTTAGATCCTTATGTTAAGGTAGATAGTAAACAACTAGTTATGCTTAGTGTATTATTTAGTGTATTAGTTATGCATTTATGTTATGTGAAGCACTTAAGAAAATATGCCTGCCAACTCTGGTTGTTTGGTAATGCTGTTTTTGGAATACGTATTCTAAACATAAAATATTATCCAAGAAGTTAGGTTAAATTGCATGGAAAGCAAAAAATGTTGTCTACGTTACGTCCAGAACTGCACGGCAGAGAGAGGTGGCTGACTTATCTGAGAATTTGATGGGTTAAGCAGGGTAGTGAAACTCATCAGCAATGTATGTTGCACGGTTTGATTTCTCCATGATTTGGTCCTTCCCTAGGTCTTAAATTTGCATGTTATTGATGATGACATTCCGGAGCTAAATGAATATTTCCGTGTGACATTAGTCTCTGCAGTGTCTGGAGATGGAAAACTAGGTTCAACTCCTACCAGTGGAGCAAGTATAGATCCAGAAAAGGAAACTACTGATATCAGCATCAAAGCCAGTGACCACCCATATGGTAACAGTGATGGAGATGATACAGTCTTGTTGCAGATAATTGTGTAGTTTTAGCTCAGCAGATAAAAACTTTGCTAGCTGTTGGTAGTTGAGGAAGCAATGCCAAGTATTCCACTTTTGTCTAGCTTGAGATTAATTCATAATTTTTATACAAGAGTGGAAAAGATGAGTTACTTATCTTGAGAATATTACCAAAAAAAAGCTTCCCTGACCAAACAGATGATGATTCCCTTCTGAGTGCAAATAAAGGTTGCATGTAGTTGATCCTGTGCAAGTCTTTCTCAGATGAGAATTCCTGACAAAGAGAGACATTTCTGCATGCTTATTATACCAGTAAGTACCCAATACTATGACATACTGAGGCTCTTTTGGGAAGGACTGTATTCATTATTGTGCAGTGGCTTTATCAAGACTGATACGGGTATCAGTGAGAAGGGAAAGTACAAAGCAAATCCCTGGAAACAGCATGATTGAGTCCTAAGGGCATATCAATAACTGTTGTTTATTTTCAGAAATGTTAAGTATAAATACCATAAATAATTTGATTTCAGTTCATTGTCATAATGTAAATTTGGTTGGAAATAGCAAATATGTAATTAGTTCTTCTTGTCTGCCAGGTCTACTGCAGTTCTCGGTGGGGCCACCTCCTCAGCCAGGTGATGAAATGGTTCTGCCAGTCTCTGCTGTGCCCCACATCACCATTAAAGAAGAAGTTGGACACATCAGATTACTGGTGGTTCGTGCACAAGGCCTTCTTGGAACAGTTCTGGTGGAATACAGAACGGTGCCACTTACAGCTTTCAGTCCTAAAGATTATCAGGTATGGCCATTGGTAAGGTCTGTAATTATCTGAGAATGTAGAGTTATTTGTCCTGGAGATAGCCTGCAGTTTGAGTACTTTAGCCCAGCTATGATGCTTTTCACAGAAACACTTTGTTTTGTATGGTGAAGTGGTAAATGAATGTCTAAGAGTTTAAAAATATGTATCATTATGTGACTTTTACCTGTTTTCTATGCAGCATGGTGTATTTCCTAAGAAATGCCCCTGAGTGGTTGGTTGGTTTGTTTGTTTGGGGTTTTTATTATTGTTTTTATTTGGGTTTTTTTTTCCTTTCTTTTGTTGTGGTTTGTTTTTCTTTTTTTGTGTGTGTTTTTGTTTGTTTGTTTGTTTTTATTTTGTTTTTGGTTTTGTTTTGGTTGTGATTTTGTTTCTTTAATTTCCAATTTCTCCATGACAGACCTCATTTAGAGTGAGAAAGAGGTTATAGAAAGAAGTTAGTTTTGGTTTTGGTTTGTCTTTGTTGTGGTTTTTTTTTATTTGTCTGTTTGGGGGTTTTTTTGGTTTTGTTTTTGTTTTCTTAAGAGAATATTTAATGAAGCAAGAAGGATTCTTTACTGTTGTTGCCGCATGTATGAAAACTTTATATGAGCATTCGAGTACATGTAGAGGTTGAGATTATGTTTGTAGCTAGTAGGACTTGTACACATTCAACAAATTAACCTTTACATATCTGTGCTTCCTTGTCTAACTGATATTTGTGCAGAAAATGCATATTAAATTAGATACTCATAATTCTGTGAATTTAGATGCCTTTTTCTCGTAAGGAAGACACAGAGAAGATTTTTTTGAAAGTGTAAGTGAAGAAAAGTAGGTGTTTTGACAAACAAAATGAAGGTTCTGTTTTGTTTTTTCTACACTTGAAAACATGAGACTTGAACAAAAATGTGAAGAGCTTTCATGTTACAGGCTGTTGTGGGCACGCTGGAATTTCAGCCAGGAGAAAGATACAAGTACATTACTGTTAACATCACTGATAATGCTATTCCTGAATTAGAAAAAACCTTCAAAGTGGAGCTGCTGAACCCAGAGGGAGGAGGTAAGGCACATACATCAGTCCGTTGGTAGCATTTCCACGTTCTCTACTCATCTGTTAAAATCTCACCTTTCTTAGATGTACTATTTCCATGTTATTTCTAAAGAGGAACAAATGTCCCCCCATCCCCCAGAGAGCTGTCATTTTTCTTAGGAAAGAACTATTTTTCTGATATTTTGTTAATCATTGTTGGAAACCACCATATCCCAAAGAAAGTTATTACCATCAGTTGGGTCTTTTAATGGCAATTGCTGCTTTCCACATCACACATTTTCATGGTTGGTAAAAGAAATGAAATAATGTGAGAACTATATTTTTTTTTTTTTCAGTATTTATGAAATATTTAAGGCTAAACAGCCAAAGTAGTTTTTCATATCTACCACCTGGGTGAAACCAGAACAGTTGCAATACACAGGCTTGTAACTTACTCAATGGCAATACATCAGTAGGAGACTGGGGGTGTTTAGAGGCTTCGGGAGTTTAACTGAGCTGGAGACAGAGCTGGTGGCTCTGTCTGAGAACAAGAAAAACACTGAGTGGAAATCCTGGTGTGAGGTGTTAGTCTCACAAGGGATGACAAATGTCAGTGCTCCAGCCACTTAAAACCACTCAGACCTTAAAGAATTTGTTTCCACTGGAGAAATTTTTTAAGGGAGATTGTAAAACTGGTTGGAGAAAAAAAAATAAATAAATTAGAAGTGTTGGCAGCTGTAAAGTGACTTTTTAACTGATGTTATTTTTTTTAAGCAGCCCAGGAACATAAGTGTGATGGTTTCTGGGCAGTTACACTACCTTGAATGTCTATGATGCAATGTGGCACTGTGGTGCCGTGTGGTGATTCTTTCGAGAAAAGCTTCAGGCCTTTCATGACTGTGGACATTTTGGTCAGACAGCTGTTTGGTTAAACAAACATTTGTCTTTAGTACTTTTGTTTTGTTTCGTCAGAAGACTTGCAGCTAACTTTAGTAATTCACCAGGCAGATACCATCTTAACACAATCCTCTTTTTGGTCTTTCCAACACTGTTGCACAAGCATAAAACTTCGAGTAAAGTCTCCATTGGTTAAGCTTTCTGTGATTTTTTTCAGCTTTCTGACACGTGTCTTTGCTTTGTGAGAAAATAGTGGAATAGGAGAGTTTGGAGGGGCTTAGCACCTAGTATGTTTCTTTAATTCACATTTCCAATTTCTCCATGACAGACCTCATTTAGAGTGAGAAAAAGGTTGTAGAAAGAAGAACACAAAGAAGGAAAGAAATAAAAGAGCAAAGAGAGGCCTATGTGTTTAATTTCCTTCTGACCTCCCACTGCTATTTCCAATGCCATAAATTAATTAAGAGGTGACATATACAATGCTTTTTCTGGCTTTTATCAGAAATCCTATATACTTTCATATCCAAAATAAATGCCTTTCTAGAATACTTCCCTCTCTTTTTGTGTTGTCCAGAAATGTTTAAATTACTTTCTGCTTTCTCTTTATTTATAAGTGTATATATGTGTATATATCTGTGTGTCTGTCATCTTAAAGTTGCTGAGCTCTTTAGAAATGATGGCAGTGGTAGTGGTGATGGGAACGTGGATTTCTTCTTTCCAACTGTCCATCAACATGGTAAGCATTTTTGATTAATCCTATTTTTTATTGCTAACTGTAATGTCCCTCATTATTATACAACTCGTCATAGTGTTGTTGCCTGATTTGCATTACAGGTGATTAATTTAGATTTATCGTAAAGTTCTGTCACAACATTCTGTTTCATTTTAATTTAGGCATAATTTCAATGGCAGTCAGTCTTTAGTGTAACAGAGAATGTAACAGCTTCTGTACCATCAAAACCATATCGTTGTAAAACGCAGTACAGTAATTCCAGAAGTAGAGCTGCAAAATGAGTTTTGTTTGAAAATTGCCAATTTTCTGGAGAGCAAATGCAAAGACACTTTTTAAATTGAAGGTAATTTAAAAATTACCTGACTGTATGATTTGATACATGCTTGATGTTACTTTGATTCTCTTCATGTCAAAAATATTCCTAAAGAAAAGTAAACTGTGCTAGGCTTTTTTAAAGGAGTGTTTTGATTGTTTTTCATTTCTTCTCTTTAAGTTTCTATTTATGTAGTGACATACAGGAAAAAAATATAATTTAGTACTGAGAAAATAAAATTTAAAAAAAGCTAGATGCAGAAATAAAATAAAATCCAAAGGAAAAACTTAACCATATAGGACTTCAAATTAAATCCTGCAGATCTGAAAATGATATATGAGCACCCATTATCCAGACTGAATAATTTATTCCCCCATCACTGCCTGATTTTAAATTTTATTTATAACTGCAAAGGATTTCAATTTGAATCTGAGAGTAAGTCTGTGGTTTAGACACTTTTTGGAGCTTCCTGGTTTGTTTTTGGTTTTTTGGTGCTTGGGTTTTTTTGGTTTTTTTTGGATGTACTGTTGCCCTTTTCCTTTTTTCTAGAAATGGTTTTCTTAAGTGCCAGGCTCTTTATCTCTCAGACCAGCAAGTTATCTCACCCAAGAATCTTTTTAGTAGCAGGAAATCCAGCAGTTGGGTTTTTCTCTTTGTCTTTCATGCCACCTTATGTTAGGATGAGACCTGCATTCATCTTGTCTATCTGCTTACACTGTGGTTTACCCTATAACTCCCCACCATCCTAAATTCTGCCCCATATTCATTCGTTAAAGCTGTAATTTGATTTCTCTTCCTCCCTTAAAATATTCGTATTTATCATATTTCCATAGAAGGGCTGCTAGGACTGCATTATTGGAAAGTCTGTTCCTTATCCATGTGGATAGTTATCATGCAGCTCTAAAATCCAAAGACAAAACAGCATGGATACTCCAGTCATGCTCTCCTGTGTAATTCTTGTAACGTATTTCTTTAGCTGTTTTCTTTCATGTAAGAAAAGATGCTAGGGAAAAAATAACCCTTTCTGCAACTTGCACTCAACAGCTAGCTTGGGAATTGCATCCCACATCCTTGTGACTATTGAGGCTTCCGATGATGCTCATGGTGTGTTTGAGTTCAGTACTGATTCACTCTTAGTAAATGGAACCGAGCCTGAAGATGGAGATAGCAATATTGTGCTGCAGGTTAGAAAACTTTTGAGTCTCGCGTTGCTGTGTAGTCCTCTTCATTCTCTGTTTTTACTGTGCATTCTGCCATGTATTTGTCATAAATCTATAAATTTTATAATAACTTTATCATGCACGTCTATTTTGCCACTTTACACTGATGCGTATCATTCAGCTTGAAGCTAAAAAGGTGTAATAGTAATATCCATAAATTGAGTTAGCTATTAGTTAACACTTGAGGTCCTACTATCTTAAAATAAGTGTTGATGATAGAACTTCAGCCAAGCTGATATAACGAAGGTTAAGCTGTTTTTTTAAAAACTTGAATGTGTTTTTAACCCATCGCGTCAATGTCTTTGCTTAATTCCATCGCCTGCTCCTATGTTTTCCTTCCTCATAGAACAAAAATGTGCAGATCTTTGCATTTTCCACCTAGGTTGTGAGAACGCATGGGAACTTGTCCCAGGTGACGCTGCATTGGATCATAGTCTGTGATCTCACCAAAGACCTGATCACTACAGATGGGAATGTGACATTTGATGTTGGCCAAGCGAGAGCAAATATTACAGTTCAGGTTTCTCCTGATGAAGTTCCTGAATTGGATAAGGTGTTTTCAGTTTTGATCATCAATGTCTCCAGTGGTCGTCTTGGAAATCACACTAATGCAACATTAACTATTTTAGCCAATGATGATCCATACGGAGTCTTCATCTTTTCTGAGCGAAACAGACCAATAAAAGTTGAGGAAGAATCAAAAAATATCTCTCTGACAATCATAAGGCTTGGTGGTCTCCTCGGTACAGTAATGGTATCATACAGAACTCTGGGGGACGACGAAAAGTCACCCTTTCTTCCACCTGATGTTGTTAGAGCAATAGAGGGAAAAGATTATACACCCATCACAGGTTACGTGGTCTTCACAGCCAACGAAAGTGAGGCGACGGTATCTCTGGCTATTTTGGATGATGATGATCCTGAGAGGTCAGAATCTGTTTTTGTGGAGCTAAGCAGTATTGTTTTGATCGAGAAAGTACAGGATCGGCCAAGTAAGTATCTTACATACGTAAAACCTATACTTTAAAAATGAAGGTTAGTATTTATATTTAAAAGGCCAAAATGCAACAAGTGAAATGACAAGCTTTCTACTTCTGCCAAGCTCTGTACAGTTAAGAAATATCTGAGTTAGGTGCTTTGTGTGCAGATGGTGGAGAGTTACAGCCTCATGTTGCTTTTTTTTTAGTGTAGAAAAACATAGAATGAATCAGAGAACCATAGAATGGTTTGGGTTGGAAGGGACCTTAAAGACCATTTAGTTACAACACCCCCTGCTGTGGGCAGGCACACATCCCACTAGACCAGGTTGCTCAGAAGTTTTGCTTCATCTCCCATTCAGATAAATTCAGCTCATTACAGCCCAGTTTGTGCCTCAGTGCTTCTTGTTATGTCTAATTGCTGCTTCTGCCCCCGGATTAATCTTGATATTAAGGGAGATTTCAAATATGATTCTTCTGGGTGGCTGAGATCTTATTTATACTTGATTATAACAAGTGTAAAAATTAAATTCTTCTATATTGATCTTACTGCAGGCCTGATGGACAAACAAATAAGTAAATTATTTCGCACTACCTCCACTCTTCAAAAAAGTTATGCTCCACAGCACAGTGGAACAATGAGTCATTAAAAGCTGGGATTTTTTTTTTTTTCTGCCATAATGTAATTCAATCACCAGAAGTATGTCAGTGCAGCTAGTAGTTAGACTTTGCCCAGTTCTAAAAAACATCGTTTTGTTGATAGGTAGCGGTGAGTAACCACTAAACTCACACGTGTGTCTATGAACTCTGTAGCCATAGGCAGCAAGCATCTCGGGCACCTCCTCACTGAAGTTCTCCTTATGTTTCAGTTGAAAATTCTCCTCGGCTTGGGTTAGCGACTGAGACGATAGCTCACGTAATTATCAATGCCAACGACGACGCTTTTGGAACGCTGCAGCTTTCGGCTTCAAATGTGCGAGTTGCTGAAAATTATGTTGGACCCATTATTAACGTCACCAGAACTGGGGGATTGTTCGCAGATGTTTCTGTGAAATTTAAAGCTATGCCAATAACTGCAACAGCTGGTAAGCCATCAGCATAGCACGAGCGTGCGGTCTGTGCTCAAGTGGAAGGAGCCTGCTGTATGCTCTGAGCAGTCAAAGCAAATGACTGTGTACTGAATGCGCTATTGTATAACAAGTATGAAAAAAAAAAAAGTAGTGAGGCATCTGCTGACTCTACTTAGCATATATGAATCCAAGACCTATAGGGGAGATCATGCATCAGCTTTTAGAAAGCTCCAAGAAGTTATCATTGGAGAATCTGGCAAGAGAAATGAGTGGAGGAATCAGGTTGATTATTTCCCTAGTAGCCAACCAACTCTTAAGAGAAGAAAATAAATAAAAAAAAAATAAATAAAAAATACTATAGTAGTATGTGTAGCCACTAATTAGTCCAGTGTACATATATAAGCCCACCACGTGTTGTTTAGGTGAGCTTGTTGTATGGGAAGTGAGAGCTGGGGACTCATCTGTAAAACAAATGGGCAAAAACCAATCAAAGCCCAAGAAGATCTGAACTTCTAGAAACGGGAAGTTAAGTTCTGCAGTTGGTCCCTTTACAGAGAAGGTACAGGAAAGAAAGAAGCAAACTTATTAAGTGTGCAGGGTCATAACCACTTAGGCAGTTACAAATCAACCCCACTGCATTTCAGCCACGTCCCAGATTGAATAGGCGGGTGGTGCACTCTCTGAGAACTGGTATTTTAATTCCTTTTTATGTAACAGACTTCTCTACATAATTGTGTAGTAGATAGATGTCAGAATATGCTTTCAATTAGTTTCTGAAGCAGAGCCATTATCTAGCCTATCACAGTTGTTTATCTAGACATTCTTAGAGACAAGTTTGCCTGAAGTGAGGTCCCCACACAAAATGTGCCCTTTACTAAAATCTACTTTGACAAAGGTGCTTTTGTTCACTTTTATCTCTTGTAAGGCTGGAGAGCAATTACAGATCAAAGACAGAAACATCTTGGTAGTGTGACCTTGTAACTGGAAGACAATACTGGGCCTTTTCTAACTACCTCTTGGTCTAACAGTGCAAACTCTGTTTTGGACAAGCCAAATTTTATTTGCATCCATCCAGATAGTTAAAAAAAAATGGGAAATAAAAAAAGATTGTGTTGTCTGGGTCTGATGATAACGAAATAAAACAGGAAAGTGAGGAATGTATGTGTAAGCAAAAAGAGAAGGATTGCTGATGCTGTTCAGTACACTGAACCATAATGCATTAATATTCTGTGGTTTTTATTGGTTTTGTGTTTTGTCTACCAATTTAGGTGAAGACTACAGTGTAGCCTCATCAGATGTTGTCTTACTAGAAGGGGAAACAAGTAAAGCTGTGCCAATTTATATAATTAATGATATCAATCCTGAAATTGAGGAGTCATTTTATGTTCAGCTGCTGAATCAAACAACAGGAGGAGCCTTGCTTGGACCTTTGACTAGGGCAGTCATAACTATTGAGGCTTCTGATGATCCTTTTGGATCCTTTGGTAAATGACTCTTATTTATGTATTTTCTCTCTTCTGTTGACATTTTTACTGCAGATTTATGGGAAAGCTGTAACTGGGCAACTCACTAAAGACTTTCAGGAGACAAAGAAGAAGCTTGGATGAAGTTAGTAAAGGAGAAGATAAACTAAATTAAAACATGTAATTAAGGAAGAATGATGCTTTAATATAACAAAGTATTATTGGATTTTAGTTTACTTTTTTTATTTTTTATTTAAGTGCTGCATTTCTGAAATAGTTTTAAGGCAAAATCTTCGTTACAGTATCTGTTGCTTAAATATTTTGATACCTTTATTTTAGTAGATAATCAGCCAAAGCAGATTTAAAACTCTAGGGAAATTGAAATATATAAAGAGAACTTAAGTTACACTGTCTTATTTTCTGGCAAGTACTTCAGTTTTCCTGCTGCCTGTTAGTATAAACAAAATGAGCTGTGTGTAACTTTCTAAAGTTAGTTCCATTACACAGGCTTTGAGAAGGGTTTTAGTTAATTGAAAAATTTAATAATATTTTAGAAATCTTACCTTTCTGTTTGTTTAGTTGATTGGTTGGTGGGTTTTTGTGTATTTTTTCTGTCTTTTTCTTTGGTTTACCTTTTTCTCCCTTCAGTACCCTACTTAATTCCTTTTCATCCATTTTATCAGTAGAATAAGGTAGAGGAAGGAAACAAAAAATGTAAATAAAAAATAATTAAATTAATTCTTGAAAACTAAATGTTTAATAGATGGAACATTTACTGGAAACAATTTTAGAGGGAATATGTTGACTTACTTCTTCAGCAAGTAACATGAAATCTGCTAAAGAGTTTCCTTGCTGGGAATAATTATGAAATTTTTTTCTAAGAACTTAGAAACAACTCATAGATATGTTGGAATAAACTTTTTGGATGAGGGCTTAATTTTCATGTTAAGTTCATCTGTAGATTAAAATATTAACACTGAAACTTCGCTTTTAAGTTTAAACCTGATTAAAAACGATTTACCTGCGCAAGTAAATGCAGTGAAGTGAAATAAAACTGTGTTACTCAGGAGTTGATATTTTTACTTTCGATTTCATTGTTATCAAAATACGTCTCTCTGTGCTGCACATCAGTTTTCCAGATTACTGAATTCACTGTGGAGGAGCCTGAATTTGGATCAGCAACCATAAATCTGCCAATAATCCGCAATGCTGGGACACTTGGTCATGTTACTGTTCAGTGGGTGGCTACCATTAATGGGCATCCTGCTGATGCTGACCTGCGGGTCACTGTGGGTAATATTACTTTTGCCCCTGGGGAAGCCATTCAGATGTTGCTGTTGGAAATCCTGGCTGATGATGTTCCAGAAGTAGAAGAAGTAAGTTAAAGCAGTTATGTCTTTCTTGAATGGCTTTAGAGATTTAACTTATTATGGAAAATGCAAAGAAGAACGAGGAATGTTCTGACAGGGAGCTGCCAGAAGTTCAGATTTTACTTTGCTTGTGATTATTATTAGAAATACCAAAAATCGTTTTACTGCATTATTTAATTTTCTTTTTTTTTCTTCCTTTTGAGATTGTCCATGTAGAATTAACTGAGGCCTCCAATGGTGGTGCCATCGGGTCAGATGGTGTGGCAAATATCGTAATACCTGCCAACGATAATCCTTATGGCACAGTTTTCTTTCATCAATCCTTATATCGAATTCAGGAGCCACTAGAAAGAAATTTGCTTGCAAATATAACAGTCAGGCGAAGGTTTGTATAATGTTTGCTTTATTTATATCTGTTATTTGGTTGTTTGGGTTTTTTTTTTTCTTTTTTTGTCTTGGCTGTATTTTCAAATGTCATTCTCCTCTTGTATAAGTGTTTGCATTAATTTCTTCATCTACCAGCTCAGCATGTTTTTGGTTCATATACCTTGTTTTTGAACTAGATATCTTCTTATTAGAAATATATATAAAGTACTTGAATGTAATTACACATGTAATGTACAGTGTTGTACACAGTGCAGTTAATGTTTATTTTTTGCCTATTTAATTGTAAAGTCATTTAAAGCTGCACAACAGCCTGCTCCTGTGGTTTGAACTGGTGGACAAAATGGGTCAACCTTTGTGAGATGGAAAGAAACAAGACAAGGAAAAGAGGTTTTATGCATATGATGTGATATCCTGAGGACTCATAGCAGGAAAGATCACAAGGTTGGGCAGCACAGGCTTTTTCTTCCTTGCCAACCCTAAGAACACTAAGTTAATTCCTAGAAACAAATGTCTGCAAACATGCATTCTTAACACACTGCTGCCTAAGCTATGAATAATCAAACTTGCTATCCACAAAAAATGACAGCTGATTTATTCTGGTACTAGCTTTAAGGGAATACACTTTAACTATCTATTTTGGACTTTTCAGCAATTCAGAAAGGGCCATCTGATTTTGTTCACTTCTACTCTTAACCCAGAAACTTGCACAATATTGGACATGCTTCATCAACTAACGTTACTTTTTTACTTCAATGTCTTTTAGTGGAGGAAAGTTTGGTCAGCTGAAGATATTTTACAGCACTTCTGAGGCTGATGTTGTAGCTCTTGCCATCGAGCAAGGTCAGGATATCCTGGCCTGTTATGAGTCTCCTGTGCAAGGAATTCCTGACCAACCATCCAAGACCAGAGTGAATGTGTCAGCAGCAAGTGACCCACTGTATGCCTGTGCAACTCAGTGCCTAAAAGAACAAGCCTGTTCAGCCTTTACATTTTCCAGTGCCTCTGAGACTCCTCTCTGCCTTTGGCTGACATCAGAGATCAGCCGATTAACCGACGCTTCAGGATTCTGGACCTACAAGAAAAACATCACCAGTGCATCTGCTCTCTTCAGCACACAAGCCATTGCTGGCAGTGATTATGAATCTGCTACAGGACAATGGGCCATAATGCAGGAAGGGGAAGAGTTTGCAAATCTCACAGTTACCATACTTCCTGACAGTCTGCCAGAGCTGGATGAGAAGTTCACTATATCCCTCTTGAAAGTCGAACTACTCAACATCTCAGCCAGCTCAAAAAATCAACCAGCTATAGGACAGCCAAATACTTCCACAGTTACCATAATGATGAATGGAGATGCGTTCGGAGTATTTAAGATCTACAGTGTAAGTCCTAATGCGACAGAGAAAGGTCTGTATATTGAAGTAGAAGAACGTCCTCAGACCAACGTGCAGCTAATGATACACAGGACAGAAGGCAGCCTGGGACAGGTGACAGTGGAATGGCGTGTGGTTGGTGGAACTGCTACCCCAAACGTGGATTTCGTTGGTGTTGGTGAGATTCTGGTGTTTGCTGAAGGTGAGGCAAGGTTTTGCCCTAGCTTCTGTTTTTATAGGACTAAAGAAAAGCAAAAAGAACATGACAAGTGCTCAGTCTTCTGGATGTTTTGATAAGTGATGTCTTATTCTTAGGATAAACCTTCCTGAATGGTGAGGATACATATTCATTGGATCATGGAATGGTTTGGGTTTGAAGGGACCTTCCAAGGTCATTCTGTCCAACCCTTCTGCAGGGAGCAGGGCCATCTGCAACTAGAGCAGGTTGCTCAGAGCCCCATCAGACCTCACCTGGAATGGTTCCAGGGATGGGGCAGCAACCACCAATCTGGGCAACCCAGGCCAGGGTCTCACCACCCTCAGTGTCAAAAAATTTCTTCCTTCTCTCCAGTCTAAATCTCTTTCAGTTTCAAACCATCACCCCTTGTCCTGTCCCAACAGGCCCTGCTCAAAAGTCTGTCCC
>WUAM01000015.1:1529368-1543023 GCA_024336885.1 Actenoides hombroni
GAAAAAAGGAAAAAAAAAAAAAAAAGGAAAACAAAAACAAAACAGAAACTGCTTTGCTTAAAACAGTCACCTGTTTCCTAGTACCTCAGAATTAACCAAGGGAGATCTCTGCATTTGTCAGTACTACCTGTTGTTGTTGTGGTTAAATGTAGAGAGACTGCTGGGCAAGGTGGTGAATGGAGGAAGAAAAAAAGTTTTAAAGAAAGGAAAACAAATTGTGCTTAAAATCCCAGTGTGGGTTTTATTTCTTAAAATACTGTGATTTTTTTAATTATTTTAGTAAAAAAAAAACAAAAAAAAAGAGAGAGACTTTAATTCCTAGATAACTGTTTGTGAATTGTCATCCTTTATTCCAGGTAAGCTGTTTGTTAGTATTCAGTTATAATTTTAGGATTTGGTAGATTTCATGTGACTGATTGTGCAGTTTTGTTTGCCACATGTTTATTTTCTATCAGACTGAGGTATTACAAATACGGCACAATTAGATTTCTCATGTAAAATGAGTATTTCTTTTTGAGAGGGGACAGGGAAAGGAGACTAGATCTTGTGAATAAAACTTTCTGTTGTTGTTGTTGTTGTTAATTTTAAACATATGGAAATAACAAAGAAGTTTTAACTTTTTTTAAAAAAACTAAAGAACCAAACTTACAGCACAGCTATGCAGCTCGCGGGCCAAACACATAGGTCCTCATAACCATTCTGTTGCTTGTCATATTAACATCTATCAGTCTCACACCAGTAACTTTTCGTTAAGATTGGCTGCCTTTTTTCTTCTGTCTGTGGTGTGTGCGTGTTTTCTTTTTGTTTTGGTGTGGTGGGAGGGAGGGGTGTCTGTTAACACATCTTTTTGCAAGTGAAGGTGAAATAGTTACATACGACATTGAGCCTGGAGAACTACTTTTACTCGATCCAAGATGGAGTTACTAAGTTTTTCCCCTCCTCCTTAGCTTTTAGCATGAGGGGAGCAGCGTAGAATGAATAGGAACCTGCATACCTAGGGGCTGATCCTGGACTACTTCTTGGGTGGAAAGCCTACCAACAGGAATTTTGCCTGAGCAATGAATACAGGATCTGGTGCCCATGGTATGTTCTGATTGTGAACAAAAAAAAAAAAAGATTTTCTTTCCAAAAAGTAGAAAGTACTTGACTGAAACCTAGTTTTAGAAATGCATGTGTCTTCGTTTGTTTTTTTTGTTTTGGGGGGGATCTGTGGGAGGGGGAGGGGGGAAAATAGGAAGCTGCTGAGGAAACGGTGTTCTAGAGAGCTTCACATAAAATTGATGGCAAAAATGTTGCATTTGTGGAATACGTGCTACTTGAGAAGCATGGTGTTTTGCTTTTGGGGATTCATCAGTTGTGTGTTAGGGGATTGTTTTGGTTTTTTTTTGTTGGGTTTTTTTGTTTGTTTTGTTTTTTGAAGTAGGGAGGGAATGTCATGGAAAAACACATTGGAGGGACAAGTATAAATACACATTTTGTGTCTGTATTTGTTTTTTAATTGGCCTCATTTCAATTGTATTTAAACAGTTCCATACCTGGATTGGGTGTTTGTAATGGTTACCAAAAATGAAAAAAAAAAAAAAAAAAAAGATTGTGACATGCTTTTATCACTACTTTATTTTTCAAATAACATGTAAATATTGTAATCCATTGGATTTTGTTTTGCTAACCTGTTAATAAAAATTATGGGACCATTATCCTTTTAACAAGCCTAGAATGTCATAATTTTTTTTCCTTTTTTTCATTTCCCAAAAATGTATACCTGATATATTGTGGACACACATTTTAGATGCATTATTATGATTCTGTTGACTGTAATGACATAGAATTGAAAGTAACATTTTTTTCATTGTTTAATTTATACAGAGGACTTTTTCAGAGTTTGACAGAAGGAAATAATAGCAAAATGCTAACCCATTGGCTTCAGCACTCGGTATTTCCTGATTTTAAAATTACTGCATACTGATGGGGGATAGGAAGGGGATACTGAACTGTTGCACTGACGGGTTTGTTTTTTTTAAAAAAAAAAAAAAACAATGAAAATTAATAAAAACTTTTTAAGAGTGTGTGCTTATGTGTGTGTAATTTTTTATTGGCTACTCTGTTGATAGGTCTGCACAAGCGACTGGTTCTGCAGTTAGCAGATCTGGGGGCGCTCGAAGAGGGGGAACCCTCTACATCCTTTCCTTCCCTATTTCACTGGAAATTTTGGTTTGGTTTGGGAAGGGGGAGGAGAAGGGTGACTTCCCTTAGCTCACACAGGTCTAAGGTCTACCACATGCCTGAAGAATGCCTTGAATATCCACCAACCCAACATCCATTAGAGGCCAAGGTCATATTCACTGCCAAGGTCTGCTGACCCCTCCTGAACCCAAACACGAAGATGAAGGAATTTTGCAGGCTTTTTTGAAAGTTCAAAATAGGTAGAGACAGTCTGGTATTTGGATTATCAACTCAGGCTCTTCATGAGTTGAGATACTGTATTGCTTCAGTAGCTGGATGACCTATGGTATCCAGCATTGAGGCTGTGCTTAATGGGAGCAAAATATGAGATGACCCAGTAAGATGGAGCAGGAGGTGTTATTTTTCCCTCTTTCTCCATTAAAAAATTAAAGTGATGCTTGTAATGCTGTTTTGGAATCTTTTTCTAAATACAGATTTCCAGATGCACATGCAGAAGATGTCAGAGGTATTTTTCTGGGTCTGTTTTAATCAGATCTGTTTCCAGTTCAAGTAGCTTTTTGATTGTACTGGAACTGGATCTCAACTTAATGTGTATGATGTTAAACAGTATGAAAGTTTTGATCACCTGGTAGCTTTAGATGCTTCCACCTTTCTGCCTAAGTCAAAATATTTCTCAGTTAAAATACTTATTTCCTTATGATATGTTTACAGAGGGGAAAAAAAAAAGAAAAGAAAAGATACGTGTTTTAGGCTGTGAGACATTGCTTTTTTTCAGTGGTCTCTGAAAACCTTTGTTCATGAGGGAGACCAACAAATAATTGTCACATTGTATGTTCTAGCCCAGAGCTAACATGCACTTCTACCAACTGAAAAAGAGAAAGAGTTGCTCAGTGGTACATCACTAACCAGAATTTCATAACTGGTGTAAAGAAAGACCTTGGGATGATTTCTAGAGTATTACAGTTGAGTTGTCCCATTCATCTCAGTGACAGGATTTTGTGAGTTTGAAGCAAAGCCCTTGATCTTCCCAGTTTTAGGTTTCTGTCTGAACATGACTTCATCACCTGCCTTGAGATTGCTCTGCTGAATTGAAATACAAGCCAGTGGGAAGGAAGATGGAAAGGAAATAGTTACTCACATGATCCCTTACTTGCATTACTTCTCTGCCTTGCCAGACAATTCTCTTTCTTGTAACCGGGAGCCCTGGGTTTCGCAGGGATCATTTGTGTCGTGGGACAACTGGTGTTCACACACTGTATTCCCAAGCACATTGTTCTTCCTTTTCTTAAGAAGTCTGGGTAAATGTTTGCCACGTTATTACTAGCTGACTGTTGGTATTTTCTTCTGGCCTAGAGGTGCAGTGCCTGAATGCTCTCCATGCAAAGATCTTGCCTTCATATTCACACTGGTGTAAAGGCTTTGCAAGAGTTGCTATGGGAAGGGAGGTGGCTATCTCCCTCCGTTGCAAACACACAACCCCCCTGGAGAAGAGCTGAGCAGCATGGTTACCCTGTGACTCGGACCCACACTGTGGATCAGCAGTGTCACAACATGTAAGGTTTGTAGGCCTGGAACTGTAGGGTTGCCAGTGGAAATTCCACTCTTTGCTAAGTGATAGGTACTATGTGAAACACTTGTTATCTTGGAAACTGGTGCCACACAGAAGACTTCATGTGAACCTAAACAGCAAAAGTCAGTCTCTAGGCTTCAAGAAAATATCTAAGTGCAATTGCAGATGTTCAGTATGTTTCAATGAAAACTGCCCTAGGTTTATCTACTCCTCCTAACCCGGCAGTTTTCTTCAGTATTAATAACACAGGGTAACTCATGACTTTTCCACCATTTAAGGCAGCTATCTGGCTCCAAAGCAGCAAGATGACTGAATAGAAAATGATTCTAAGAAGACTTAGGAAAAGGAAGGTGAGTTTTTTAATGATTTCTACATAAACGTTTGTCTTTTTAATGACTGATTGTGACCCACAGATGTCAAAGAAGCTTAGAAATTATCCAGATGCTTGCTTGACAGTGTATTTTCAGCTGTTAATTCTGCCAGAGAATTTTAAGTGCATTTTTTCTGACTCGTTCTTTTCGTGTGCATTGTTACTAGCACACGAGGAGATTGGGAGGGGTTCTTTGGTGGAGATATCCAGGTTGGATAAGATAGCATGCATCTTAGAAGAAAATTAGAAGCATGTAAGCCTGGAAAGAAAGTTTGCACTGCACTGCCACGTGCTGTGTTAACATACCAAAAGCGATGAGGATATACAAATTTTTGTTACCCGTAGCAGGTTGTGCTGGGGATCTGGTTTAAGGAGGATCCTACAAACAGGTATTTTTGTAACGTATGATCTTTCTTTCCCTTCTGGGTTTCAAACTTTTTCTCATTGAGTTTTGCACCCAGCATGTGCTGCTGAGATACAGTGGTCTGATTTTGACTCTTTGGTTTCTTTTTTTCATGAACTTCAAACATATATGCCTCAGACTTGACATCTCCCATCTTGTCTTCTTATGATTCAGTTCTTCTTTCCTTAAAAAACAACAACAACAACAGCAAAAACTGAAAAGAAAACAACAAAACCACCCCGAGGAGTGCCAGCTTCAGTAAATGAGGAGTAATAAGGCTTGGTGTGCGTGTGCCAATGAGTCTGTAAAGAAAAGTTGCCACACCTTAAACCTCAAGCAGTATTCACCAGCCAACATCACTAGGGTTTGGCATACCAGCTCCTATTTATTCAAACTGTTGCCACATGAGCTAATATTTCAGCCATGTTTGCCGTAGACAGAACGTGCCAGTTCTTGGCTTTATCTCCTTTCCATTCTGAAGGCTGCTGTTATAGAAGGACTTTGTTCAGTGTGCCGCATTCCTTGGCTTCTATCAAACGAGCTTTGACTATGAGGACGGCTCAGCACCAAAGATGCTGAAGTCCCAGTGCTGCTCTTGTGACTGGTGCCTGATTTCTCCTTCCTCTTCCCCGTGTGCCTATCAATGAACAGGTTCGGTTTTATCGTCTGGATTCCATCCGTAGTGACCTTCACAGGGTAGGATCAGACTGGCTGGGAAGGTTTTTCATTGCTCTCTCTTAGTGATAAATATTCTATAGGTAGTACCCATGTTGAAAAAGTGTGTGCTGATGCCCTGCATATAAAGCTCCATTTTTTTTTCTCCCAGTTGTGTCAATTTGTCAACCAATGTGTCGGTTTTAACTTGTGAAAACCAAATAGAAGTTGCATGTTAATACATCTACAGTGTGACTTTTTTAAAAGCAGGAGCACTAGAGCATTTGTCCAAGTAAGGATTTTGTGTTGTTGACAGTCAGCTACAGTCAGTCTCCTCAGAGTGAAACTTTAATATGGAGATACAGTCCCACATAAACTACACACCCTAACGTGAAATGTTTCGGCATGCCCTGTTCGCAGCATGAATAAAGATGGTTCATTTCATCTTGGGGCCTGACTACCAGGCTATAGGCTAGTCTGGGTGGGAGGCTCCCTCCACTTCACCTTCTGATGCTGTGCCAGCTCAAAAGAAATATATCAGAATTCCTTAGGTCAAAGAGAGGGAGCAAGAGGGAGCATGACTCTGCGGGTAAAAGATTGGGGCACTTATTTAGAAGAGGGGAGATCCTGGTTCTGATTTCTGCTCGAAAGACTGCACAAGAGCCTTATGTTAAAGAGTTACTAGAGTTCAGAGGTGTGTGTCTGCCCCCCATGCCAACCCACGGGTTGAGGAGGGCATGGAAGCCAAGCCTTTCCACTTCTTAGATGGATTTTGCAACCAGTAACCTGTTGTATAAAAGGAGGGCATTTTTGCCATCTGAAATATTTGTGTTTTTTAAAAGGAAAAGATAAGTTTTCTGCCGACGCGTAGAGGAAATTTTCTGATCATGAACCCTAATCAAACATCAACACCTCCCTGCAACTCTGAATTGCACACCTAACTTCTGAGAAGAGATAAGTTTTTACAAAAGTTTCTCCCTTCTGTGTTCCGTGTTCATGGGAACTTGTGGGCTGTGCAGGCTGTGCTCGAAAACCTGGGGGCTCTGAAGCACGTTCATGGGAGACTGTGGCAGTGATGGCACCGAGATCCACCCCAACGTGGTCTTGTATTCACTGAAGCATGTCCTTACTGTCTTCTTTCTTGATTGTCCATCTTGGGGTACTGCTTGTAGCGTGTCTGCTTGGAGCTACCTGCCTGACAGAGAGGTCAGACTCCTAGTTCAAAGCAGGGAGCCGGTACAAGACCCAGGCAGCTCCATTTTAGGGCTGCAATCTGGTTTTTAGGGTTTTTTTAATATTACATTACCTGCTTAAGGTCGCACAGACAGTTTGTGGTAACACTGGGAGTTTGCTGAACTCCCTAGACCTTAGACTGTCACCTTAACTATACTTTTTCCATAGCTCAAAGCCTTTTTTGCATTTTAAAGACTGCTTTTTCCTTCTCTGATGAATATTTAAAGAGAGTAACCAAGCACAGTTTTGAGAGTATTTGACAGTAGTCTGAATGATATGGAGTTATATCTTCCATGGTTTATAAAATATTATTAATGATATAACACATTTTATTAGTTTCTTAAATATAGAGGATATTGAAGTACCTTGAAATTCTGGGGCTATTTGTTTTTTATGTGTACTTGTGTTTTTCTTTACTATTTGCATTTATAATCTTAGTTAATATGCAGCGGGACTTCTAGTTTCCTGTGCAAATTAATGAAGTCTGCCCTTAGGCATAATTTAGATACTGCCAAGCCCCCTCAAGTCCTTCCCCCAAATAAAAGCAAACCGTTAAAAAAGTGTTGCATTCACAAAAAAATACCTACATACATGGATTTCAGCAGCTCTACTCTATATGTAAAATCAGAACCAACTTAATCTCTAAAACATCGATGATTAAATAAACAGCTCTACCCAACATTAAGCAACATAAAAAAACCTTCTGAGAAATTAGTTCCTTCTCTCAGCTTCAGAGAAGATCCTGGATCATCTTTTACTCTACCCGAGTGTGTAACCTGAACCAGCAGCAGTTAGCACAAAAAAATATCCTAGATTGGGAGATCATTCAATTCTGCATGTAAGTGTAGGTGTTTAATCTTCTTAGGCCATCAAAAAGCTTTGTGAGTGCTGTTAATTCTCCAGCTTTATTCTCTGTTCACTTTTATTTTCTTGACTTGTATTTTTATTAAAAAAATTGATGGTGAACAGATATTAATATAAAAATATCTAGAAGAAGATAACATTATTACCTTGTGCTATAAAAGCAAGCACTTTATGAAAGACAATACAGGTTTTTAATTTTATGTCCTAAAGATGTACTTTCTTTGAAAGAAAATTAAGTTATTGAACAATAAAATCTTGTAGAGAAAATAAGCAAAAAAAAAAAAGTGTTTTCTTCTCATTTAAATGATTATGATCAGGAAGTAATTTTACTGGCCTTCATAGTATCATTGCATTGTTTAGGTTGGAAAAGACCTTTAAGAGCATCATGTCCAATCATTAACCCAACTGGCAGGGCACCCCTAACCCATGTCCCTCAGCATCTTCACATCTTTGAAGCCCCTTCAGGGATGGGGACTCCACTGCTGCCCTGGGCAGCCTGGGACAGCCCTTGACAACCCTTTTGGGCAAGACATTTTTCCTCATGTCCAACCTAAACTTCCCCTGGGGAAACTTGAGGTTGTTTCGTCTTGTCCTATCACTTTTTCCTTGGAGGACGAGACTGAGCCAACCTGACTCCAGCCTCTTTTCCAGGAGCTGTTGAGATTGAGAAGGTCTCCCCTGACCCTACTTTGCTGCAGGCTCAACAAGCCCAGGTGACTTAGCTGCTCCTCACCACACTTGTGCTCCAGACACTTCCCCAGCTCCATTGCCCCTCTCTGGCCATGCTCCATCCCCTCAATGTCCTTCTGGGAGTGAGGGGCCCAAAACTGACCCCAGGATTTGAGGTGCAGCATCCCCAGTGCCCAGTCCAGGGGGTTGCTCCCTTCCCTAGTCCTTCTGGTGCACTAAATGCTGACACAAGCCAGGATTCTGGTGGCCTTCTTGGCCACCTGGGCACACACTGGCTCATCTTCAGCCGGCTGTTGTTCAACACCCTGAGGTCCTTTTCCACCAGACAGTTTCCAGCCACAGTCCCCCAGTCCTGGAGTGTTGCCTGAGGTTGTTGCGACCCAAGTCCTGATCGGAATGGGATTTGCTCAGCAGCTAAGCAACTAAGGTGTTATAAGGTCAATATGGTCTGCTTCTTATATATTCAAAGCCCAGCTCTGCAACATTTAAAAATCTCTTTTATATATATATATTTTGTGGTACGTTGACAAAACATGGTCAAACAAAGTCATCACAGAGGTTGTCTGGCAAATACTATTTTGCTATAATTTACCATGCTGCTTGCCAAATGGCTTCATTCTGTAACTTAGGTTCTAAAAACAAGACCATAAGAGTGCACTGTGAGCAGCTGTTGGCAGTCTTCTTAGATATACCATGAACAAGCATGGTGTTCCTTGAAACTGTTTATACTGTAGCTCATGGAAACATGGCATTTTCTAGTTAGTGTGTGGATTTTTTAATCCTTTGCCTTCATGTAGGGCAAAAAACCCAGTATTCACAATATCATTTCAGTGTAGATGTCGTGAATATTTTTGATTGTGGATAACTGCAAACTCGTGCAAACCAATTTGTTTTCACCTTTTAACACCAAATGCTTTCTTGAATTAATTGACATTGTCTCATCTTAAAAAAAAAAAAAAACACAACAAAAACCAAACCCAGCTTTTTAAAGTTTATCGTCTGATCTTTATTACAAATGTAATCATCAGCTTTTGTATGTGAGGCATACAACCTGGGATTCACTGTGAAATCTTCCATCTCCTTGTCATGCATATCTAGGCTGTGATCAAGTGTTTTCTTCGTAACATTCTAAAGATCCACTCATTAATTTATATCCCAAATCCTTCACATACACATGGTATTTTAATTGTTTCCTGGGCCTCACCTACATGAGATTGGATCCTGTCTGTTCAAGCTTATCCTGAAAAAAATATTATTTCTTGTCACGAAGTTGGTGACACAAAAGTACTTCAAGTTGCTCCCCTGGGTCTCGTGAAGCCCACATTTCTTGTCTGAGTTTTCAGGAGCAACATTATGCAGAGCTAATGCTCCATATATTCGTTTTCTTTCTTTTATTATATATCTCTCACCTTCTCTTCTGTGAGTGATGCCTCCTGTCATTTTCTTCCCTTTGGTTACAGCTTCTCATATGCAAGAAAGATGAGTCAACAGACTTTTTTTTTGCCATAAATTAGACACAATCTCAGGGCATGATCATAAAATCAGAGAATGATTTACATTGAAAGATACCTCTGGAGGTCATCTGAGGAAAAAGCTCCTGCTCAAAGCATGTACCAGTTTATCATAGAAAATGCTTACTGATTTGTGTTCATTTTTTTTTTTGTAATAGGAAGCACACAAAAGAATTATTGGGCTAGCTGAGCAGTTAGAGAATGGAGAAAGGAACAGAGAAAACTGAAATGGTGATTGAGGCCAAAAGCCTTCAATTCCCCATTGAAGGGGAACTCCCCATGGAGTTTCTATTTCTGGATTTGAAAAAAAGAAGTCCTCCTATTCATGCCTACAACTGAAAAAAAACCCAAAACCAAAAGACAAAGAAACCACCACCACAACAAAACCCTTCAGATGATTATTTAGTATTGAGTATTTGAGAGAAGGCAATCAAGTGGTTGAGTTACAAGCAAATGGTTTGTAGTAGAGCTATGGGAATTCTAGGTCCGTAAACTTTGTTTTCCTGTCAGGTAAACTAGTTAAAAACAGTTAAATTCAGAAGCAAGAAAATGCCTAAGCGTGAGTGCATCTACCTCTTCTCCTGACTTTCCCAGCTGATAGAGAGCTTGCAGAGGTGCTGACTGGGTCCTGTTGACTCACTGCAGTTATTGGCAGCTCATTTTCCCATTTCAATTGAAGCAGAGATCAGAGTGGCTTATGTGAACAGAGGAATGTAGAGCATGGGTAGGTGTGATGCTAGGAGAGAAAATCGTGGAAGGAGGCAGACCTGGAGAGAAAATTTATCAGGTTGGAGTTTGTTCTGCATTAGCTTCTCAACAGCCGGCATCTGGAGAGTAGTGCTCAATCTTCCATTCCAGTTCAGAAGATACTTATATAAGAGATGAAAAAAATAAATAAAATAAAATAAAATAAAATAAAATAAAATAAAATAAAATAAAATAAAATAAAATAAAATAAGTATTTCTAGAGTACAGAATAGTCTTTAAGTGAATAGATACTCATTGAACTAGTTTTAGGCAAACAGTGTAAAATTTGCATGCAGGGAGATACTGCAAATAGCCACCAGGTTCTGTGTATCCAGCTCTCACTGGCAGAGACACCCGCTGCAGACAGCTTTGGTTTTCAATATAGAGGTCTTGAAGTTATAAACCAGTATTTTCCAAAATGGCTTGACGCTAAGTGCAGGTCATAGGCAACAAGTCATCTTCCTCCTGACTTCACTCACAGTCTTGTTCAGTGTCTCTCCTTAGCTCCAGTTACTCATCTGTCTTTCCCAAAAAGCTGTGCTTTGGTGCAGATTTCCTGTTGTGATCTTCCCCTGCCACTTTCTTGTACCTCGTTTTTCCTAACACCCTTCTTGCTGTACTGCCAGTCTATTTAGCATGAGTCCCATGGGCTCACCATGAGATGTGTATACCATAGCAAAGATTTTATTGTGGTCCTGGCTTGAAACTAATGGAACATAGCCTGTTATGAGAACCAGGCAGATTTCCCTGCATTCATGGAATCATAGAATTGCTTAGGTTGGAAAAGACCTGTAAGGTCATGGAGTCCAACCATTCCCCCAGCACTGCCAAGTCCACCACTAACCCATGTCACTCAGCACCACATCTCCACAGCTTTGAAACCCCTCCAGGGATCACAAGGACTCCACCACTTCCCTGGACAGCCTGGGACAGCACTTGCCAATCCTGGAGGGGAAATTTTTTTTTCCTTATATCCCATCTAAATTCATTATGTAGGACAGGATGTTTTTCTATTGGCAGGAAGAGAGAACATGCAAGTGTTACTGAATCAAATTATGTTAACAAGAAAGAAACATAAATGCTTGGAAACACCATCACAGAGTGTTCAAAAAGTTGATTGAAGATAGCCTCCTAAAATTTCTACTTTGGATAACCAGAGTGGTTTCAAAATCTGCCACACTTCAGGCCTTTGATTTGACAGAATTCATGTTGTTTCCCTTCTGCTGTGTGCCTGGCAATCATGTATCGATGTTATCAAAATTTGGTTCTGGTATTGTGGGGTTTTTTTGTTATTTGGTTTTGGTTTTTTTTGTATGTGTGTGTTTTGTGTCTGTGTGTGTTGAGTTGGTTGGGTTGGGTTTGTTTGTTTGTTTGTTTTTATTTTGTTTTGGTTTTGTTTTTTTTTTGTTTGGGTTTTGTTTTGTTTTGTTTGTTTGCTGGTTTGGTTTTGTGTATTGTTTTGTTTTATTTTTGGCTTATTTTTGCTGCTGCTGCTTTGGGGAAGTTTGTTTCCTTCCCTTGAATAACTGATGATATAAAACTGCATCTGCCTCAGCCACTGTGGTACAGCATCCCGAGTGCTCATGGCACATTTTGCTGTTGTAATGAACATGGTTATCTGAACACAGGACACGTTCATGTCTTCTGCAGCTGGAAAATTTTCATTGCCCTGTGTGGTGTTTAGAAGCAGCCTGTCTTGCACAGTGTTATCTAGTGAACAGCCAAGCTTTAGGCTAGCCTTGCTCTTTCAGAGTGAAGAAAAAACCTGTGCAGGGCTATTTTCCATTCTTTACTCAACGAAGGGCATGTGCTCTAGTTCCCGGACACTGTGTAGCAATAAGCTGATTAGAAAGATTATCAAGTGTTCTTCAGAAAACCTTAAACACGGTGCTTTCTTCATTTCTCAACATGTCATTCAGTCTCGCTCAAGATTGAAAGCAGAATATGCTTCTGTTTAGATTTTCTTTCTGAAAAAGTGTAAAAGTCCAAGAAAAGCGTGGCATCTTTTTGGCCACCCTAAGAAAACAGGAACTTGCCAAAAATGGTAGCTAAATTGGCTTCCTGAAACCTATATTTAATTGAATACGTGCACTCTTTGCAGGCATCTCCCAAGCTTGGCAAAAAAAAAAAGGAGATGCAGATCCATCAACGCAAATCAGTCAGATAGCTGAAATCCTCAGGAAAATTTATCTTCACACATGAATGTTGATGTAAAGCATTTCAAATGCTGAAAATGCTGAAACCAGACAGTGGACGTTTTCCTGCAAAGTTCTCAGTTTCTCAAAACGGACTTTTTCCACAAATGGCTGTACTTTTTTAAGTAGAGGGGGTACCAGCAAGCGTGGCACTTAGTCCTGCAAATCAGTAGCCCTTGTCATATCACACAGTCTAGCTTTCTGAATAGTCAGACTCCAGCTGTGTATATCTAAGGAGCAGTACCAAGATGAATCCATTAATCTGGGGCAGGGTGACTGACTTAGCGTGACAAATCTACCTCCTGTCATTTTGATAACAGCTAGAAATAGTTGATGATGGAAATTGGAGTAGACTTAGAACATGTACTGGCTTAAAATCATTCTCTGCAGTCTCCCACAGCAACCAGAAAGCTCTCATAAAGCCCTTCCACTCTGTGAAATGCCATTTACCAGCTGGGAAGCGAAGATGCACCGTAATGTTCACTGGCAGATATTCCAAGGTGTTCCTGTTTTGATTAAGTCATCTTTCTGAGTTGTTGGGTTTTTTTTTTTTTTCTGTGGGCAGAACAATGTAAAGAAGCATGTAGCTCTGGCATCTGGATGTGGGATAGACTTGCTTTGTGACAGAAGGTAACTTTCGAGACTGCTGCAGTTGATGTTTCAAAAGCATCATAATGAAACTCTGCATTATTATAGTACCAGCAGAATTGTTGGAATCTGTATGAAAGAGGGAGTTTCCATCACAGAGGTGTTGTCATGCAGCAGATGGCTTGCCTTTTTGAGACTGGACTCTATACAAGAAATGACTGGCAAGCTCATTGCAACTTTTCTCCATTCTCTAGTATATAGGCACAATCCCATGCCTTTCATTTAAGTTATTCCCACAGGGCTGTATTAGAATCGTAGGATCATGGAATCATAGACTGGTTTGGGTTTGAAGGGACCTTTCAAGGCCATCTAGTGTAACCCCCTTGCAGGGAGCAGGGACATCTGCAACTAGAGCAGGTTGCTCAGAGCCCCGGCCAACCTAACCTGGGATGGTTCCAAGGATGGGGCAATGATCACCTCTTTGGGCAGCCTGGGCCAGGGTTTCAACATCCTCAGTGTAAAAAAATTTCTTCCTCACATCTAGTCTAAATCTCCCCTTTTTTAATTTAAACCCATCACCCCTTGTCCTGTCCCAATAGGCCCTGCTCAAAAGTCTGTCCCCATCTTTCTGACAGGCCCCTTCAAG
>WUAM01000015.1:1561682-1571872 GCA_024336885.1 Actenoides hombroni
GCAAAAAGAGAAGACTGAGAGGGGATCTAATTAATGTCTATAAATAAATGAGGCCTGGGCATCAAGGAGGAAGGGACAATCTCTTTTCACTTGTGCCCTGTGATAGGACAAGGGGCAGTGGATTCAAGCTCAAGTACAGGACGTTCCACCTCAACATGAGGAAGAACTTCTTTACTGTAAGGGTTACAGAGCAGTGGAACAAACTCCCCAGAGAGGTTGTGGAGTCTCCTCCTCTGGAGACTTTCAAGACCTATCTGGATGCATTTCTGAGTTATCTGCCCTAGTTTTGTCCTGCTCTGGCAGGGGGGTTGGACTCGATGATCTTCGGAGGTCTAGCATTCTGTGATTCTGTGATTCTGTGATCTGCAGAAAAAAGTGACAGATGCAGAAATGCATTATCAACCAGTCACAACTTATCACGCAGGTTTTGATGGACAACAGAGTCAGTCCCCTGCCGCTGTACTCTCCCCATCTACCCTAGGATGTTGCATGTCCTCTCCTCTGCGAATGACTACACACATGTCATGAAACCAGGAATCCACAGATTTTTTTCTTGTGCTTCTGTCTCACTTGCATCTCATGTATAGTCAATAGATTCCTTGCAAAATGAGCTACAAGTGAGTGCATTTCTGTTCCTGTTCAATTATGATTGAGCAGGCATATTTTGGATATTTTGTCTGTTTTCAGTAAAAACTGACGGATGAAGTTTAAAGACTTTTGGACTGAGGAGATCCATTCGAAATGAGATACAGAAAGGTGATCCCATCTCCCACAGCTTCTCTCAAGAGGGATATGAGTCACCAGTCAAGCGGGTGACCATCATGCACATCAAAACCTAAAGCTATTAAAATAACATTAGAACTGTTGGAAAGAATCATCTAGAGATGCATAAATGAGAGAATACAAGGACACTAGTACACCTTTCTAGTCAGAGCATTTGAAAGTTAGAACTTGTTTTACCTACTGTAGCTTCAGAACATCTAACAGTGCTTAAAATTCAGCTGCATCTGGGTATGATGAGTCCAAATCCCTGTCTGCTGGCTGGGCTTTGGGTATGACAGATTAAATGTCACTTTAATTCCTATACACAGCTTGAGGATTTTTACAGTAAGAATGGTTTTTAAATTGCTGGTGTCATCAGATGAAAAGACTGTCTCACATCCCAAGGTTTTTTCCCCACCTTTTTTATAAATTACATAAATTAGGGTTAATGAAATAAATTACATAAATTATTTTATGTATTGATGGAAAATATAGCAGGTGAATTTAAAAGGCAGAAAGCAAACCTCCTTTCAATTTCAGCTCTTAATAAAGGGTCAGACATTCTCAATTTAGCAAACTGATGTTGCTGTTCCATAAATATGCATCAGAAATTTGAGGTGGTAAAAGTGTGATGGTAGGTACCAGTAGGCTCAAAATGGTGCCCAAAGCATGGAATATGTTGAAGTGCTTCATTGCCAGGTACTAGTTTACCGAATTGAAAGTTTCATATGGTGAGTAATTCAGCAGAAACATGCAAAAAAGCAGCTGACTTAATGATGGCATCAATCTGCGTGCTCAAATTCCTGTAGCATTTCATAGAGTAGAATCATACAATCATTAAGGTTGGAAAAGACATCTAAGATCATCGGGTCCAACCATCAACTCAACGTTACCATGACCACTAAACCATGTCCTGAAGTGCCACATCTACACATTTTTTTTACCACCTCCAGGGATGATGACTCCACCCTCTCCCTGGGCAGCCTGTTCTAGGGCTTCAGCACTCTCTCAGTAAAGAAACTTTTCAATATGTCCAACCTAAACCTCCCCTGGTGCAACTTAAGCCCATTTCCTCTTGTCCTATTGCTATTTGATAGGAGATCCTGACCAAGAAACACAAATTAGACTATACGAACCTACGTAGCCCAGCCTTGGACATGTCTGATTTATTAGATAAAATACAGACAATATTAAGTTAGCTTTTAAATTAAAAAAAAAAAAAGAAAAAAATCTATGTCTACAGTACTGCTTTAATAACTTTAATAACATCTGAGAGCTCATTTTAAAGAATGATGCAATGTACTGTTTATGTTCAGATATTTTGCTAATTCTGGCTTTTGACTACGTCCCTGCAAGCCCGCTTACTTCAGACAAAGAAATTTATGTGTTCTGCATTCTCATTACGGATGAGAAAATATGAGAGATTATTACAGAAAATATTATATTCTCCAGTGCTCACCAGAACTTCCAGTCACTAAATAAAAAAAAAAAAAGAGTGAAGTTGGCATTACAGGGTTATTTTTCAGACTAGTTTTGTATGCAGATGCTCTATTCCAGAATAAATACCAGTTTAATTTGAACCATTTTTTTTTTTTGTCAAGACAATCGGAATAATGGTTATTTTAGGAATAAGTGACTTTCTCTGTAGTTCACTTTCACATGGTGGTGGCAGAACCACAGAGCACAGATTCTAGCTACATAAGGAAGTTTCTACGTTTGAGTTTGAAAAAAGCAATTCTGTAAAGTCTGAAAAAAGTCTGTATCCCTGAGCAAAGTCTGTGTCAGCAGGATACAACTTCTAAATTCTGTAAACACTTGAACCACACTCTGGAACTTATTGTTATGATACACTTTGTGTACTTAACTCAATACCTGACCTATGGTATTGCTTTAGATTAGTCACAGCTCTAGGATCCTTATCTTTTTGGCATATTTTAATGTGTTTTTCTTTGTTTGTCTGTTTTTAATCGAAGTTGGTGCTCAGAGCACTTGTGACCCAGTTCCTTCCCCTGCTTGTTTACAGATGAGGTGAGTCTGTATGGAACAGATAAACTATGACTGCTAAGAGATTATTTAGTGCTACTTAATAATCTACGTCAGCTGGCACGCTCATGATGATTTTATTATAATCATCTGGAAAGTCCTGTCTTCAAGTGGAATTGTCAAAAATCTTTACTATGTCTTACAGCCTACACTATCTTCTAATTCACTTTGATTACTGTGGGTTCAAAAGTCAGTCTTTCGAGTAACACAACAAAATCCAAAGATTTTGTGTTCTGTTTCTGGTAGGGAGGGAAAACCTCTTCGTCTGCTTTGTAGTTACGAAGCGTTTTTCACACAGAAAGCAGCAGTTAAAGATACCTATGTCACAAAAGGTGATACTGATCACTGAACTGATCATTGTCTAGGCTATATTTTGACATTTTGAAGGAATCTGGATCAAAGAGTGCCACAAATATTTTTAAAAGGCCATTTTTATAGTTTTGGGGGTTTTTTTTAATATCAAAGGTTACAAATAATAGTGGAATTATGGAACTTACCTGCTAGCCCTTGTTGAAGAATGCTTTGTTTGTGTTAAGTAAATATATGTGCCAAAGGCTTCTAGCAAAACTTGAATTGCTTCAATTTAGTATTCTTTATTATCACAACAGACCTCATCTTAGAATAGCTCTTCCAACCACTAAATTACAGATCCATAGTCTTGTGAAGATGTTGCTTTCTATAGGTGAACCACTTCTCTTTTCTTGAGGACAACAGGAACTCTACCAACAGTGAAAACCATAACCACTTACCATCACCAGCCTTCTGCTAGAGGTTACATTTTTAGTGTATCTGCTTTTTGAGCTGCTTACACAGCCACTAGTTCTGTGAGCATGACTCAGATTAACATTAACAGCTTAACCAGGAGCTCTTCGCTTAACCTAGTATGTTTTAACTGAAGAAGAAAAGGAAAAGCCCCCAAAATGATCTCTGGACCAGTATAAGGGGACCAATCTCTAGGAAAAGGTCTGCTCCTGAAGCATAGTGAAGCCTGGAGACACTGTGTTTGTAATTTCATCTCAGTTATTTCTTTTTTAAGAAGACAGGTAAATGGTCATCCTTCACAGTTGGCTAGCCATGTACAGAAGCATGGGAGACCTCTGCCAACATACTTAAAATATTAATCAAGAAGGCACCCTGATTGCATCCTGACCCCAATTTGTGCTGAGTCTGCCCTGTCCTGTGTTGTGATTCCTACAGGGCAGAAATCTCCCTTAGGCATGCAGGAAGAAAGAGGGCTGCATATTACTCCAGTCAGCATATAGACTCTGGGGAGTGATTCTATCTTTCTCATCTTCAGCTTATATCTAGACTGGAATAGAAAAAAAATAGAAAAGTTCCAGTTGGAAGGGATCCACAACGATCATCTAGTCGCTGATCACTTCAAGGCTGACCAATAAGTAAAGGATATTTATAAGGGCATTGTCAAATGCCTAATTTCTTAAGACAGTGTTTAAGATGCTGACAGGCTTGGGACATTAACTGCGTCACATGAGGCATTGACCGTTTCTAACTTCATATAGCATCAGGAGTTAATAGATGTGTTTCCCTAGCAGTAATTTTACTTAACTAACATCACATAGTACTGACCCTGGATAGAGTCCTAAATTCATTTTAGAGGCAGTAAAATGGTCATGCTGTCAAACTTGTGTGCGCTTACTGCGGGAAACTTAACACCTGAACTTTTAAAAAATACTATATCCACAAACGGAGGAAGTGAAAAGTCACACTGTTAACAAGTTTTTCCCAACATACGCTCTAAGAAGAGATAGATCCCACTTGAGAAACTTCTATAGCCAATTAACTTTTCATGGAAGATCTGCTCAGGGTCTGATCTGAGCTTCTAGATAGAAAACCTACTGCAGAAAGTAAGCACCCATCGGAAGAGCTTGTTTTGGACCTGCCAAGTCAGCATATTCAGGCTGCCCTGAGCTGTGTCTGGGTGCTTGAAACTGGAAAAGACTGTAGATACATTTCTGATGATTTTAAGAGGTTTTTTTAACCTTCTGTTTGCATCGTTAACAGCAAGGGTGTTGTGTTATTGAGGGTCTTGGAGGAGGTCTGGCTTGTGTTCTGTAGTGAGTGACAGAGCAGCGTGCGTTGTTGTCCCAGATCTGAACGGAGGTGGCAATAGGAACTGTCTTTTTAGGGTACTGTGCCAGATACATTGTTCTGAACCTGTATATAAAACTAAATCAGCACTGGTGAGGCCACCCCTTTAATCCTGGGTTCAATTTTGGGCCCTTTGCTCCCAGGAGGACATTGAGGGGCTGGAGCGTGGCCAGAGAAGGGCAACGGGGAAGGGGCTGGAGCACAAGGCTGGTGAGGAGCAGCTGAGGGCCCTGGGCTTGTTGAGCTTGGAGAGAAGGAAGCTGAGGGGAGACCTTCTGGCTCTTGACAGCTCCCTGACAGGAGATTGGAGCCGGGTGGGATTGGCTTCTTCTCCCAAGGAACAAGTGATAGGACAGGAGGAACCAGCCTCAAGTTGCCCCAGGGGAGGTTTAGGTTGGACCTGAGCAAAAAGTTCTTCCCCTCCAGGGTTGTCAAGGACTGGCCCATTCTGCTGTGGGCAGTGGTGGAGTCCCCATGATCCCTGGAGGGATTTCAAAGCCATGGAGATGTGTTGCTGAGGGACATGGTTTCACAATGATCTGGCAGTGTTGGGTTAATTGTTGGACTCAATGATCTCAAAGGTCTCTTCCAACAAAAAAGATTCTATGATTCTGTAAATAGGTTAGGACCTGTTAGGAGTCTGTTAGTCCTTATTTTTTCTTATTTACAGAAAAAAGGAAAAAAATAAGAAACAAATATAACTTTTCCATGAGTATGGCTCAACACATCCTCTGAAAGAGACAGCATGATAGGAACAGAGGAGAAGCTTCATTAGAGGAGACCCTGCAGTTGGGTGCTAGTGAAGCAATAAAAGTCCCTGAGCCTAAAAAATGGGAAGTGAAGAGGGCAGGGACTGAACCCATCATGAAACTGACTGCCATCCTGCTCAGCTGGGGGAAGGGAATCAGTAAAATGTGGTTGCTGATGTTTGATCATTACTTAAAATGGTTGCCAGTTCTACTACTGCTTAGTAAAGTGTAAAAATCTTTGGAGGAAAGCACCATGGGCCACTGTAGTCAACGCACCACCAGTATTTCAAGTGATTTAATTTTAATTAGCTCTTAAAGTGCAGGTTTATGGTGATAAGTAATCGACACAGTTTAACCAAATAACTCATGAACACAAAAATATCTCTGCAATGCACAGTGCATGCAAACTATACAGTAAGACTTTGGAGCTGCTGCTCATAAGTTATTAAAATTTTAATATATATGTTCACTGACGGAACCGACAGACATAAAGCTGAACCCACTGATTTTTTTTTCTGGTGCCAGTTATGAACTGAATTGTGGTACTCTGAATTATGTTGAATTATGGAACTGAATTCCCTTACTCTCCAAATTACGTTAATTTCCAAAACCATTTACTGACCAGTGAAACCATTTAGCATCCGTGTAGATTCACAAAGGAGCTTCAACTGCTTATGTTAGCTTCATTAATACAGAATAAATATGAAATCAAAAGTTAGTTATTGAACTTTTCTTCTGACCCAGTTAAACACTGTGCTTTGGATCTTCTAAATTACATAACCTTTTCCTCCGCGCTCTGAAACATGCTGTGTTTTGCATTGTTACTTTTTTCCAGGAAGAGTCACTTTAGAATTTTTGCTAGCGTCCATAAAACTCTGCAATTTTTTCTTTTCTTTTTTTTTTTTTTTTTTTTTTTTTTTTTTTTTTTTTTTTTTTTTTTTTTTTTTTTTTTTTTTTTAGGAGCGAGGGGGACAAGGTCTGAAGCAAGACATCTCTGGGTGAGGGTTGCAAAGCTGAAACACAGAGCACAGAGAAAACACGGACCTCAACATCAGCCTCTCTTCCTTTCCCTCAGACCTCTTCACAGACTCTCCTCTGTGTGCCATAGTGCAGATGACGATCGATGCCATTACCCGGCAGAAATAGGCTGGCTTGAACAGGTGTCTCAGCAACCACCTCTTCAAAACACATGCTGTCCCTACAGCTCCCACCACCCTCATCATGCCCTCCCAGTTGCACGGCACAGGAAGGCTGACCCTCTGTTGGGATAGGACCCAGCACAGAGCATTGAAGGCACCTGTGGAAAGACTGATCATCCCCCATCTCCAGAGCAAACATCGTTGCATTGGAGATGGCCCTGGATGCACTTGGCCAATTCACTGGAGACCATCAGCTAGAGACTGATATTCTGGTGGGCGGGGCTCCCTGCAGCTGATCCCCCTTGATCCCCCTCTGCCAGAAAGCATCTCCCTTCTCCCAGCTCTCCCCACACAGCCCCATCCATCAGGGCAGAGCTGACAGCCCTTCCATCATTCTACTGCAGGGCCCAGCTGAGGCAGCCCAAGTATCAACCTGAGCAGCCACCACGGTAGCAGTTGAGCTGAGAGGGAGAGATGGAGCAGACTCAAGCTTACCTGGTTCCTTGGGGAAAGAGAGGCAGGAGACGAGGATGCAGAACCTGGAGCAGCAGCAGCTTTTATGCTGTGTCCCATGGTGCCACAAACATTCCTTCCTCATGAAGCATCTGAATACCTTGAAGTTGTTACTTGATGAGGCCCAACTTGTGATTAAGTCCTTTCCTCTTTCATCCAAAATATTGTTTTCCTTTTTCATACAATTGAGGATTGGAATGATTAACCTCTGTCCCATCATCATCAGGTCAGTTATCTTGGAAGTCTCAGGCTAGATGAGCAGAGATTCTAAGTGGGTTTGCATCATACGAATTGCCTTTGTCTCTTTGCTCTCTTGATGGAGTGCTTGTCCACGAATTGTGGTGAAATTCAACCATCAACCATCAACCAAGTCTTCTCTCAAATGCTTTCAGTGCAGGAATATGTATTAAAACTGAGAGACCATTGACCACAAGTGTCATTGCACAAACAGAGAGGACAACGCTCAATGTCAGGAAAAGACCATTGTATGCTGTAAACCTGTATGGGCTGGACTGAGGGTCAGGGAACCTTACGTGTGCTCATCAGGCTGTACCGCAGCCTGGTTTTGTGATCAAAGGGATGTCCATGTTCTTCCCTGAAAGACACCCACACCAAATTGACTTGTTTTGCTCAACAAGTTAGATTTACCACCAGAGGCCAGAGTCGTGAATGACCTGCTTATGAAAAGAGACTGAGGGCAGGGAGTCAAGAACTCATGGCCCTTTTTCCTGAATCAGGCATGGGGTGGTGCATGACCTGTATTTCAGAACTACAAAGCAACATTAGATCAGTCTACCAAGAGCACCTAGGAGTCATCATGATGTGGAGGAACTGAGGAAAACCCTGATGTCCAGGCAAAAATAAGTCTCCCTTCTGTGGAATTCAATGGCCACATTGCCCTGGTCTCAGATGTGACAGGGATAATAGAACTCATAGCCCCAGTATACCTCAAAAGCCCTGGAATCTTCTAATCAGTGCAGCCTCCTAATAGCTCCAGGAGGATATGGAGTGGATGGAGCTGAATCTCTCTGAGATCATCTCTCTGAGATGCAATGAAAAGTGGAAAGAGGCAGCACTCACAAGTTGCAACTGGGGAAGTGTCAGTTGTCTTCATGGGACAAGAAGTGACAGGAGGCATGGTGCAGAACCTTTCTAACCTTCATTTTTTCTGGGGTGCAATGAGTCTCAAGGGCCATTGAGAACCCACTGACAGGCAATGCCTTGGGACGCAGCAGCAGCAAGAGATTGTAGAGAAGCACCAACTGATTCAGGAATGGTGTAAAAATGTGGGCTCTGGTATCCCTGGCAAGCCTGAGGACAGGGCACCATGTCCACTGAACCTGTTAGCAGGGGGAATAAAGAGATATGGGTGTCCTCCCCTGAAAGAGACCCACATCCAAATTGACCTGATTTTCTCTTCAAGTTCACCCCAGAGGACTGAGGCCTGGGTGACCTGTTTTTAGAAGAAGCTCAGGGCATGGAGCCTAAAGCTCATGTCTCTTTTTCCCATGTCAGGGGAGGGGTGGCCCATTCCAAGCATTTAAAACTACAAAGGGATATTGGATCAGTCTCCCAGAGCACCCAGGAGTCATCATGATGTGGAAGAGTGGGGAAAAACCCTGAGCTCCAGGCAAACATGAGTCTCCCTGCTCTGGAATTCAGTGGACAAGGTGCCCTGGCCTCAGGCTTGCCAGGGATACCAGCGCTCATCGCCTCAGTCCTCCCAAAGTGCTGCTTTCCTCAAGGGAATTTCCACATTTTTGCACCATTCCGGAGCCACCTGGTACTTCTCTGCAATCCCTTGCTGCTGCTGCTGCCTCCCAAGGCACTGCCTGTCAGTGGCTGCTGAAAGGCCCATGAGCCTCAGTGCACACCAGAATAAGTACGGGTGGAAGGGACTTCTGGAGGTCTTCTGGGCAGACTTCCTGCTTGGAACAGAACAAGCTTCCCCGTTACCTGAGGAAGGTTAGGGCCTTGCCCCATAGACTTCTGAACACTGACTCTGTTGGAGAGGTCACTGTCTCTTGTGCAGCTCTTCCAGGGCTGCACTGTGACCCATGTCACTTCTTTTCCCACAAAGACAACTGGCATTTCCCTTGTTACAACTTAGGAATGTTGATCTTGCCCTGTCACAGTGCACCTCTCAGGAGAGGCTGGCTCCATTCTTACACAACCTCCTGTATCTCTTGGAAGACTGCTGTTCTTCCCTTGCCTGCAATTTACCTTTCAATGGCCCATCTGCTACTCAGGTACCAGACCATCTCCAGATCTCACCCCATAGCCCTGGAATCAGCTCACCTACGCGGGAGCACTCACTGTCATCTCACAGTTGACCACTTGTGGGCCTGGGAGGCTCAGCTGTGAGAGCCCCTGGTTCTGAGTGGAGACCTGGCCTCAAGCTGAGGGCTCTGGGTTTGTGCAGCCTGGTGGCAAGGAGGCAACGTAGGGAGGAGGGGCTGGAACTGCTGCCTCCCACCAGCTCCAGCTCCAGCTCCAGCTCCAGCTCCAGCTCCAGCTCCAGGAGGTTATGGAAAGGATGGAGCCAGACTCTCCTGAGAGGTGCAAGGCCAAAGGGCAAGAGGCAACACTCACAAGTTGTAACAAGGGAAATGCCAGTTGTCTTTGTGGGAGAAGAAGAGTCAGGGGGCACAGTGCAGCCCTGGAAGAGCTGCCCAAGAGACGGTGACCTCTCCAACAGTGGCAGTGTTCAGAAGTTGAAGGGAGCCTTCTGAGATAACATGGAAGCTTGGTCTCCTCAGAGCAGGAGATTGGCCACACAGCCTCCAGAAGTACCACCCATTCAACATCATTTTAGGGTGCACTGGGTCTCATGAGTCCCTGAGAAGCCACTGACAGGCAATGCCTTGTGAGGCAG
>WUAM01000016.1:1021-11069 GCA_024336885.1 Actenoides hombroni
AGGGGGGGGGGAAGTGACGGGCGAGCGGTGAACAATGCGCTGGCGCCGGGGCCCTTCCTGCCCTCGCACGGGCGGCCCCGCGCTGGCACACGCGTGTGCCATGACAACGGCCCATCAAGCACACGCGTGTGCCCCAGCACCGTCCCCTCGAGCACACGTGTGTGTCCTGGCCCTGTCCCCTGGTGCACACACGTGTCCTGGCCCTGGCCCCTTGTGCAGGCATGTGTCCTGATGCCATCTCCTCGAGCACACATGTGTCCTGACACTGTCCCCTGGAGCTCACACGTCTGCCCGGACACCATCCCCTTGTGCACACTTGTGCCCTGACACTGTCCCCTCGTGCACACGCGTGTGCCCTGGTACTATCCCCTCATGAACATACGTGTGCCCTGATACTGTCCCCTCACACACACATACGTACGACCCGTCCCCGTCCCCTTGTGCTCACTCCCTCCCCCCTGGTCCAATCCCCATGTCCCCGTGTCCTCGTGCAGGGCCCCACAGCCACAGGTTGCCCCATTCGTGCCTCAGTTTCCCCCTCACGCTCTGTCCCCACCCTGCGGGCCTGAGGGAGCCTGATCTGGGGCCACCCCCATTCGGAGGGGAGGGGGTTGCATTTTCCATTCTAAAGGGGGGCTCCTGCCTTCCTTGGCAGACTCCTGTCTTTCAAACCGAGACACGCAGTCTTAACCCAGCTTAATAAATTAGGATGTTGGCTGGCAAAACAGTCTAATGCCGCCTCCTGGGCCTTAACTGAGTTGCTTTTAGATGTTGACTCTGTGCGTCATGCCACCCTTCAGAACCAGGCTGCAGTTCCTTTTCTGCTATTAGCCCAAAGCCATGGCTGTGAGGACTTGGATGGAATGTGTTGCATGAACCTACCAGATCACCCAGAGTCCATACACAAAAGCATCATGCAGTTAAGGGAAGGAGTTAGGAATCTTCAAGTCCAGGACAGCTGGTTTGATGGACTGTCATCACAATGGGGAATAGAGGGTGGATCAAGGGGATGATTAAGACAGGAGTGATGGTCCTACTGATTGGTTTAATAGTCATAATTTTAGCTCCATGCCTATTGCGTTGTGTGCAAACAATGATTGATAAAACACTGAAAGCTGCTTTGCTTTTGTTCCAAATAAAGAAGGGGGAGATGTGGAGTCCTGGACCATTGGGTCCAGTACAGACAATATTATTGCACCTGTTGGGCGTAAGCCCTGGGAACATTAATAGCAAGGCTTAAGCTATGAGAAAGGGAAGCTGGGATGCACTGCTAAGCTGAGAGAAAGCGGAATCACCTGGGGCAGGCCACACAGGAACAGTTTGTGACCATTACCTCTCCAGTGTCTGGGTCTCCACAGGCTGTCGAGCTGTCTGCAGTCGTCCACTCCCATCTGTGCCCATGGTGGTCACCCCTCTGTCTTGTGGCTCCAGCACATGTGTCTGGGGTTACTGCATCGCTGCCTACCCCATGTCCCCATCTCTTCTCTTGTGCTTGGTATCAGTTCTACACACCAGTCACCAAGGCCTTGGCCTTGTCTTCCCAGGGCCCCGTCAGGTTGCTCTGTCCATGGCATACCTGTCCACGCATATATGGCAATAGGGTTTTTGTGATAACAGCATTGCATGTCCCTTGGAGGCTGCAGAACAAAGTCCCACAGGCTTCCCTTACACCGCAGCACTCCTGAGCTCCTCTCTGGACTCCTCTGCCTCCTCCCATAGTGGGGTCAATGGTAGCACTTGCTCACTCTGGCAGGTCTTCTCCTGTGTTTCTGCCCTATCCGGAGGTCCTTCTGCTCAGCAGCCATCAGGCTTCCTCCAGGCACTACTTCCCATTTTTAGTCCTGGAGACAGGTCAAGAAACCTGAGGGTCTCAGGGTAGGCAGGGAGAATCTGTAGCTCTAGGGGTGGTTCAACATGGAGCAAAGAAGGCATCAGGACACTTCACAGCACAACCTGGTGCCTATGGGGAAGGCATCAAGGGGATGAGGACAGACTCTTCCCAGCATTCCCTGGTGAGATGGTGAGAGACTATGGCATTCCTTGGAACTAGAGAGGTTCAGTCTGGAGAGAAGGAATCAAAACCAAAATCCCTGTGAGCTTCATGAAACACTGGAGTGTGTTGCCCAAAGAGGTTGTGGGATCCTGTACCTAGAGATCAGCCTTCAAGACCTGAGTGGCCACAACCTGGAGCACCAAGGTCTATATTCACTGTTGACCCTGCCCTAAGCCAGTGCAATTCTGTTGTCAGCGTGAAAATGCTGAGACCAAGCATTGGGTTTTCAGACTGTTACTCTCTGGTTTCAAGGTAGCTGTCACAATGCACTATATGTGCCAGCAACTTATCTAAGCCACGTGACAGTCTGATGAGGGTAAATTTCTTTCTGTGAGTTTCTTGAAATATCCTGTCAGAACAAAGTTTCTGAAGTTCAGAAATGACAAATAGGGAAGTTGACATACGCTTAAAGAATAAGACATCCAGTTAAGTTGCATGGCATATACTTCAGGAATGGCCTTGGGAAGAAACTCTGACACTCTTCTTCCCATATCCACTAGTAGCTAGTGCTGGAATATTTTGTGGAGTATTTTAGATACTATATGGATTCTACATATACATTCCATTGTTAAACATCTCAGTATTTCAGTGTAAGCTGGAAGCATAGCAGCTCAGATCAAGATACAAGAGCAGAACTGAGTGAATTTATTTTTTTTTTTAATCCGATGACATTTGGCCACAAAAATTTTTTTCACCATTTTTCAACTAATCATTCTAATGTGACATAAAAGACATTCTGAAATGTCCACTTCATGAAGAAATGTAGCTAAGTGGAAGGTAAAATTTCTTCCATGGACGTCATATAAATAAATGATAGTAGCAGTTACTGGAAGTAAGTTAGATGGTACCTAAGGATGGAATGTAGCATGTAGCTCACAGTGTTACTTGCCAAAATCTTCCTTTTTTGTGGTTCTTTTTAGCATGAAGAGTTTTGCATATACTTAAAGTAGTAACATACAATTAAAAATATGTACATTAATAGTAGATCATCTTACTTTCTCCACAAAAATGCCCTGAATTTGACAGGTACTAAAATGTGACAAAATTTGTATAATGTTAAATTTTATTATGTTGATAAATTTTTACAATTCAACAGTAATTAAAGAAATAAAATAGATTTTTTCAGTGCAAAAAACATTATGTTGTTTATAATCCAATTGTATTTTACAATTTTCTATATTTTACAATGCATTTGAAGAAATTACAATGTTTTAAACCATTCTTTCATTTCTAAAATTGTGTCAAAATGGAAGCAGCATCCATGTCAGTCCACTCTGGTGGAGAGAAAGCAACACTCCCTCTGTGATGATTTCTGGTTTACATGACATATGTAAAAGTTGAATGGAGGTGTAGGTTTTACTAGGATGGGTGTATAAGGTTTGCTACCTCAGATCTCTCCATTGGATTCCCAATGACTCAAAAAAAGGAAAGAATGAACAAGAGCACTGTTCATCTGTGCAGCAGAAGTTGCAAGACATGTAAGAAGCATTGGGCCTCATCTTGTGAAAGGGTAAAGCTCTTTCCTAGACTTCTAGCTGTTCAGACACTCAGGTTAAGTTCTTTCTGTACCAATCTTTTTTGTGACAGATCTGAACAACAGTGTGGTGATCTACGTCTGGAATAATGTTGCATGTCAGTCTGGAGTGAAGTGCTCTGTAAGGAAGTTATCATAAAAACAGTCAAACCAATGAGACAAATGGTTCAGTGTGTACAAATTTCTGTGAGGCCACATCTTACCTTTGAACCTTCTTCTGCGTGTCCATTTGCAAAGTGCCATACATCATGGCTAATTTGCAACTTAGTTTTTGCAATTCAAGAAGCAATTTCACTAAGATGAGCGTTGGCTGAAGGTACTATAATGAGTCAGTGATAACTGCCAGTAGAGAATACCTAGGAAGAGGCATAAGACAAATGCAAGCAAATGGCAATATTTTTGCAGCACACTCACACTCAGCAGTTTGCAGCACGGAGACCTCCTGAATGTGTCTTTCTGTTTGGTAGGTCTCCAATGTACTTATCTTTCTGTGGCTTGGATTTCTTAATTTTGAATGTTTGAAAAGCTTAGCACACAAAAAATTGGGCAGCAAGAAGTTTCCTGACAATGACCCAAGAACCACCTCCTGTTTTCTTTAAATTATCTATCTGCTGCTTGCATTCATGCCATCGTTCTTTTCTTTACACTGCTATCCTAAAATATACAGATGCATTGCATGTTACTTTTATTCAGACTATCCATATCTATTGCTTTGATGTGGGTTGCTGTATTTACCAGTCAGAAATTATGAAGGTTCCCCACTAAACAACCGCTGTAGAAAGTTCATCCAGTTGCCAAGCCACATCTTTACTCTGTTTCTTCTTTTTTCAGATCTCTTACCATTCCCTGCAAGTGCAGCTACCTCCTGATCAAATTCAATCAGAAGAGGGCAGCATTACATTGATTTTGGCAAATAATTTTCCAACTTTTAGTACTTCTATAAGTGAGTGGTACAGCTTGTGGAGCCCTCAAAACTTTTTCTGATTAGGGTTTGCTTTTCAGTTCTGCATACTGTCTATTTTCCAGGACATGATATAAGCAGTCATACAAGTGATGAACACATTTTTCCTAAAGCTAGTTAAAAATAATAACATCACCCACAACATCTCAAATTCAAAAAGATAACATCCTAGAGAATTTTTACTAGATCCTGGGGGAACTTTACAAGAGCACTTCTGACAAGCAGTTAAAATTGCCTGAAGTGGAATAATTTTATACAGTTGCATAGAAATCCATGTCATATATAAACCTTCCATAGGGTTGTAAAATTTCTCACATAATGGCTGATGATCTACTGGGGTTTTTAGCAAGTAAAGGAACTTTACTTCAGCAAAGGTAGGTATGGGAGAATGCAAAATACTGTGATACTCTGGAACTGTCTCTTCCAATATGCTTACAGTTAGGGTTACTCTCAGAAGGAAAATGGCATTTGACACTGGACCCTAAAATGATGCATGTATGTTGTGTGCACACATCTCTGAAAATACGTAGACAACCCTGTGCCCATTTGGAACTACACTGGTTCGAAGGGTTGATTAGTGACATACATATGTCTGCTTGCAGGGAAAAAGACACAATTTCTGAAAGCATCGCTTTGGGTGTTAGGGTAAAGTAGTGGGATTTTGTTCATGGGTTGTTTGTTTGGGTTGGGTTGGGTTTTTTTGGGTTGGTTTTTTTGTTGTGTTTTTTTTTTGTCATTGTCATTGTCATTGTTTTGTCATTGTCATTGTTATTTTTATATCAAACTACATACCTGGAATTTTGTTGTCACTACAAGAAACGTGTTTCCTTGGATGGATATTTTTGCTAACTTTTTAAGTTTTGTAGTGTAGTTTTCAGCTATAAACCAGAAACATGCATACCCGTAATGGATCTATATTCACAAGATCAAAACTTAATTGAACATTGATGTAGAGATGTAAGATGACTGCAGAAAGCAGATGATCCCAGTGTCAATCTGTAGAGGGCAAGGGTATGCTGATAATCATTCTGATTCTCACAGATAAAGAAAAGTCATGCAGGAAATTTCTTAAAGTGCATAAAGTAAGGATTTTCTGTGGTAGTTGTTCCCATGCAGCTGATTCTGGACAGTACTTCTTCCTTTTTCAAGTTGCAGAGCCTTTTCAAAGAACTAGCAAGAGAAGTTCCATATTCACTATATCTTTTCTTTAATCTTCATCTTTTTAATAACTCCAGTTGAGAAAAATGCTGCACTGTTGAAACTGAAAATGTTTACAGAGATTGGGAAAAGCAAGTTGAAAGAAGTATTCCAAAATTACTGAGGCATCACAATTAACACTGAGGTTCACAACCTTGGTGCTAAAAAAAGGAATGTATTTTATGGTATATTTTCATGTGCATATATTTACATGTACCTCCTAATATGTGTTCAATTGCATGTGTGCCAGTTATCAAAAGTAATCCATACAAAAATGTGTAGTCACCCATTCTTGAAAGTCACATTATAAAGTCTAACAGAGAGTAAAATGCTAACATTGTTAGAATATAGATCTGCTAATTATGAATCTAAGCTAAATGCTTCTTGCACTGAGTTATTTTTACACTGGTGGTTAAAAAATAAAGTACATGAATGCTGAGAAATAAACACCAAGATCTATTCCAGGCATAACCTGGAATGTTTAGAATAGACCACACAGCCTATCCACATGATCTGATGTCCTCCAAGTACTTATGAAAGAATTGTTTTAGTTGGAAAAAACTATCATGGTGTTCTAAGACCCACCTTCTATCTAGAGTACAGAAAAAGGAGGACATCACTAACTGATGTAATTTGGACTCTCTCCAGTAGTTCCTGTCTCTCTTGAACTGGGGAGCCCAGAACTGGACAGGTGTGTCCTAACTAAACACTCCAGATGTGGCCTAACTAGGGCAGAGTAGAGAGGGAGGAGAACATTTCTCAACCTGCTGGTCTCCTTCTTCATAATGAACCCCAGGATAACATCAACTCAGAGGTCAGGGCTTGCAGTGCACATATCTAAACAAGGCTTTGGTTCGCCTCACTGTTTTGTGTAATTTCTCTTCCAAAGAGAAGCAATTGTCTCCTAATAACAAATAAATGTTTATTCTAGCACAGACAGCCTCAGCTGTCCTAAGTTGGCCTTGTCCTTTGAAATCAGGCCCTATTCCATTTGTATAATCACAAGGTATCTTTTAGAATTTTAACATAAATGAAAATATGAATATGTGCTAATAGCAACAGTCATCTGTGCCTCTTCATCTGTTGCCGGTGACTACGGTGTGCCCAGAGGGAGAGCAGATAAAAGCTGAAGATAATACCTCATCCTTCAAAATCTGACCAGATAGCCTTTTTAACGACTATGTTTAATGACTGAAAATACTGCTTCTGGTTTTTGTGAACAAAATGAAGAGCTGAGAAAATGAGGGCTTATGTGACATGGGTCTGCCAAGCTCTTTAAATGACTGCTCTTTAAAATGCAGTCATTTTGCATGAGATTAAGCAAAGAGAATAATATGGTCTCCTATGATGCAAGGTCATGTTACATCTGTAGAAGGGACAAAAGCAAGAGTATCTGTGACAGAATAGTTGTTATTACAAGCTCATTAGGCAGCTGGCTTTTATATCAACCTAAAAATTAACTAATTTCTAGTAAGTAATGATGGAACTTCATAAATACTTCACAAACTGAAGGCATCTTTTGATGCCCCTAAGCCCAAATATTATACTTCACAGCATTAAAATGCCTATTTATCACCTTGGCAATAGATAAATGAAATTAACCTGATTCAGCCAATTGATTTAGTGTTGATTTAATGGAAGACGTTTGCTCTTAGTCATTCAAAGAAGTGCGCAGTTAGAAGACTAAGAGATTCCAACAGCTTGGAACTGCTGCACTGCAGTTGCATGTTATTTTATTGCAAGGACTCCTGAATTTGTTACATTATTGTACCGCAGAATCTGGACAAAAGAAGGCTTACTCAAATACCACACTTTTGCACTGTGCTTTGTCCAAAACAGCAGCCTGAAGTTTAGGAGCTTCAGTGTTAAAGAATATAGAGGGGGATTCCTTGCCATGCTAAAGGTGTCAAATAGAGGGTCTTCCTTAATGTATTTGTTGTCACGTGTAACTTGAGCTGAGTTCAGGAACTGTGCCTTCACATGGGGACTGTTGCAGAGAAACGTATTACACTGCTGCAGATGAGAAGACGTTGATTTCCATTAACATGTAGTCCTGGGGTTTGTCACAACTGACAAACATCTTGCTATTCATCATCAAAACTCACAGTGCTTTTATTTTTCCCTCCTGAAGTAAATCAACAGAAGTAAAATGGGCCCAGGGTAGTTACTCTGGCAGCATGCCTTTGAAATCAACCAACTCTTTAGTTCATGAAATAAATACTGGCAACTTCATCCTAGTGCTTGCAAGTTATGTTCCTTCAGCCTCTTCCCTTCTTTATTCTCCTGAGTTGTATTGTGATCCTTTACTAGTGCTAGTAACATACCCATGGTGAAACTAGCTGATAATGGAACTATTGAGAGCAAAAGAAAAGCGTGAAAACATGACAAGGCTGGCCCTGCAGCCTGTAGTAATCTTTCAAAACTCTTGCTGCCCTTCTTGCCAAGCTGTGGCACATTCTTTTGATACTTGTCTCTGCAGCTGGCAAGTCAGCAGAAGACAGACATAAGCTCTCTGGCTTTTTTTGTGTGACTAGACTAAAGGAAATTAGATTATGTGCTCACACCTGGTCTGAAATGAATTTGTTTTGCTGTGTGTGTGGCAGCATGCAAGCACAGTACTAGTGAAAACAGGTGATGTAAAGATGTAACAAGGGTGAAGGCATTGAGGGAGATAATATATAAGGACATAGGATTATGGAGTGGTTTGCTCAGTAAACTAGTAGCTCTCATGTTTTTTTCTTTCTCTGTCGTGTATTTGAGTTGAATCCTTCAACTCTGTTGTTCTTACTGCTCTTTGATACCTCCCATCTGCAGGTCTTGATCTACCCATGGCGAAGGACTGGAACACTGAGATAACTGAGAAAAACAAAGCACTTGCGAAACTCAGCCTGTGGTAAGGAGATGTCTGCTATAAGGACATAAGCTTAAAGTAACCCTATAGTTTAATGCAAAAGAAAAAAGAACTATGAAAATCAGGATTTAGCCTCCCTTTGGAAATGTTCCCTTTCATTAAGGGATTTGGCCTAAAATTCTTTAAAATTGCCTCTCTTAAAATGAGAAAGGAAGCATGTGAAACTTTTCTTCAGGACTGAGATGTTCTTGATCTGTTAATGCTCAAGTGTAGCCTTATTCATAAAGGAGCGGAGAAGAAAACACCCTGAAGCACAGTGCCACACTTCTTCGACATTCCATACCGCGATGTGCTGCAGGACCCTTACAAGGAGTTTGCCCTATCTTCTGACACCAAGCTGGAGGAGGATAATAACATACTCTTTTCTTTATCAAGTGTATCTTCTACTTAAACAATTCTTGGTCCTTCTTTCAGGGTCCATCCTCTTTTTAATGTTTCTACTTCTGCGTTCTGGAACAGTGCATACTATTTTCTGAGACAGCCCTTTTTAAAGGTCTTATTTGACTAACCTCCCTCTGCAGTGACTTGAGCAGCTGTTTGTACAGTGAATATGCTACAATGATTGTTGGAGCTAATGAGGAGAAGCACCATCAGAGCATTGTCTCTTTAAAATTCATATTAGGAGCTGGATGTTTTTCCATGGACTTAGTAGATTCACAGGTTTTGGGGCCAGAAGGAGGCATTATGATCATCATGACTGGCTTCCCATGTAAAAGAGACCTCAGAAATTCAGGAAGTGACTTCTGTGTTGAGTAACATACACTGAAACAAGAGCATATGTTACCAGATAAATAAAAATCTGCCCTTGTTTTTCAGACTGTTGGAGGATGAACCATTCTCCATGCTCATTCCATCTAGTTAATTGTGCTAGTGGTTCGTGTAATTCTTTGTTAAAATATGTATGTGATAGCAAAGCACTGGGTTTGGGGGTTTTACTTCTTTAATGTTTTCTTGAAACTCTATTTGAAAAACTGTCACATTTGAACAATTTTTTTATGTCTTTTCTTTCTGCATTGATTAGCTACCCTTCTAATCTATTTCTGCCATTACATCTTTATTTCTTGACATTAGCAACATTTTTTTACTTCAATGTATCTGGTCTCTGACTTAACTTCTTCAGCTTTTCACTATTACAAGGACTTCCTGCCTTTATTTGACTGAGGGTTCCTGTCCACCCTGACATTCTTTTTCCCAAGTGAGTGAACTAAATGCCCAGTCCTTAGCCTGGCTGAAATATGTAGCACCAGCTCCACATGAATGTCTTTGTAACCGACTCTTAGTCCTTATAAGCAAGCAAATGGATCTTGAGGGGTTTTTTTTCTTTTTCTTTTTCTTTTTCTTTTTCTTTTTCTTTTTCTTTTTCTTTTTCTTTTTTTTTTTTTTTTTTTTTTT
>WUAM01000016.1:14885-25822 GCA_024336885.1 Actenoides hombroni
CTGGTAGCTTGGCCTGGCAAAATCCTATTCCATAGAGTGCATATAAGCTCAGATTTCCTTTACCCTAAAGCTATGTCTGCTCAGTCTTTTGCAGACAGAATTAAAATGGCTCTGTCTGCCAGTTGTGATCCATCTCTGAGCTTGAAGTCAGTCTCTCAGCAAGACTTATTATACTTGGGTATAGCATTGTACTCACAGCAGTTTCCAATTGAGAGCTGGCTGGCATCCAGTAGAGTTCTGGCATCCAGTTCAGTTGAAGCATAGGCAGAGATCTGGTTGGTCTGCAGAGATCATGTGAACTTGCTCTAAATGTGCTGAAACACTTCCTTCTCCCACATATTTGGATTACAGATTTACCTGCTGCCTGATCGCAGAAGTGGCACCATCTTGCTCTGACCTCTAAGACTACCCCTGTGTTGCTGCTTAGAATAAACAGCACTTTTCAGCATGATGGCATTGTATTCAATATTGTGGATATTTATGAGCACCTGTGAAGAACACGTAAAGCATGCAGATTTTGTACACAATTGTAAAACAAGTTACTCACTGCTACCAAATAATAAGAACATCATGTAAAATAAATCTGTTGTGCACAACTATGTCTCTATTCATTTTTCTAGCAGACAATAATTTTGTCTCTCTGGAGCAAGTCAGTAATTCATTAAATTTTCCATTCTTCAAAATAGCAGTTCACCCCCCACTAGCTTGTTTGTGTGTGTGTGTGGTTCTGCAGTCTACAGATCACAAGTGCTCTAAAATCTTCTATTTTTGCCACTGGTGATTTTTTTTTCAGTATCTATTTCATCCTATTTTCTGACTCCCTGCATAGACAGAAGGATATTCAAACAAATGTGAACAAAGTTTTCTACCTCAAGCATCAAGACAAGAGACAGACAGACAGTGAGTGAGGTGGAGTCACAAAAAGCACAGCAAGGTACAGATACAGTTATTTCACTCCAGCACACACTGTGGTCTCCAGGAGAGACATTGAACTGACCAGATTACTAACCCTAACTGTTATTCAGTAAATGAGTCCAAAAAAGGTGGGATGCTTAGCAACTCATAGAAGGTCCTCAGCTGTAACTTCTGGCACAGTATTGTACAGTACCATGAGTAAAAGAGCTGCACATGCATCTATGTACAGCTATTTGCCTTTATCTATACATTAAAAAATGTCACTTGTGCTTTGTGTTTAGTTCTAAAACATTGCAGCTCCATGAAGGCTAGTACACACACAAACAATGGCTGTATATAAAATCTTTGCTAACAATGTTCAACAGTTAAATAATGTAGTTACTCAAAAAACCAAACCAATGTGTAAAAACCAAGACAAGAATTAAGCAAGAAAAAAATAATCTGTGGCATTCCTAAGGAGTCCAAAGTGAGCAGTAACAAAGATAATACAAACCTCACAATAATAAATTGCAAAAATGCAACTCTTACCTACAAACAGATGTTCCAATATAAATACCTAATAATTTAACTCAGGTAGGTGCCCAGACTGGTTATCTGCTATGGTATAAAAAAACATTTATGTGAGAAAACATAGTTGTCTTCAGACTCCACTCCTTGGAAACATCATACCTGAGAAGGAGCCAGGCCAACACTCAGCTATCATTCATTTGTGAGTGGCAGTGAATTTTTCTTCTGTTGGCACTCAATGGGAGACCAGTTTGCTCTCATTTTTGCTTTGTGTGAGACTGAGCTTTGTCTGATTTATTTTGAATTCTTCATCAATTTCTTTGCCTCAAATCAAGGTCTGCTAGTGGGAGAAGTCTGCCTGTGTGCATTATACTGCCTATCTACCTTCCATCAGCCTTACTGACTACTCTGTCAGAAAAGAAAGAAGCTCTTTACAATTCTACAGTGTATTAGGTTGCAACACAGTTAACAGTTGTTATGAATTTCAGTCTCTGAATCAAGGTGACCAAAGTCTGAAGTGTCTGTTATTGATGACTAGAACACTGCTAATAAATTGAAATATAAGCTTCTGCTAAGATGGAAATCTTTCAGGCTAAGGCATTTTAGAAAGCTGGTATAATAGATGCTGGTGTCCCTAAAGTCTGCAAAATATATTCCTTAACTACAGAGCCATTACTATACCTTCCCACTTCATAAACAGAACCATTTTTACAGTCCCTTTTCTGACTGTAACAATAAGATCTACTGTATAAAAATATACTGGGAAGTTAATTTTTCATTGACAAGAAGTTTAATAACTAAAATATTTCTCACATAAATATACACATGTAAAATAAACAGACAGACTAACAGACCCCAGCAGCATATTACTAATTTTTATACAAGAATGTATACACATGTACGTTAAGCGCATTTAAATGCCATAAGAAGTATCTTGGGAATGGAAAAGAAAAACACTGCAGTCAGATAACTATTTGTAGTCAGTAAATGAGTAATCTAGTAATGTTACTGCCTACAAAAAAGAGACATCTTTCACACAGTATATTTTTCTTCTGAAAACATTTTATTTCAAAGAGTAATTACAGCACTGAATTGTTGTTTTGGTTTCATTATTGTATGGATTTGTTATGAGGGTCCAACTTTTGACAAAAAATCAGTTAACGGCTTTCTTCTCCCACCATTACAGGTCTGTTTATCATTATTTACCAATAAATCCTAGCTCTGAAGGAGAAATATTTGGTTCAGTTGAGCTATAATCAATGTAAAGATATGAAGGAAGTGTAAGCATGAATGTATTGATAGCTTACACCAAGATAATCTTGGAGGCAGATATACCTTGGAGTGAGGCTGAAAATCACTGAGAAAGTGTTGGCTTTTCTGAATGATATTTGACAGCATTCTTATTATTGTTTATAATATTGTAAGGTTTGAGAGACCCTTTGTGGTAGTAATTTTCAATTCTGCTACCTGCTATGTAAACACATCATGTGTATGGGATTTTAACTGAAAGCTCTTACAATCACTGGAGTATAAATGTCAATATAGAGATTTAGTTTCAATGATCTTTTTTTGCTTCTTTGCTTTCTTGAAAACACATCTTAGAAGATTAAAACAACAAAACAAAAAGAAACAAGTGCTAGGATTTTTTTTCCTCAATAGAAGAAAAAACAACTTTAAAAATTGATCCCTTAAGTGTTAAAATTAATTAATACCTGATGAAGTAAGCCCTTTTGAGAAAAAGTTGTAAATTCAGTAACACTTTGTTGGTCTGAAGTTAGATCATGATAGCTGCTGACAGTCAAAGGCTTGCTTTAGGTAAGGGGTTTTCTCTGTTTGGTTTCAGTTTGAAGGATGCCTCTGGGTCAAACCACATGACAGTGAGCATCTACTGCCTAAGACAAGGCTTAGTTTTGCCAGAAAAAGTAAGAGAGATTTGGTTTACTCCATAATGAAAAATAAACTGGCCTAAGAAGCTGTAATTGCACCTGATTTATGAGTGTTTTCTTAAAGGGAGGTATATGAAACTGTATAAAACAGTAGATTATGGCTGTGGATAGTGTAAATATGTCTGCTCTTCTCCATTTGTCTGTCCAAAGACCTGGAACTACACAGCCACTAAAAAAATCTTACTTTTTAAAATAATTTCCCAGGGAGTAAAAAAACTCAAATACAATTCACAATTCCGAGCACTTCTGAGCATGTTTAGTGTGAACCAAGGTGAGCTGGCTTCTTTACCTCTCAAATTCATGTATTAGGTAGAAATGCCACTAAACAAAAAAACCAGAAGAGCTGTATTTATTGCATGCATTTAAGTGCATGCTATAATATTTAAAACCAGATATTAATTTCTGTTATTGTATTATTTTAATAATTTATTGGTGCTCTGAAAATACATTTGTTAAAAATTAAGGTAGTGAAAGATTTGCTTTTGTTCAGCAAAGTCAGTGGTCTTTCTAAAAGACAAATTGTAATACATGGTCTAGAAGAAAAGACATTAGATAAAAATCACAGAAACAGGCCCCACACCTTTCATTACTTTTTAGAAACACACATTTCAAATTCCTGTGATATTTCTATTCTATCTTTCAGGTTAGAGAGAGGTTCATAAATTAATTGGTTATTTCTTTGAGCTGAGAAGAGCTTCCATATGACCATGCACAAACTTATTCTCTGGTAAAAGAGTTGTCATCTTTCTTTTTTGTTTTACATTCTCTCTAAAGCACTTCACTCTCTCAGAGTATTTGCTAAACTAAGTCTTCTGTTAACAGTTAGTTTTGATTCTCTGCAAACACATCCCATTTTTAGAGTTTACATTTTAAGTCACCTTTATTTTGATATAACATATTTTGAGAACAAGTACTTTAGTTCACTATTTTATTTGCTGTGGTAAGACACATTAAAAGACAGCTCAGATAAAATAGCTTTAAGGAAGCCCTTCTATCTTAAAGCCTTGAATGCGTTGATCATATCTTATTAAACCTAAATCAGTAGTCCAGAAACATGATTTTTTCCTTTAATTACATTATTTACAGTAACTCAGTGAAGTGGTTTTGTTGGTTTTTTTTCATGTGATATAGTTTATCAAAACAGTAGGTGGATATCAGTGCAAAAAAATGAAGTTTATGCTTGTTTTTTTTATCACATGTCAGGCTAAACTCTTCTGGTCCAATGTGCATATAGTGGCTTCAAAACCCAAAACATTTAGAAAGGTGAGAATGCAATAATGCATGACACAGTGATCTTATATTGAACATTACCTGGTTTGATTTAGTTTTTTTCTGAACTTCACAGTGAGGTAGCCTTTGATCTGCTGGTGATAGCTGAGTACTTTCTGGTGTTCTGATTATCTGTTATGAAGTGACTGTTTAATGAGGACTTTTCATTGCTGTTTCAGTGCTCTGTCACTGGTCAAAAAGGAGCTGCTCTTTGAAAACTACTGCCATGTTCTTGTGAGATCTGGAGTCATGGTGTCATTAGTGAATTGTCTGAGACGTGTGTGTATATTTTCCAGATCAGACAGTCTAGGTCAGAGAACTAATATTGACTGTAGATAGAAAGTAAGTAGATACCTCCTCTTATTTACTGCATCCAGGAGTTGCAGCCAAAAGGCTCTTTGTCCATAGACAACAATGTAAACGTTATTTGTATGTGTCATAACATTCCATATTTCACTTGCTTTCACATAAGCACCCTACAGCTTCAGCTGTGCCTTATAATAGTATTTTTTCACTTTACATTTCAAATTATTCCCATAGTCAAGCAATATTGTGTTACTTAGAAAAAAACATTGTATGTTTGTGAGGTTCCATTACAAAGTATAAAAAAAAAAGTGGGTTGCTTTGAAGGATAAGCCTGTGATGGCAACCAATATAAACACATATCCAGATGTTTTGGCAAGCTAATGTGAAGAAAAAGCTCTACAGTCTTTATTTACACTTTATAGCAAATATTTTACTAAGAGGAAGTGGAGAATGTTGACATTTCACCAATTAGACCCCAGTCAGAACAATGTCCTGAATGCCAAATGTCAACATTCATTGAAAAGTTTCCTTCACATCAGCATGCTAGAACACACATCTGGCATCTTTCTGTTTGGTTTTTTGTGTGGTTGGTTGGTTTTGGTTGGTTTTGTTCTTTGTTGTTGTTATTGTTTTGATTTTGTTTTGTTGTGGTTTTTTTGTTTTGTTCGTTTGTTTGTTTGGGGTTTTTTTTCTGCTGCCTGTTGTAGATATGAAAATGGGAAGGCAGCATAATTCGCATTTCTGTCAGCCAGTCAACTGTGTTCAGCTGTTTGTTCATCTATTTGACAAAAAATCACATACACGCACAAAAAACCAAACCAAAACAAAAACAAAACCCACCAACCAGAAGGCAGCATTACCTCAGGTGTACATATTATATGCTAAAACCCATATTTATTATCTGCAATCTATAAGCCTTGTAGACTACAGATTTACTTATTACAATCACCATTCCTTATTCTGAATTTGTAATTCTTAGAGAATCTATAATTCTTATAGATTACAAGAAAAATTAGTTTTGTCTGTCTGTCTTTGTTTTTATCTGCTGTCATGGTCAATACTGTCAGATGAAGTTTGTTTCATGGACACACATTAGGAAATAGGCTGAATGAACTGCATGCTCCAAAACTATTAGAGAAACATTTTGATCTGGGCTCAATTCCTCAATTTGAAGAGCATGTGGCTTTCCTGCCTTGCTCTAATTCCAGAGTTGTGAACTGAAAAGATTCTAGCACTGATTCTGGAGCACATTTTGACTCCTGCTTTGAAAGGGAAGAAAGAGGAGAAACTTCTTGCTTTTGTATGAGCCATGGAAACGAAGAAGACATAAGGTTTTGTGTCCTTGTCCAGCTTTTTGTTACGAGTTTATTACTTTTGTCCTTTTTCCCCCTGATATTCTGACTACCTGTTTCTGAAACTTCACTATTCCATTTGCAAGCAAAAGTAGAAAAAGACCCAAAGATATAAATTATTATGCATTATTCTACAGGTTTCATTCCTTTTCTGACCATGGGAAATCTTCAGGAAGAAAAAGAGATCCAACCATGATAGTTCAGGCTTATTTCTTGAAATAGTGTTATGAGAAATATCTACTTTTTTCTCAGTCAGAATTTTGTTAACACTTGATTTGCTTTTGTGACTGTAGTTTGGAAAAAAGGTACAGTGTAAAGTAGTCTCTCATATATGGAAATTTCTGTGTGGAATACCAAAAACTTTCAGACCATCCCACAGAAAAAAAAAAAAAAAAAGAAAAAAAAAGAAAAAAAAAAGCAAGCAAAATAATTACACTAAACCCCACCATTTTATACCAAAAATAGCATTTTATTTTAAGATGTCTTACTTGGGCTGGAACATATCCTGTGAATTCTGAGTATCCAAAGCAGATTGTTGCTTTCTTGTGAAAACAACTAAACTGCGATATTTTCACTTAAATAAAAAGCATCTGGATGCATAAGGAGAATTTATCCCGTCTGAGCCACAACTCAGGAATGTTGTTTACCATAATTAGATGTAAATTTTAACAGCATTTTACACAATCACAATTTCACCGATTACTTGGGCCACACTGTGAAGTAATTATGCAGTGTTGCTTTCAAGTGATTCAGCGTTGCTTTCAAGTGATGCACTGATGCTTTCAAGTTAAAGTAAGTTTAAGTAAAAGTAGCAGTAAAGTAAAAGTAAAAGTCAACTGAATTGTGTATTGTAAAATCCCGTGCTGCTTCAGACTCTGGAAAGTATAAATTGTTACAGGCTTTGTAAATCAGTTATAGTATCAGCAGGAATACTACTACATTTACTTATTGATATATGGCATAGATAAATGATTAATAATTTATCATTGAAGATTTTATATGCACCTAAATAAATCAGACCGAATACAAATAACATACAGTCACCATTACCATCCGTAAATAAGTGTCTTTTGGGCAGCCTCTGGCAGCTCTCTTACAGCAATCATTTTAATGGAAGTTAGAAGGCTGAAAGCAAGAAAAGAGAAGATTTTTCTTCATTTTAAACATATATTCCTTTACATGTTGATTTCCATTGTAGTTTGCACTGCAAGTGTTTTTGAGGTATGATGTAAATGTGATGCAATTTCAGCACAAACCCAAACAGCATGAAACTTTTTGATAGGTTGTTTGAATATCAAGAATATGTATTATTCCTTATGTGTTTTCAAAAGTTTACCTATTAGCAGCATAATGCCACTTTTCTTATGCTTATATTTTGTCCTGTACTCTAGTACTTGCCTGAGACAGAAGACAATTTGGTGCAGCATGCAATTACCAATGTACAGTCACAATGTAGGTGAAGATAAACGTTAACATTGAAACCAACATAATTTTCAAAAATTACAGTCACATGCAGTAAGGTATTTTTTCATACCTAGTTGAACATAATGCATACTTTCCCTTAAAAGCATTTTTCTAAGTATTTACATGTGTGGTTATTTTAATCCTTTTGGGTTGCTCTTGGCTTTCAGTGGGGCTGCCCAAAATGTGCCTAAGGGTTTGTCTAGCATTTTGTGTGTTTGTTTGCTAGAATTTCTTGTTGCTTATCACAAAGAAGAGCTTTGATCTCAGTTACACAGAAGTTATGCATGCTTGGCCAGCTAGAGTTTGGCAATGAAACAGTCTGTGTTTATGTGTATTTAGCTATATACATGGATAACTTTGGGTCCACCTGTTCTCTCCTCACCCTCTGTTATTCATTTCCACTTGAGCCAGTTCCTTTAATTAGTAGCTTCTGTTGCTCTTTTGACTGCTATAGGCTTCACTTCTTTCCTGCTCCATTAGCCCACATAGTGCAGTTCACTCTACAATGATTCCATATAGTTTAATCAATTTTTTTGAATGAAACGTTGTCTATTTGGAGTCAAGTATGATAGCCCTAGTTTAAGTCTCTCAATGGATCAAACAGGATTGCCTTGGACTGCATCTGGGAAACATCAGCAATTTTATTTCTGCTTAATGGTGGCTATGACTATGTGAAGGACCTTTACCCAGGTGCATCAATCCTCTTTCCTGCTGGACTCAAAATGAACTCTGTAGCATAAAATCCCAATCTCAGAATCTTCTTTTCCTCCCAACTCTCTGTCCATTACTCTCATCAGAGATGGTTTTCGACCTTTGATATTCATCAGTGGCAAAGCAGGTCAGCCAAACACTGTCCACACTGTCACCATTTCTCATACTGGATATGTTCCTGTGTGGCTTGCCCTAGGTGATTCTGCTCTGGCAGGGGGGGTTGGACTCAATGATCTCCAGAGGCCCCTTCCAACCCTTAACATTCTATGATTCTATGGTATTTCAGGATGCAACTCCAGCGTGGTCTGTGTGCAAATAGTAAACGCTGTAGTGATTAGAGACTGAATTTCTGAAGATGTCTGTGCAGCAGAAGGAAGATGTGACTGTACCAAGAACTAGCACAACTGTGCAAGCCTGACTAGCTAATAAGGTGACAGCAGGGCATAGATTTTTCACTGGAACCCAATTAGCCATAGATTTTGTACTGCAGTCCAGCTGTTAGCACATGCTGAATAACACGCACAGACAAATCTCTTATGCATTATACCTTTTTGTGTTGTACTACACTTCAGTTTTGTTCAAACACACTTTCCACCCATTTTTAGGCTTACTGTAGTTCTAGTGACTCTTTTTGGACTTTGCCAGTCATTTTGGAGTTAGGCTAATAATTGCCATTTTCTAGTATACCCACTGCTTTCTCAATGACTTTTTGTAATCTCAGGCCTGCTCCCAATGTTTTCTTTTGTTATGGTCATTGCTTGTTGTTAATTTGCTGATGGTTTCGTCCTACAAGAACCCCTGTTGATTTAAGGTAAGATATGAAACAGGTCATTTGCATAACTTTTTCATAAAAATGAACAGCATACAGTTTTTTCCTTTCTTTGCTACAGAAGCCTTCCTTACTTTGAAGTTATGACATCACTGTTGGTCATCCTCGTAATGTATCCCACCAGTATCACATTGAAATAAATGAAGGAGCCTGAGGAAATTTAATGTAAACTGGCTAATTGGCTAGTTCTCAGCTCCTGCTTGTCAAACAGAACTGTTGCAGCACCACGGTAACAAGCCAAGTGGCTTGTCTGCCACACCTCTTATTCATCCAAAGATGATTGTCTCTATGCTTGCCAATAAATTGGAAATACATTAATTCATTTTAATAACAGTGAGGATTGCCATACTGAGCAATACTACTACCACAGAATTTCACAATGTCACAGACACATTTTTAGAGGTTAAATTATGCATTATCAGAAAAGAAGTTTTGAAAGCTACTAAATTTAACCCCAAGTTCTAGAATTCCAGGAAGAGAGCCCAGAATGCATGAAGTCCAGAAACAAATGGGCACATTGTAATAAGCATGTCAAATTATTATTTCCAAAATGCTCACTGGATTAATTAAGATTGCACAAGAGAATTGAAATGCATTTACTTGCCTGTTCGCTAGAGTTATAGAAAAAACCTCCAACCTTAAACTGTCGGATTTTTCACCGGTGTACACAAGCCTTAAATTGTGCACAATGAAATCCTGTATCAGTTAATCAGCTGGTGGGTTCTAGTGAAAGATATTTTGTGTATTTCCCAGCTAATTAACAACAGGAGAAATATGTCCTGTTAGGAACAAATTTTAAAGTCTTGGACATGTCCAGTCTGTCTTACATGCTTCTTAGTATATATTTGGAGGAATTTTCTTTCCTTCTTTAAATTTCCCTTACGCTTTGGATAAAAAAGAGGAATATGCTCAAACCTGTGCCAGTGTGTCCCCTCACCTTCCAGAGTAACTGTCTAAGGATGAACAGCATGTCAGTAAAATTGGCTTCCCTTTCTTGATTCCATTTTCATTATCCTTTCTTCTCTCTCTCTTTTTTTTTTTTTTTTTTTCCTTTCCTTTTCTCCCCTTTGCCATATTCCCTCTGCTTGTTATAACTGCAAAAAGGTCAGGAAATTATCAGAGCTTTTCTTCTTCTATTTGACATTGCTATTGCTACTTTCTTATCCCATTGCTAATATTTACAAAGTATTTTGTATTGTCAGAGTTTTATTAAGGTCTTGCAAATTTGGCATTTCAGGTCAAGGACCTACTTCTTGCCTCTGGCTTTGCCCACACTGTCGTTTAGAAGAAAGTAATGCCAGGTTTCCCACACTTCAATAGGATGTGCTTTTCTAAAATTAAAATGCTTATTAGTTTTCAACTAAATGCAGTATAATCTATCATGTGCCAGTATAGAAGAGGACTAATTTTGTACCTATGTTTTTATTTTAGTTTAGTGAATCTGTTACTATGTAAAGATATCGTTTGTGATCTCAAGAATCACTTCCTAAATTCAGGTAAAAAGCAAATCTAGTACATTTTCTTTTATGTTTCTTTCATTATAAATCCTACATCAGATCACATAGACACAATATTGGATCTCTGTGGAAAGATTTTTGACAGTCTTTTGAAGAATTCACAGCCTGCAGTTGGATGGCA
>WUAM01000017.1:7777-19079 GCA_024336885.1 Actenoides hombroni
GGTCATGCCCAGGCCCCGAGGGTGGTGAGAACGGAGTTAACTCCAGTTGGTGACCAGTCACAAGCGGTGTGTGTCCGTGTGTCCCCACCCCCCCATCCCCCCTACCTCCAGGACTCGGTACTGGGACCGGTTCTGCTCGATACCTTCAGTGGTCTGGGCGAGGGGGTGGAGGAACCGTTGCTGTGTTTGGAGGTGATGCTGAGGTGGGTGGGGGTTGATCTGCTGGAGGGTGGGAGGTTCTCCAGAGGGACCTGCCCAGGCTGGGTCAAGGGGATGAGGCCAAGGGGATGAGGTCCATGGGCTGAAGACAATGGGATGAGGCCCATGGGATGAGGCCAACGGGATGAGGTCCCACCAGGCCAAGGGTCTTCCCCTTGGGTCAGCCACCACCTCTCTGGGCAGCCAGGGCCAGGCTCTCCCCACCCTCAGCAGCAAAAATCTCTCCCTTCTCTCCAGTTGAAACCTCCCTCTTTTAGGTTAAACCATCCCCCCTTGTTCTGTCCCAACGGGCCCTGCTCAAAACTCTGTCCCCATCTTTCCAACAGGCCCTTCTTTCCCTGTGGGGAAAAGAGCACTGTGGTGCTCAAGATGGAGCAGAGGATTCCACTGACCCACCCCAGTCTCCAGGAGATCCCTTCCCCAGAGGCAGTGGTGGATCCAGACTGGGCAGCGTGTCTGGTTCTGGGTAGGGTTGGGGTTACTCCTCTGCGGCTCTGTGTTCACCCACCTCAGGTTTCACATCTCATCCTTCTGCCACTGCTTTCCCCTGAAGTTCTCTGGTTTCTACGGCACTGGAAGAACCTGATACATCGTTGTCCTCATGTTTTGCCACCTCACAAGCTTTACACAGCCCTTTGTGCTGCCACAGCCTGCACTAAAACCATCTCTGCCAGCCACAGGTTGATTGGGGCGGGTGGGAATAAAAATCTTCAAGTGGGAATAAAACAAAAGGAACTGGGGAACTATTTTCTTCCTACAGGAACTGGATCAACCCCCCGGAACCTCTGCTGAATTTTACAGAGATTGGCGCAGATGCTTAAAAAGCGGAAAAGAAAAACACCAGTTTTTGCTCCAAGTCGGAGGGAAGGCCTTGGGCAGAATCTTTCAGGCTGACTTGGGCTTTGGCCTCCTGGGTGAATTCCTTACGGTGCTGGCTGAGAACGTCTGTCGTGAAGACAGAGTCGCTGTCCTTCAGATCTTACAGAGCCTTTCGGGCACCAAGCGCTTCGGGTTAAACGTGGCTCTTCTGAGCGGGTCGGAGAAGGAGAGTGGCGGGGATTTGTTTAGGAAGCTGCGGAGCATGAGCAGGGATTGTCCAAGCTCTGGCCACCCCAGCAGCCTGGCCGGCGGCGGGGCAGAGAGGGGAGCCCACCTCGTGGCCACCAGCTTGCCAGAGGAAGCTGAGGAGGAAAGGGTGGTGATGGACCTAATGAAACGTTACCAGGTCAACTGAAGGAGCAGAAGCACCAGGGTTGTGCAAAACCAGAGTGGGGAAGAGGCTCAAAGCTTGACTTGGGCATCACTGTGCGGGTTGGATAAATGAGATGCTTCTGGAGCGTTGCTGTACCTGTCTCTGTACCTGGGGCCACCCAGAGCAACAGTTCTAATAGAAGTTAGTTCCTGAGAGGGCTGTGTTGTCATCTCTGGGGCAGGGCACCTTCACAAACCCTCTGAGAATCTCTAAGGTGAGGAAAAGAATCAAGGGAAACTAAAAATGGTCTGGTATTTTTGAAGGAGAAGACAAAGCCCAAATGGTCCTTCCCTTTTTCCTCTCTGGCCATTGTCACTCAGGGGATTTAAGAGCCTTTGTGCAGCCCCTGAAGGGAGAACAGGCTGATGGAGGTGACAGTGCTGGGCAAGGTGGTATATGTGGGACTGATGCAGGCCATGGATCCTGTCACCTAATGGTCCTGTGATCTCTTCCTGGTTTGCTGAAATTCCAGACACATTGAAATGGAGAAGGAACTGACAGGAGTCGGTCCGACAAGAAAACTCTCCAGAGCTCTCCAGAGCTGCCTCGGGCCGTGTCTGAATTGAGTCGCACTCCTGGTTTCCCTGCAGCCCAGAGAGGCCCGGACATGGCACAGCTCAGCACCTACCCCACCAAGCTCTTGCAGCTCTGGTCTGGGAGGATCCTCAAGCGTACTGAGCAGCCCAGTGTGTGTTACACTGCACAGACTGCCCTGAAATCAGCCCGGAAATAACTGCCGGGTCCATTTTGTTCCAAAAGCCATCTCGTGAAGCAAAAGGTAGAGTCACCCTGGCAGCCTGTAACCATCCCTGATCTCGTTTCTCTGTAGAAGCCACGAGGCACCTAAAAGCAGGCTTCAGATCTGTCTCTGAGGCCTGGCACCTGCACGGTGGGCTTTGTGGTGTCTACCGTGTGGACATGGTGTCCCTGCAGTTGGTTGTGGGTGACGCTCCTCTCATCTTTGCAGCCTGAGGCCCAGCAGAAAGCTGAGTCCTAAAGTCTTAAAGAAAGCACGCAGATTCTCCATCCGAGGTCAGGATGGAGGCTATAGATGCAGGAACAGCCCTGGCATGATGACAGCTCCAGCTCTGGTGGGAAGAGGAATGGTGCTTTCAGCAGTGCTGAGGCTCAGGGCTTGCTCTCACCTCCTACGTCAAGGATGGGAGCAGCCCGTGCATCCCTAGGGCTTGGGGAAGGGCAAAATCCCTGTGGTTTGGTGGAAAGACTCGGAAGAAATGAAGTACAGGAGAGGTTAAGTGAATGTTCATGGGAGGATGGGCTGTTAGACCAACTGGGATCAGTTTCCCAGCATTTTCATCCATGGTTCTCTATCAGTCAGTTCACAGTCTGACCTGAGTGTCCGCTCAAGAAGTGCCGAGAGCTGAGCTGAAGGTCTGGCCAGAGTCAGTGGGGCACAAAGAGCTCAACTTCACAGTGGGAGAGATGAACTTGAGGCCTCCAGGGCTGGTTCCAGCATCAGCCCAGGCAAGGGTGGTGTGAAGAAAAAGCCTCGCTCAGTCACAGGTAGAGGGGGAGGCCCCACCATTACCTGTGCAGGGGGCCTTCAGCACACAAACCTTGGAAAGCCATGTCTGAAACCTCTTCTGGGCTACAGAGCTCAGCTGCCATCAGTGAAGGGTCTTCTCTGGGTTCATGGAGCTCAGTGGGGGCAGAGCAAAAATGAACATTTACTGCATATCAGTCAAGGAGATGGCAGCCGGTCCCTGGTGCCCCTGATGCCCTGGTGCATCTTCCCTCCGCAGCCACGCTGCACAAACCACCCGCCTGCTCGTTGCCCGGGACACGGACAACAATGCTCTGGAGCTGCTGTCAGAGAGGAGAGGTTCTAGAACCCACATCCCAGGAGACAGCCTGTCCCGGGCAGACACACCGGTTGTGTCCCAACAGATGCTGGTCTGGTCTGGTCTGGGACACTTCAGCTGCTGTTTGATCCCTGCCACGGGCACCGCTGGTGAGGGGAACCCCATAGAGGGGTTCCTGCTGCTGGCAGCTGGGTTAGTTCTGCTGACTGCAGGGACCACCCAGTGCCATGGAGACGAGGCTGCTGGGAGCTGCCGTTCTCCTCTGCCTGCTGGATGTTCTCCACGCTTTTGCGGTTGAAGAGAAAGAAGATGTGTTCAAGAAAACGGCCTGTCCCGCCTTCCTGATGTTCGATAACACCGCTTACTTGGCTGGCATGACCTTCGAGCTCCCTTGCAAGTGCAAGCCCGAGGAGGTCTCTTCTGTCATCTGGTACTTCCAGAAGAACATGGGCAAGCACGAGACCACAGTGCTGACGGACTTTGCCGGCACCGTGATCAGCGACTCGAGCCACGTCGACGCGGGCAGCGTCGTGCTGAAGCGTTTCAGCATCCGCATGTTCAGCCTCATCATCTTCCGCGCCCAGGTGACGGACTCGGGGCACTACGTGTGCGGCACTAGGCAAGGGGACTTCTTTTATGGCTACGACGTGGACGTGCAGCCCGACGAGCCCATCACGGTGGCTTTCGTGGACAGAGGCCAGCACGTCCAGGCTGACCGCAGGAAGCAGCTCTTCAGCCTCTTCACCACCTTCTGGGACTGGACCAGATGCGACCGCTGCGGGGTGAGAGGCGAGCAGCGGCGGATCGGGCTCTGCTACCTGCAGAGCACCCTGCTGCACCCCCGCTACCGCACCGCTGTGCCCAACGTCACGTCCTGCGGCTCGAGGGCCGTCCCTGCCCGTTTCCGGCAGCCCGGCCGCCTCCGGCCGCCCGAGGTGGCCATCCGAAGCTGCCTGGCCCCTTGCCCGCAGAAGGAGGGCCCGGGGGAAGGCGTGCAGGCCATCTCCAACGTCATCGCCAAGCTGGGCGAGAAGCCCTGGGAGCCCCGCGTCCCCACCCAGTTCCACAAGCAGCCCGCTGGAACCAACCTGATCATCGCGTGCCCGGGAGCCCGGCCCGAGCACGCCGTGGCCTGGGACAAGGACTCCGTCCGGCTCTACCGCTCCCGCTACCTGGTGGGCGTCAACAAGAGCATGCGGGTCTTCATCGACCACGGCAACCACCTGCACATCCAGCAGCTCCGGCTGAGCGACAAAGGCACCTACTTCTGCTGGCGGCAGGGCGAGCTGGCGGCCGGCTTCCGGCTCAGCGTGTTCTCCCCGCCGCTGCGCCGGCGGACGCTGGACGATCCCGAGACGATCTACGCCGTGAAGGTCATCGGCTTGAGCTACGGCGTCATCAGCGTCATCTTCGTCGTCGTCCACCTCTGCCGCTGCTGCTGGCCGGCGTTCAGGGGCCGCGCCAGGACGTAGCAGCTCCGTCGCGGCCCCGACGGGTCACTCCCGGGCCTCAGACCGTCCCTTGGACATTCCATGTCCCTTTCAGCTCCTTTGCTGGAGCAAACCCATGGTTTTAAATTTGGATTTAAACTTTTTTTTTTTTTTTCATTTTTGAAGGAATAAAAACCTTTTCAAATGAGTCTGGTGGTTTCCCTTGGAAATGTCTCTATTTTTGGGTTGTTCTTTTGAACTCACTCAAGTCAGCACAGACTTGTGAGTCAATATTTACGCCTGTCAGTAGTTATGGCCTCCAGAGAGGATGGCATCTCTGCAGGGTTTAAGTGGCCACTTGCCTGCTCCTCGGCTTGGAGCAGGACTTCTGCACCCGGCTGATCCGTACCCCTCTTCTCAGGGGTGCAGCTGGGGGGTTTCAGTTTGCCCAAGAGAAATCCCCCTGTCCAGGAGGGCAGCGCTCAGGGGCCCAGCAATGCTCAGGCACCGGCACCAGGTAGGTGATGCCAGGATCTCCCACCCACCGCCAGTCCCGACCGCTGCTGCCGGTCCCAGGAGCTTCCCCGGAGCCAGCGCCTGGGTTTGCGTGGGATGGAGCTGGGTTGGAGGTTGACCGGCCCCGAGCAGACCCCCCGGGAAGGGGATGTCTCCCACCCTGCTGCCTGGGGGTTGCTCCTGCCCCCACCTGCCCCCGGGGTGCTGACCCAGGGAGCGTTGGCCATGCCTTGGGGCACGGCGCTGAGCTCGTGTCCGCGGGCGGCTCTGAGCGGGGTTTGGGCTCCCGAAGGGCCTCGTGCCCCCGGCCGATCCGCGCGTGCCCCCGGCGGGCTGCGGAGGGTGGGTGGCAGCAGGACGGCGGGAGCGCGGCGCTGGCGTTAGCTTTATTTATTTAGTGCGGCGATCCAGGAGCGACGGGGGCTGCAGAGCTTCGGCCGGAGGCCGCTCGCGGGGGACGGAGCCCCCCGGGCCACCGAGCCCCCCAGGCCACCGCCATCCCACCCTGGGTGCCAAACCCGGGCAGCGGCCGGGTCTCCTCTAACACCTCCTGCCCCCGGGAGTGGCCTTTCTGGAGTCAGTGGCTGCAAAGCATGCTCAGCACGGGAGCCAGGGGACAGAGGGGACAAGGGGGACGGCACCCGAGTGGCACCCTCCGCGCTCATCCTGAAGGGCTTGTCAGGTACGGGTCATTCCTAGGTTAGGTGGCATCAGGGCAGGTTTTGCTCGTGGTCAGTAGTTAAATCAAAGGTGGGGACGGGGGCTGCGGGCGAGCACCGGGCTGGGAGATGGCCCTGGGTGGGCTGGTGGCATGTGCTGATTGGGGGGAGCACAGGAGGACAGATGAGGGGACAGGGACACATGGAGCCCAGGGATAAGGGGTTTCTTTCAACCCCAATTTGAATGGTCACAGGGTGGTGGGCTCGGGCTCCATGTGCGGTAACCCCGGCTCCTCATGTGGCCCTGGGCCCTGGGTGGGACAGGCAGGACAGGGATGGCTCCGTTTGTTCTTCCCCATCACTCCTGGCTTGCAGGAGGCACCTCCTACTGTGAGAGCACCCGTGGTGCCCTGACCCCCTCCTCCTCCTCTGCACTCCCCTCTCCATTCTCACCTACGTGGGACCCCCCAGGCACGGGGCCAAGCTCAGGGCCGTGGGTCACCCCTCGCCATGAGCCCCTCAAGATTGTTTTTCCCCACCATGGCGATGGGCACACCTTGGTGGCAGACACTCAGTGAGGATCAGGACACCCCATAGCTCTGTGCCAGTAGGAGCTCTTGAGACCACCCAGCCTGCCATGGCCACCTCTGCTCCAAGCCCCACAGACCCCCCCCGGACACCCCAGCATCCCCAGAACCCCTCGTTATCCCCGTCACCCTCTGACACCATCCCAACAGCACCCTGCCTCTCCCACCTCCTCTTCCTCCTGCTCTTGCCTCTTGGCCAAGCCCACCCAATCCTTGGTGATGGGGAAGTGTCCCTCACCAGCTGGTACCTTGTGCCCTGCAGCCTCCCCACCCCGAGGGTGCTCAGGGCCTGGGAGATTCGGGGTGGCCTCCCAGACCAGGGAGAGGGCAGCAAGGTGGGATGCTGGGAGAGGTGCTCTTGGCACCGCCATCCTGTCCAGCTGATGGGCAGAGATGGGAATGGGATGGACTCTCTCCCTGGGCACTGGTGAGCTGGAGACCCAGGGCAAGCGCGGGCACAGCCCCAAAGCTGCCAGCCCTGGGGCAGCTCAGCTGTGCCCCGTACCCGCCGCCTCACCTGGGTATTGCCCATGCCCCCCGCACAGTGCCTGGATGGATGGGTGCTCTGCTGGTCGCCAGCCCCGAACTGGGTGCTGGTGGATCCTGGGGCATGGGAATACAGGGGAGAGGTGAGGGGTGGGAGGGAGGGAGGGAGGGAGGGAGAACCCCCTCACCAAAGCACCACCAGCTCCCCCTAGGACCCGTGCCCGGCCACGGGGCTCCCTCGCAGCGTGGGACGGGACCTACGGAGCTACGGCTACAAGCGCGGCTGCTGCGGCTCCTCCTACGCCACCTCCTTGTGCTCCTGCTTGGACTCCTTGATCACCTGGAGGCAGAGGGAGAGGGACCATCACCCCAGGCTCGGGACCTCCCCCCAGGCTGAGCCTTCCTGGGCTCTGAGTGGACTCGGGGACTGGGATAGGGTCAGGGACGGGGACAGGGACGGGGATGGTTTTTCTCTAGGAGCTGCCAGGTTCAGCTCCACCATGGTCCAGAGCCACCTTGTGCCATGTTCTCAGGGATCACTGGCTCCATGCCCAGGCTGCTCCTGGGGCCGAGGGATGGTGGCCCCATGTGCAGGATGAGTGTCCTTGGGGACACCCCATGGGGAGGCAGGGGTGGAGGGGAGGCTGTGTGGGTGACACAGGTGACACAGGTGACACAGATGAGGACTTCTCACCTCTCCATCTCTGGTCTCCACAGTTTTGACCACGATGCTCCTCTTCACACGGGCTTCTGACACAGACTTAGTGTCCAGGCTGGTCTCTAGGGTAGGTGGGCAGGACATGGTGGTGACCTGGTGCCCGGGTAGAGCCCTCCCAGCCACACTCAGTCGGAGGGGCCCAAAAGAAAAGGGTTGGGCTGGAAAACCCCGAACCATGGGAGCCAGTGGCCCTGGGGACATTGCCATCCTCAGGGACACTGTTGGCCTCAGGGACATGGTTGGCCTCGGGGATGCAGTTGGGGACGTTGGCCTTCAGGACATGCTTGGCACCGGGGATGCGGCTGGCTCTGGGTGTGAGTAGCCTTGGGGACACAGTTGTCACTGGGGACATGTTTGGCCTTGGAGACGTGGCTGGCCATGGAGCTATGGGTGGCTCGAGGATGTGATTGGGCTCAGGGACAGAGTTGTCCTTGGGGACACAGCTGGTGCTGGGGAACACAATTGGTTTTGGGGATGCCATTGGCCTTGGGGATGGCATTGGCACTGGGGACATGGTGACATGATCAGTCTTGGGGACATCATTGGCTTTGAGGACAACATAGACCTTGGGGATGTGGCCACAGCACACTCCTCACCCCATCCTGGGAGGGCCCAGGAGCCCTGGTTCCTTGAGATTCAGAAGAAAACCTCCCAGACCTCCTGTATGGGGTAGGGATGGCCAAGACAGCATCTCCTCTCAGGAAGCCACTCCTGCTTGTGCCACCACCCTGACCCCCCTGCCCCACACATGGCCACAGCCTCACCTTGGATCTGCAGATTGGAGAAGCTCTGCACAGGGATGGTGATCCTGCAGGAGCAACGGGGGGCATTAGGAAGAGAATGGGGTCCTGACACCCACCACCTGAGACCCGTCAGCTCCACCCTGCCCAGGGCCGGGCCGGGAAGGCTGGAGGGGGGTCCCCAGCTGAGCCAGGCACTCCTGAGGCACCATGAGGACTTGGGCTTGGTGTGGGGCATGGCTGGGGGTGGGGAGAGGGGCGGGATGGAGTCACCTGCTCTCCTCGCTCTCCAGCAGCTTGCGGTAGGTGGCGATCTCAATGTCCAGGGCCAGCTTGACGTTGAGCAGATCCTGGTAGTCCTGCAGGTGCCGGGCCATCTCCTCCTTGAGGCTGCGGATGTCTTCCTCCAGCCGCACCACCGTGTCCTGGTAGCCGGCCGTCTCCAGGGCGTAGCGCTCCTCCAACTCCCGCAGCTGCCTCTCCAGGGACTCGTTCTGGGGCACCACGAGGGGACGTGACACTCCCCATGGCCACCTCCTCCCAGGAGCTCAGGGCTCTCCAGGGTGCCCATCCATCTCCCCTCCTTGGGGTACCAGCCGCTCCCCCAGCATCGGCTGGTGGTCCCCACTGCGGTGCCAGGGAACCCCGTGGTGACGGCAGCTCCCTGAGACACTGTCCCCTCCCCTTTTGCACCCCATGGCTGTCACCTACCGAACCCCGCAGAGCCTCCAGGTCGCAGGTGAGGGCCTGGAGCTGCCGCCGGTACTCGTTGGCCTCCTGCTTGGCCGCTCGCAAGGCCTCCGCGTGCCGGGCAGCCGCGTCCGTCAGGTCTGCAAACTGGGGGGGACAGACGTGTGTCACAGGATAGGGCCGGGGGTGGTGGCACACAGCTTGGGGACACAGCCCTGCTCTGCTGCACAGGAGGGACGTGTCCCCCATAGCTTGTGGCACAGAGAAATGTCCCTGACCCCGCAGCGTGGTGGGACAACGCACGTGGGATGTGTCCCCAGCGCCATGTGGTACTGAGCACACGTCACTGTTCCTGCAGCAGGAAGGGACACGTGGGACATCCCCAAAGGCACTTGTCCTGATGACATCCCAGCTCCACTGGGAGGAGGGGACAGCGCACAGGAGATCTGCCACCAGTGGCACATGGTGCTGGGCACGTGGCCCCGCTCTTGTGGCTGGAAGGGACAGTGCCCATGGGGCAGACATGTCCCTGCTCCCTTGAGGTGCTGGGCAACGGGCGTGGGACACAGCCCTGCTGCGTGGGAGGGTGGGGTGTCACAGGGGACATGTCCCTGCTGTGAGGGTGGGTGGGGTGTCACAGGGGACATGTCCCTGCTGCGTGGGTGGGTGGGGTGTCACAGGGGACACGGCCCTGCTCCTGTGGGACAGTGCACATGTGCCATGTCGCTGTGAACACCACTCCTTAGTGGCTCACCACGGGGGACACATCCCCTCTCCCCATGGGGCCCAGAGCAGGACACGAGCAGGGACAGCGAGGACCCCAAAGCCCACACACCAGCGCCGGGAAGAACCACCCAAGCCCAGGGCGGTCAAGCCCAGCCCCGAGAAGGTGCCATCCCAGGGGGGGACAGCCAGGCCACCCATCCGTTGGGTGACCAGCTCCCACCGCACCTTGGACTTGTACCACTCCTCGGTCTCCCGCACGTTGCTGGCGGCCACGGCCTCGTACTGGCTGCGGATGTCGCGCAGGGCGGCCGTCAGGTCGGGCTTGCTGGTGTCCAGCTCCACGTGCACCCGCTGCCGGGCCAGCTGCTCCTGCAGCTCCCGCAGCTCCTGGGGGGACAGCGGGGTCAGCCCGGCCCCCCAGCCCCCGGGCCCCCAGCCCCGCTGGCGTTACCTCCTCGTGGGCCTTGCGGAGGAAGGAGAGCTCGTCCTGCAGGGTCCCCACTCGCCGCTCCAGGGCCAGGCGAGCCAAGGCGGCGGCGTCCACGTCCTGTCACCGCGGGGGGACGGTGGGGACTGGCCCCAGTGCTGGCCACAGGGTCTGTGCCGCCCTGAGCTGCCCGTTCCTGCCCATCCCTGCCCCCTCCCTCCCCATCCCTGTCGGTTTCTGTCCCTTCCTCCCCCCATCCCAGCCACCGCCTGCGCCCCCCCGTGCCTCTCTCTGCCCTCCTTGCTACGGCGGCCGGGGCTGCGGGCGCTGCGCGGGGGCCGGGGGCCGCGCTCGGGCGGCGGCGGCGGAGGTTTGGCCGCCTCCAGCACCACCGTCTCCCGCGTCTTCCGCTTCTTGATGGGCAGCACCGGAGGCTCCGGCACCGCCGGCGGAGCGGCCGCTTTCTTCTTGGCCTCGGCCCCCGCCGCTCCCGCCGCCGCCCCCGGCCCCGTCGCTCCCGCCGGCTTCCGCCCGCGTTTCTTCGGCACGGCCTGGCTGTCCGGCTCCGCCTTCCGCTTGCGGCCGGGGCGCTTGGCGGCCAGGACCTGGGCCGAGGTGGTGGCCGCCCCGGGCTCGGCGCGGGCCCCGGGTTGCCCGGGTTGGAAGGGCATCTTCACCAGCAGCTTGCCGGAGCTCTTCTCGATCACCCGCTTCACCTGCACCCCTTCCGAGGCCGTCGGCTTCGGCTTGGCCGCCCCGCTGCCTTTGGGACGGCCCCGGCCCCGGCCCGTCCCCCCGCCCTTGGGGGACTTGGGCTTCTTGGGGGGCCGCTGCTCGCGCCGCGAGGGGCTGCCGCGGCCGGTGACGGTGAAGTCGAAGTCGTTGGGGTCCAGCGAGGTGTCGCCGACCTTCTCGAAGTAGGCGATCAGCTCCACCTTCGAGCGGAAGGCTTTGCCCTGCGGGCTGCGGGGAGAGAGACCGAGTCAGGGGGGGTGCAGGCGGCGGGACCCCCTCTCCCCCCGCCCCCCC
>WUAM01000017.1:26453-71950 GCA_024336885.1 Actenoides hombroni
CCAACTCCCGCCTCGCTACACCTTCCCTTCAGGTCTCTGGAGAGGGCAATAAGGTCTCCCCTCAGCCTTCTCTTCTCCAGGCTGAACAGCCCCAGATCCTTCAGCCTCTCCCAATAAGACACACGCTCCAAACCCTTTACCAGCCTTGACGAGTGTCCCCTCTTGTCCCCAAGTGCATCACCGACTGGCATCGCCAGAACGGCTTCGCCAGCTCCCTCGAGCTGCCCGACAACACCCTCAACTTCGCCAAGAAGCACCCGCTGATGGACGAGCCCATCCTGCCGCACCGCGGGCGCCCGCTTCTCCTCAAGAAAGATGCCAACTTCACCCAGCTGGTGGTGGACCGAGTGCCCGGGCTGGATGGCACCGTCTACGAGGTGCTTTTCATCGGCACAGGTACCACGGGGGGGGGAAACAGGGGTGGGGGCTGCGGAGAGGTCCTGCTGTAAGGGGGGACACCCCTCACCTACCACCCGCCGTGACCCGCAGGTGACGGCTGGGTGCACAAGGCGCTGAACCTGGGCGCTCACGTCCATCTGGTCGAGGAGTTGCAGGTTTTCGAGCCGGCGCAGCCCGTGGAGAGCCTGGTCCTGGCCGGTCGGAAGGTGAACGGTGCTGCGGGGAAGGGGCTGGCACAGGGGGTGCCATCTCATGGCGTCACCTCACCGTGTCGCCTCTCCTCTTCTCTCTGCCCTCGCAGAAGCTGCTCTTCGCCGGCTCCCGCTTCCAGGTGGCCCAGTTGCCCCTGGCCGACTGCGGCCGTTACCAGTCCTGCACCGACTGCGTCCTCTCCCGGGATCCCTACTGCGCCTGGAGCCGCAACGCCAGCCTCTGCGTCCGCACCGACGGCCTCAACGGGTACAGGGAGGGCTGCCCCGGGGCTGGGGGGACACCCCGCCGCTCCTCGCCATCCCCCCCCTCGCCTCCACCCCCTCCTCCCGCAGGTCCCAGCTGGTCCAGGACGTGCTGAGCTCCGACACCCGCTCCTGCTCCCTGCCCCAGGTCGCTAAGCAAGGTGAGATTCCCCCCCCCCCACCAGCGCCGCATGGAGCTGGGAGACGAGGGGGACCCCCTTTTGCAACCCCTCCAGCTCCTGACTCGTCCCCTCTCCCGCAGGCCCCATCCCCCCCAAAAACGTGACGGTGGTGGCGGGCACCGACCTGGTGCTGACGTGTCGCTTGGGTTCCAACCTGGCCCAGGCGCTGTGGACCTTCGAGGGGCGGGCGCTGGCGGCCGAGCAGGCGCTGGTGCTGCGGGACGCTGGGCTGCGGGCTCTGGTGGTGCCGGGGGCCGGGGCCCAGCACAGCGGCACGTACCGCTGCTTCTCGGAGGAGCAAGGGGCTCGCTTGGGAGGGGAGGTGTACAGGGTGGCGGTGCTGGCCGGCGCCGGGGTGCCGCTGGAGACGCGGGCGCCCCTGGAGAGCCTGGGCCTGGTGTGGGTGGTGGCCGTTTGCCTGGGCGCCCTCTGCTTGGTGCTGGTGCTGGTGGTGCTCTCGCTTTGGCGGCGGCTGAGAGAAGAGCTGGGCAAAGGCGCCAAAGCCATCGAGAGCACCCTGGTGTATCCCATCGAGCTGCCCAAGGAACCCCCCAGCCCCCGTTTCGTGCCCAGCGCCGGCTCCGACTCCGACGAGAAGCTCTGGGACCCGGCCAGCTACTACTACTCGGACGGCTCGCTCAAAATCGTGCCGGGTCACGCCACCTGCCGCAACGGCGGCCCCCCCGGTGCCACCTCGCCGCCCAATGCCATCCCCGGGCAACCCCTCCACTCGCCCACCCGCATCCACCTGGGTCCCCTGCGCGGCTCTTCCTCCAACGGCTACATCCGCCTGGCGCTGGGCTCCGAAGAGCGACCGCCCTGCGCCGACCTGGCCGAGGAGCTGCGGCGCAAGTTGCAGCAGCGTCAGCCCCTGCCCGACTCCAACCCCGAGGAGTCCTCGGTCTGAGCCGGCGGCTCCCCCGCTGTCGAGCAGCCCAACCTACCTCAGGGGCACCCTGGTGCTGGCACCCCTAACCCGCGGGGACCGCCGGCACCCGGCTTGGGGCTGCGAGCGTGGCCGCCGGCACCCGGTGTCTTGGGGACCGTTGTGCCGGCACAGGCACCTCTCTCGGGGGACAGCCGGCACCCGTCGTGGGGATGGGAGCTGCCATCCCAGCGCCAGCACCCGCCTTGGGGACTGTTGCACCGGCACCCGCCTCGGGGACAGGAACTGCCACCCCGGTGCCAGCACCCGCCTTGGGGAGCCATCGTGGAGACGGGAAGTGCCACCCTGGTACCCGCCTTGGGGCCGTGGCACTGGCAACCGTGTCCTCCTTCGGTACCACGTCCCGGGTAAGGGACCAACCTTGGGGACCCACCCCCCCCCCCCCCCCCCCCTCCCCCCCCCCGTCCCCCCCCCCCCCGCACCCGTCGCGGCGCCCTTCCCCGCGCACGTGCCGGCCGCCGGGAATCTCTGAGGGGAGAGAGGAGGAAAGGATCTCCCCTCAGGTGTTGAGGGGAAGAGATGTTTTGGCGGGAATTCTGCTGTCCCCCTGAGGGGAGAGAGCGGGAGGGCAGCGCTCCGCAGGGGCCGGGGCAGAGACAGAGGCGATTTGTGCATCCCGCCTTTTTTCGGAGGAGCGAGCGGGGCCGGGAGCGGCCCCTCCCTCTGCGGCGGCCCCTCCCTCCGCGGGGCGGAGCCTACAGGCCCCTCAGGGCAGCTGCCGAGCACCTGTCGCTGCCGGAGTGGTGGGAGGGCGGGGCTCGGCTCCGCTCGGCTCCACTCGGCGGCGGCAGCAGCAGCCGCTGCCGTTCGGGAGAGGAGCGCCCGCCCCGAGCGAGGCTCCGCCGCCCGGCCAGCGCTGCTGAGCCCAGTGCCACCCAGTCCCGCCTGCCCTGCCCTTGCCTGAGCCACGCAGCGGGATGCATGAGGGTTGAGAATCTGAAGGGGTGGTGGGGAGGAGTTTGAGGGGAAATGTGTGAGGAAAGGGAAGACATTCTGAACAGTTTTCTCCTTTTAATTCCTGGAGGGGCAACGTTTGGGGGAAAGGTGTGATGAAAGAGATTCTGAATGATTTTCCTGCTAGAATAACTTTGATGGAAAAATGGCTATGGGGGTATGTGTGAGGGAAGAGATTCTGAAAGGTGTTCTTGTAACTGCCATTGGTGGTAGTGCTTGGTGGGAGGTTTGGGAAAAGATTTTGGCAGGAATCTCTGAAGGAAGAGATTCTAAGCAGTTTTCTCCTTGCAGTTGCTGCAGTGGGAGGGAGTTTTGGTAGGAATAAGCAAAGAGATTCTGAAGGATAGAAGGAAATAATTACTTCCTAGGATTTTCATTGATCAAGTACAGGGGAAAAACAACAAAAAGAGGAACATCTAGAGGAGCAACAGGCCTATGTAAGAGGAAAACTGGAAATGGATTGTGGTAGGGATTCCTGACAGATAGCAGGAAAAGAAATTTAGTAAAGGCTACCAGAGTTAACAAGAAAATAAAGTTTGAAGAAACCATTACAGAAAAAAATATGACAATATTATGCAAGTACGATGATGAAGACATATTGAGTACTACAACTGAGGAGAGAAATGTTTTATGAAATTCCCAAGTGCAGATGTGGGAATTGCTTTTGAATGGCATTGCTGAGGGGAAAACATACAAACACATTACCAGGGACTCTGGGTTTAGTTAGTACAACACGCATATATGGAAGACTTAAAATTCCTGTAATTCCATAAAATATGTACTACTACTAATAAAACAGATGTCAAAAATTACAAAAAAAAAAAAAGACTGCATAAAAGATACCTAAAATGTTCTCTATATTTACAGAATACATTGAAAAAAAACGACAGTAAAAGGCAAATATTCTAAGTTCTCAGATAGAAGACAAATATCTACTAGCAAGCAGAATGAAGACTCTGCAAGCAACAAGAGCGAAGGCTCTGCAAGCAAGTTCTGAGGCCGAAGATGCACGTCCCAGAAGATGCTGGAGAAGGAAAGGGACTCTTGACACGGTCACCTCCCTGTAGTCTGGGCTCGGGATGCAGATTGGCTTTCCCTGTTGCTCCTGAGCCCCCTTGTTGCCTGGAGCTGTGAGGCCTCCCTGTAAGGAGGGCTGTGGTCTCTGCTCCCTTGGCCTGTTGCCAAGGTACCCCTTTAGCCGGCCGCTGTGACTGCCCTGTAAGGTGAGAGCAAGTCAACAGGCTGCCCATTTCTGGAGGAAGGGGAGCTCTTTGGAAGCCTGAGCCGAGGGACTGCCCTGTAACTGGGGTCCAGGTCTCTGCACCGGTGGCACTATGCCATGCAATGCCAGCCCCCCTAGTGTGACTCCGCAATCAGGAACGTGGAAGCCACAAGCGACCGATTTCTAGGCCCTCGGTACCCTGAGGCGAGAGCCTGCTCCGTAACTGGGGTCGAGGCGTCTGCCTGTGGGGCTTCATGCCCCCGTGGCAGTTGAATTTCAGCGGGCTTGCCTGTAACTCGGGTGTGTAGCCCAGGGTCTGGCTGACAGTTCTCTGTGGCATTGGTGGTACCTTTGGCCAAGTGCCTGCTCCGTAACTGGGGTCAAGGCATCTGCCTGTGGGGCTTCATGCCCCTGTGGCAGTTGAATTTCAGTGGGCTCGCCTGTAACTGGGGTGTGTAGCCCACGTCCCTTCTCTCTGCAGTGTCTCTGTGGCATTGATGGTACCTTTGACCAAGTGCCTGCTCCGTAACTGGGGTCAAGGCTTCTGCCTGTGGGGCTTCATGCCCCTGTGGCAGTTGAATTTCAGTGGGCTCACCTGTAACTCGGGTGTGCAGCCCGTTGGCCCGGCTGTCTGTGTCTCTGTGGCCTCGGTGGTACCTTGGGCCGAGCGCCTGCTCCGTAATCGGGGTCAAGGCTTCTGCTTGTGGGGCTTCAGGCCCCCATGGCAGTTGAATTTCGGTGGGCTCGCCTGTAACTGGGGTGTGTGGCCCAAGGCTTCACGGCCTCGGTGCATGCCCGGTGCTGCACCTGGAGAGTCAGCTGTGAAGACCTGTAGTAGCTGAGTATCTGCCACCTCGCTGTAGGCCGGGTGTAGTTCTGTACCTGCCTCCATCTGGGTGCGGTCGAGGCTGGAGCTGGTGCCGCCATGTGCTCTTGTTTTCTCCTCTGGGAACAGTAACCTGAGGTGTGAGTGGTGGTGTGGCTGGGCGCGCACTTGCATGTGGTGGAGCGTGGCGGTTGCGCAAGGTGGTGGTTTGGATGCTTAGGCCCTAACATGCTGCAGCGTACTTGCTTACTCTTCCCAGAGCCAGAAAGCGTGGAGCCTTGCGTGGAGCCGTAAGCAAGGGATTCTCCGCCTCCCCCCAGGTGGGATTTGTGCGGGTGCGGGCACATCCCCTTGCTGCTGAGGAGCAGGCAGACTGTGTGTGAGCCCCTGTGGTAGGTGCTGGGGCGTGATCTGCCTGTAACCGTGGAGCAGGTCAGGCTCCTTTGAGTGGAGCTGCCGGTGGACACTCCTCTTAGCACGGCAGCTCTCTGGGGACATTCTGTCCCATAAGCCTTCCCTACATGGGAAATGCTGGCGCTGTGTCTCTCACTTGACGCCCAGCTCCTTGGAGCTGTCCTCTCCCTAAAGAGGGAGGAGGTCTCTGTACTGTTGGATTGGGCAGCCGGGTCGAGCGCCTTGTCAGCTTAGGATGCCGGTTGCGCTTTGGCTGCTCACGGGGGACATGGAGCTCTCTGGAACCCTGGCGTCCCTTGGACGCGGGCTGTGGCCCATGCCCTTATGGCGCTGCCGTGGCCCTGCCCCCAGCCTCGGCCGAGCGACAGCTCTGTAAGCAGAGGGAGAGTCGCAAGAGCTGCCAGTCTGAGGAGCAAGTGAGCCCCTGGTGCCCTGAGCCCCGGGGCTTCCTGCAGTGCAAGGGCCGAGCTCTTTGCTTTGGCCCGTGGGGAAGAGGCAGCTTTTTTGGAGCCAATTGCGGAAGGAGCCCCCCGCCTGAGTGTGGGGTGAGGCTGTTCTGCGTAGGTAGCCCGTGGCCCCTTCCCTGACCATGCGTGTCCAGAGTCCTGGCCCTTCATCCGTGGCCTCCAACGCGCCTGGAGATCTGCTGCAACACTTAAAGCCTGTCTTTGTTCAGGATAATGAATTCCCTGTAAGAAGAGTGAAGGCTCTGCAAAGCAAGTTCTGACGCCAAAAATGCAATTGTCTTCCACCTGAAGCGTTTCTATGTTTTTCTGGTTCTCTGAGTTTCTTTTAACAGTACACTTAATACATAAACCTTTTTGTTTGGTTTCTTAATAAACAGTTACTCTAACTTGGATGTAGACTGTTCCCTCTTCGTTTTCCTTTTTTCCTCTCTGTTCCATGCTAACCTGTGTTTCGGGGTCAAAAGGTCCACTTTTTAGTCTTTAGAAATGCACGTAATCAAGTTTGCTTAGTAACTTGCTTACAGCGAAACATCCTTTTGCACATGTTCACAGAGGTGGAAGGAGGGAGATCAGCATTTGTTCTGAAGCACCATGAAATGTTTTCGTGTCTTTTTCATCGACTGGGAGAATTCCATAGTTGATAGTATGTCTTATGGAATTCTGGGTGCAAGAGCTTGAGCTGGAAGTGGAGATTGATGAGCTGGACCAAACCACAAGATGGTGCTGTCATTGCAGACCCTGGAAAGTTATTTCTTAGCAGGAACTTCTGCAGAGAAGTAATGAATTTGGTCATTTGTAATCATTACTAGTTATGATGCTCCAGTTCCAAATGGTTGCATGATTTGCAGCATCATCCAGATGTCTTTCCCACCTCTAGCAAGGTATTTATTGCAAATGTGGAAATTTCACTGGGAGTCTTGGGGAATTTTTCTTACTGTCACTGGAGTTCGACACAAAGTTCATTTTTTCTCATTAGAGAAACATTAGAATGTGTGTTTCCAAAGGAAAGTAAATCTTAGCACGGTTTTCAGACACACATCCCTCCCACATTAAAATGTTTTCATTATACCAAAAGAACTTTGGAAAGTTTCACCATCTTTAGCAAAGCTTTTTCAGATTTGTAGCACTTTTATGGCTACTTCAGTTGCTGTATTTTTATTTTTTTTTTTTTTTTACCACCCCCCTCTCAGCAGCAGCAGGGAAACTCCCTTTGTATTAACAAAGGAACACAGCAGCCACGAGGACAACTGCTGTGGTGTTGAGTGTACCTCAGCAGAACAGCTCCTCACCCACAGTAGGCTGGGTTGGGCTGGGTTAGACTGGATTGGGCTGCTTGGGGTGGATTTGGACTGGGCTGCGTTGAACTAGGTTGGGTTCCACTGGGTTGGTTTGGGTTCGTTTGAATTGGACTGGGTCGGAGGGGTCTGGTTTGGGTTGAAATGAATTGGACTGGGTCAGATATGTCTGCTTTGGGCTGAAATGGGTTGGACTGGATTGGGTCAAGTTGGGTCATTCACATGTACCTATGAATTAAGATTGGGTCCTCTAGCATGATTGGTGTGGAAGTAATTTGGGGTTAGGATTTTGAAAATAAGGGCATGAGGAGGACAACTCAGCTGGAGGTAGGAGGACATACCCCAAGCTCCCAAGAGCTTGAGCAGCACCTTCATTACTCAAATTGCAAGAATAAAAACTAATCTTTGAGCATTAAGAGTATATTGAAAAGACCTGTCTCTGTTAGTAGCAGCAGCAGTAAAGTTCTGTGCTGGGAAAAGCACAAAGCAAAAGCCCCACTCTGGTATAAAATTATTAAATGAATTAATGAGAGTTGGTCACCTCCCCAATACCATTTTTTAGTTGCTCAGCACCGAGTTCACAATCTTCCTATGATTTTAGCCTAACCTTGACTACTTCCTCCAGTTTTGAAGTGTTTTGTTTTGCTTTATGTGCTTGTCTTGTTCTTTCTCCGCTTAGGAGGCGTAAGTCAAGCTTGAAAAATAGTACATATTGAAATCAGTGGCTGTCGAGCAGGTTGGTGGTGGCCTCCACGCCGTTCGTCACATTTATTACATCCGGTGCCATCTGGTTTCCCCGCACAGATTCAGTGGTTTATGAGCAGTGCCGCTGGGCTGCGTCACCACTGAAGGCTGGATGGATTCCGTCCCTATTTCCCCCTGGATGTCTCCATCCATCTGCAAAAAACATCTCACATTTTGCAGCTTGAGAGGAGTCTGCTGCCCTGCACCTCTCCAGGAGCCCTCCAGCCTGAGAGTGCAGTGGCAGAAAGGGGTGGAACAAGAGAAAAATGGGCTTTTCATCCCCTGATGATTGTTGTAAATGTTATTTCCCCCTATGTTTTTTAAACATCTCTCTCTTTCATGTGTTTATCACTAACGAAATGTGCAGGCTTCATTCCCCCTCTCCCAGGAGAGGGGCTGTCCAAGCAGAGCTGCTCCTGGGGTTTGCAGTCCTGTTCAAGTCAAAACTGATCTGGCGACTGCCGGGCTTTTGGAATCATTTGGAAAGGTTTGGATCAGTTGGTACACCTGTCAAAAACATCTCGGTGCTTGACGTTTGAAAATAAAAAAGTAGAGGAACATCTTCCCATGTGGGAGACAGTTGTCTATTGGGTTTTGACTTACAAGGCAGAGCTCTGAATTTATCATCAGTTTAAAGAAATAATTTTCAGATACATTTTTTCAGTCTGAAAACGAAAGGCAGAAACAATAAATCTTTCATCGACGGTGCCGTTGCTTGGCCAGAAAAGATCTGTCACAGCTCAAAGCAGGGTGGGTGAGCGTGCTGCAGCTCCAAAGCTATTACAGAATCTTAATGAATTAATAGAAAACCACTGATTAATTCATCCTGCTTGGCTTTTAGCCGAGGGAGGAGGTGGGATCCAAGGGCTGGGGAAGAGGGGGGTTTTAGGGCCCCCAGGGCACCAATAGGCCTTAAATAGCCCTGAGGCTTCTGTCCTTAACCTCTACCTGGGACCTATTTACGCTCAGCTCTGGGAACACCTTTCTGGCCCAGTAGCTGTTGTAGGTGCATCAGTCTCTGGGGCTCGGTTGGTGATGGCCATGGCCCTTGTTCTGGCCTCTGCTCTGTAGGCTGACTGGTGGTCTGGTGCAGATCCAGATGGGATTTTTATGGCTGGATAATGATAGAGCTGAAGCCTGTGAGATCCTTTTGGGTGTCTAAAAGGCTCTACATGAAGAGCTATAGGAAAAAAAAAATGAAGCAGTAAGTGTGGCTGAACAAATAATTTTCCTGTCTGGGGACTTGCATAAGAAGCACAGGCATTGGGGAGCTATTCAAAATCTGCTTCTTTCAAAAGTTTTTGTTTCCTTCCCACCAGTACCACTCGCTACACCTTTGAAATCTATCCTCTCTCAGCTCTTCAGCTCACTTCAGTTCCAAAGCCTCTGTTTTGTTACTGATTCCAGGTGACAGATAGCAAATAGTCTCAATTTGTCTCGCTGCTTTCTTTCAACAAGGAGTGTGTGACTCTCCTCCAGCCCAGGGCGAGAAGGGACTTTCAGCAGCAAGAGGATGGAGTCAGTGCAATTACACTCGATTTCGATCAGGAGTCAGTCCTGGCTGCAGGGGACTGTGTCTGTGTAGTACAGACACCCTCTGCAGTCAGGAAAATGACTCTTGTGACACGTCCGTGTCCCCTGGTTGAAAGAGTGGCCCGTGACTTGGAAACCCACATCCAAATGTTAGCTTTGAGAGAAGCCCGGGGAACGCTCTTACCTTTACTCGTGCCTGGTCCCTGCTTCTACACCTTGCAGAATTAACTACGCTGTGCACTTAGTAAGTTGTGGTGGGACCTGTGCTACCTCAGCTGGCTCTGGAGCTCAAGCAGTTCTCTCCCTCCCGCAGCAGTACAGCCATGCACAGTGGGATGAATCCAAACGGCTACGGAAATGTGCAGGTGCCACTGAAATTCTTAAGCGGTATTGATTGTTTGATGAAATAATTGGTAATTGCCGTGCCGTCGCTAGAGAAATATCAACGTTAACAGCGAGGGCTGCAGGGAACAAGATTTCTGAGGTATGTAGTTATTATTATCAATTTCCCTGAAGGTTTTTTTTTTTAGAGGGAAATTGTAGAAAATCAATTGGAGGCGGGGTAATGACAATTGCACAGGGACCATGGTGACGCGTGGTTCGAGTGCGGCTCTCGGGTGCTGCGTGCCAAATCCCCTCAGCAGCCAGGCAGATGTAAAGGATTGGCTCGCAGAGAAAGAGGCTTCAGAACCTGCTCTGTCAACAGAGCAGTGTTGCAAAGCTCTGAGAGCCAGCTCGGCAAGGCAGACGCTGCTTGCGCTGGAGCGCCGGCGACCGCAGGCAGCCGAGAGCTGGGGAACCACGCACTGCTCCCGTCTTCGCTTCCAGCTCTGTGAGGTGTGAACAACAACTCCAGCAAGGCAGGGTGTGGAGAATCTGCTGCTGTTCGTCATCTTCACTGGCCACCTCATTTGGAGAAGTTGAGCAGAAATATCAACTTGGGTACAGGGTGAAGGATGATTTGAAGTCAAGGAACTGTCTGAAAGTGCCCAAGCCTGATATTCCTAGGAAACAGCAGTGCTCAGAGGTGGAGGATTCTAAAGCTAGGCACTTGCTGAAACTGAGGAGCCTATCAAAGCTAAGACAGCAACTGTTTGGGACCTATTGAGATCATAATCCTAGGAGGAAAAACTAATTCAGGAGTACTATGGATTTAAAAGCAAAATAACAGCTATTCCCAAACCTCCGGCAGCCACATCTACCTTAAAACCTAGACTGGGACACTGCTGGAGAACATTCTGAAAGGAAACAACCTGTTCTGGCCAGGTCCTGGGAAGCAGGTGGCCAAAAAAGGCCTTTCCTTCCTTGCTCTATTATGATCTCTGGTTAAGTGTTCTTGTTCATTTGTGGAAAAAGCAGAAAAAGCCTCTGCAAGTTAATTCTCAGGTCTGTTGCCAAAAGCAAAGAAGCCCTTTGGGATAAGAGTGTGGGCTGAGCAGCGATCTTCTCGAAGAATGTCTGGCCAGGACACTGAGGACTTTGGAGCAGAAAACCTGTCAGAGAAGTCTCGGATGATTCCCAGCCTCCCACCATATAACATAGATGACCAGCTTCTTCCAAGGGAGCCACGGAGTGCCTGGTGCTGCTTGGCATGGACCCTCTTGGTGTTCACCATGAACTCCTTGGTCTTCCTCATGAATTTGCTCTTGATGTTTGTCATCTTCGTCATCGTGCTGCTTCCCACCATTGTGGTGGTTTACTTTGGCTTCCAGTGCCACTCTCAGGTAAGTGAGCCTGGGTGTGTATGGCTGCCAACAGGCACCTCTAAGGCAGGACCATCGTGGGTGGGTGTTTTTACAGACTGGGCTGGCAAGAACAGCTCTATGATGGTTGTTGCTAACCTGTCGGCCCTTGGTTGTACAAGGGAGCAGTGTCTCCTGCTTGGTTCCTGTGACTCAGCGATAAGCCAGGCTGGCATGTGTGTTGTGTCTAGGGAAGTACAGGCTTTATGGTTTCTGGGCTTAAAGTAGTTGGTTGGCACCCCAAGGTTCAGCATCAGTAGGATAGCACGGAAAGGCTCCTGTTGGAGAGGCAGGGAGAACACTGACAGGAGCTGCCTGTGACTGCCCAGATCCTCGAGGATGGAGAGAGATCGGAGCCCTTGGTCCTTGTCCTCTGGCCACTGCCCTTTACACAGTTGTTTAAGCTTAAAGCCATCAGAGAGAAATCTACAGCATTTCACAAGCTCGCAGGAGCTGCCAGTCTTGTGGGGACACCTGATTTGCTGCCAGGAATGAGGAAGAGACACATTTTTACCTCTTCCTTCTTCCAGTATTGTGGGAAATAGAAGTTTAATTGGGCAATGAAGTTGCATTTCCATGAAAATCACAAGCAACTGTGACAGGCCAGGTGAATACACTCCTTGGTTTGACAGAGCTGCTGTTTATATTTTAATGTCACAATATTTCTCTCTTCTCCATGACCTCTGTTACTAATTGCTCTCTTACCTTCGTAATTCACACAAGTCCTTCGTGGGCTCTGATAGGGTTTGCTGCTTTCCATTTAAATAAGCCCTTTACAGTGTCTGTCATACTTGTTCTGCCTAATGACTAATTATGGAGTTAGTTAAGTATGATAGAATATATAATCCCCCTTTTATGCCAATCAGATGTGTTCAAAACCGTGCTGTTCAGCTTCTCACCCCAACAAATGAGCCTGGTTTGTCAGCAAGGGCTCTGCCTGTGTGCATGTCTGTTCCAGTTGGCTGCTGTCCTCTGCATTTCATTATTTCATTACTTACAAATTTCCTGCTATATTTCTACAAATATTATTGGAATCACTTGACTGAGCAGTTCCCCCATTCACCTCTCAGGCATTAACTGTCAGACCAGCACCATATGACTTCTCTTGCTGATTTATCCCAAGTTAGAAGAGCTGGTTTACTTCCTGCTCTGGGGAGAAGTTGACTGTAAGCTCTGACTGGGGAATGTGCTGTAACTTTCCAATACAGCCATTGCATTGTATTTGTCAGCTGGCATCCAGCAACAGGAGCGTTCAGCCCACAGCTCCCTATCTTAAAGCTCCCTGACAAGGGGACTGAGCCGTTACTGCTTTCTCAGTACTGATGTATTTCCTGGGATCAGAAGTATGGCTTTGACTTTTATTGCCCTGAAATTACGACAACTCGTAGCTGCCGTTATTGAAAAGCTCTTCCTGATCCTGCAGACTGATGAACAGGGAGACATCTGTCATGGTAATTGTCTTGTAGAACAGACGCACATGCTGCTGCTGGTTGGAGTGAAGCATAGCTCAGAGAAATCACATACTCCTGGGCCAGGCAATTCCCACTGTGGCTCTGACACCCTCTGGAAATACTTTACTATGAGATGCAACCGTGTGTGATGCTCACCAGGGTGAAGTGGGAAGCTCTGGAGGGCCTTGAGGGAGCCTTTGAGGAGATGCAAAAGGTTTTTGCGTACAGCCAAGTGCAGCAGAAGTGAAAGCAGTTGTGCTGCTGTTCCCTGTACGGAGTGTTTTAATATAGGCTTTCCTTTAAAAGGCACAGAGGGGCATTGCAGCTGTATGGCTTGACAAGAGCAGTCCTTTGTCTCTGGGCTACTGCTTTTCAGCGCCTTCCTAGTAGCCAGGGGCTGGTTTCTGTGCTGCAGATCCATTAGCTGGACTATTTTTTTTAGTATGATGGGTTGTGCTTGTACTGCTGAACACATATTGTAAAAGGAAAGGAAGGTGGGGGAGATGGGGCTTGCCTGTAGCATCTGTTAATGCAGAACAACTGAGTGGCCTGACTCGAATCTCCTCCTGCCAGGATGAAAGGAAGGATTTAAATACCACTCAGCAAGGACCACTTAGAGTGCTGGATGCTTTGCAGCAGTGTGGGGTGAAGGGGCTTTCCCGGCAGACTTTGCAGTCCAGAGACATGCCAGGACATAGAAATGAGAACAGTGTGTACGCAGAAAACAGAACACAAAAGGGTCTATTCCAGGGCAGGAGCCTGGAGAGTCTCCAGCCAGTGGGTAGCTGTGGAATGACCAACCTCTGTCTGCAGAATCGAAAGTCTTGCTGTATTTTATTTACTTATAATTTCCAGTCTGTTGTGCCACTCACACCACTGTAGCAGCAGGAGGCTTTTTTATTTGGTTTCTGCCTATCAAATGCTAAGCTGTGCTATTCTGATAACTGACTAAAGCTTAGCATTTCCCATTTCAGGATCAGTCTGCGGTGCTCTCGCCTCACAGCGATGCTGCAATAATTGAAAGCTTGGTTGTTGATGTGCTGTCAGTCACATAGTGCAGCCTGAAGATTGCTGAGCTCAGCTCAGAGAGAGGGAAGAGGTGTGTCTGTCCGTGAAAGCACGAGAAACTGGGGGGTACTTCGGTCACCACTCCGCCCAGCGCCAGCTCTGTGACAAGCTCTGTCTCGCTCTTCCCACAGGTGCTGCACTCAGCTGCCCGCTACTGCAAAAGCATCTTGGATGACAACAGCTCCTCTGCCCTCATTATCCTGGGCTTCATCATCATGTCCCCTCTCATCGTGGCAGCCATGGCTATTTACTGCAGCCTGGCGAGGCGGCTGCGGCTCTTCATGTGCTTCCAGCCGCACAGCAGGGCTGTGTACAAGGGGGTGAAGTGGCGCTGGTACGAGGAGGGAGGGCTGTGCGGCTGTTTCAGGGGGTGGAACACTCAAGTCAAGGCCTGGGTGTAAGTTTGCAGCAGCAGTGGCCCTGCCCTAGCCTGCACCCTCTTCTCCCTGCCCTGTCCCTCCTCACCATCACCTCCCAGAATCACCATCCTGAGGTCTCTGCAGATGAAAGCTGTGTAGGACATAGATGTGAGACGAAAGGAGATCCATCAACGAGCCATCTCCTACAGCTTTGTCTGGCACTGGCTATGATTCTGCCCACCACGAGTGAGGTACAGAAAACACAAGTCCTTGATGGTAAAGACAAGGTTCAGCTCTGAAAAGGTCAGGGACTGTTCCCAGTGCCTGTTGCATTCGGAGCACAACACGGTTCCAGTTGTGACAGCATGTTCTGCCTCACCTGGGGCATAGGCTGCACCCGTGTGGGATCACACAGGGGTGGGAGCAGCTGCTGGCTTTGCTACATGGCTGCCAGTGTTTCTAACCTCTTGCAAAGGTGTCTGTAGGTCTCTGCCTCTGTGATGTGTGGGATCCACCACTTTCCTATGCATCAGATATTCTTCTCCCCCCTTAGCAATCCCTCTTTCCCATCGTCTATAGCAGTGCTTACGCTCCTTTTGCTAATCCTGAATGCTATAAATCTTTTGGTGCCCCAATAAGGCTGGATATCTGGAGGACCCAGGAGCCAGCCCAGCACTGGCACTGGGTTGTATTCTCTGTGTGAATCGAGGACTGAATGAGCCACGGAGACTGACCGACCCTCATCAAAATGCAAGTATGGCAACAAAGCAGTAACTGGGGAGCCTGATGTGCTGAACGTGTCATCTGCAACTGCCAGGGTGATGTGTGGGGCCACAGCAGCATGGTCCCTAGAGAGGGGCTGAACCCGTCTGAGACCTACTGAGCAGGGGAACCCCCTCACACTCTGGTTCTACAGAGCTCCCCCAGGGCCTGGCCTGATGCTTGGCTAAGTCAGCAGGAGCTCCTTCTTGATTTCTGTGATCTCTGAAGTAATACCACAGATCCTCTGTCCTATGACATACCATAAAATGCAGTGGAGGGACCAGCAGTGTGTATGTGAGAAGCTGTGGCAAGGGAAAGCATGGCAGCCTGATGTATGATTCTCTTCTTTCAAATCAGTGTGGGGCTCAGTGTTCGGTTAGTGGGGTCTGTGTTACTGACCACTGTAAGCTATGTAGTCCCCTCCCAAACACAACCATTCCGAGTGTTATGTAGAAATAAAGGTCATGCCCAACCTCCAAAACTGAGAGAGTTTGTTCTGTCTCAAAGCCCTGGAACAGGAAGAGCCACGTGGTGCCCTTTGTGCCACCGCACGTATCACTGTAAGTTAAAATTTAATGTGTTTACCCGTTTTTAAAATGCATTTTTAAATGTCATGTGTTCGCTGCCATTCCCTTTTGGTGTGGCCTTCTGCTTCCTCCCTACGCCTCTGCTGCGAGTCTCATACCTGACAGAGACAAAAGGAGATAAATAGTTGTAAGTTTCTGACAGGAGCGAAGAAAAACAGAAGTTCTGTTTCATGAAAAGGAGATATTGTGCTACAGGACAACAAGGTTTTGCCTGGAGGCAATATTTGCTGACTGGGTACAGACATTTTATGTGAGCTATTGTGCCTTTTGCTCACCTGTCATTTAATCCAACCGCTTTTCAAATGAAAGTGTTCCTGAACCTGACTACGGTGCAGGTATTGTAGCGAGCCTTTCCTGTGCTACCTCTGCAGAAGAGAGCATTGGCAACAGCCTTCCTCATAAAACAAGAATCGATTTAATTTAATATTTTACTTTACACAGAGCTTTAATAACAAAGGGGAAATGAATCTACCAGAAAACACACCTCTCTGCAGCGGAACAGACCTCGGTGTGGGAGCGTTCAGGCTGCAGCTCGGGGGTATCCTGGCACAGGCAGAGAGCACACCAACACAAAGCCGGCAGCGCTGAGCTCCGATGTGCAACTGGCTTGATCCTAAATTTCCTGTAGAGAGCACAGAGGCATCCTCAATATCCTCAGCCTTGGATCAAACCCTGAGGGCAGCTGTGGCAGCCTGCTTTCTGCAGGGCTGGTGTGCCAGGCAGGGCCTGTCCCACAGATGCTGGGGGGAGAGGGTGCTACCAAGTGACGCCTTCCTCTTCTGCACGCTCACAGGAGGGGCTTTGTTCTGTCAGCTCCCATCCCAGCACAGAGTTCAGACCATAGCTCTGCTTAACAAGGTGCTGAAGGAAGACAACAAGAAATGTATTTTAACTGTTGGTTTTTTAAAGTCCAAGTATGTATGGGTTTAATTTCCCTGTAGCATCTTCTCCGTGATTCAAAGCCATAGCACTAACCCGGTACTGATGTACCTCAGAAGATGCTGCAATGTATTTGAAGGCTTTGGTCAGGTACAGTGTTCATTTGTGCTTTCCTGCTTCTCCATCATCACTGAATGGTCCGGATCCAAAGCTGATGAAATCACAAGAAAGAAGCCACGTGTCAGTGGGTGTTTAAAGAAGACTTAGTCCTTCACACCAGGGCTGGAAGCAGCTGTTCTGGCAAAGGGGAAAGAAGAAGAGACACAGTTGCACAGCTGCTTCTCTGCCGTGCCTGGGAACGTGCAGTGGACCCGATGCTAACACCAGCTGGACTCATAAATCCACACACATAAACATGTACACAAGAGGGAATCGTGCAGCTAAGCAAAATAGATGAGGCCATTTCCAGGCTTTCACCTGTCTCTCGTTAATAATGTAGCTAAGGGGTTCATTAGGACTGGTGATGCTGCTCATGAGCAGCCCTTTCACCCCTCCAAGTAGCTTCTCCAACACAGAAAGATATTCTTGGTTACCAGTATGTAGCATTTAATTTATTATCCCCTTCCTCTTAATTCATTAACAACTGCTCACACTGCTCCTAAGTGGCTTTGCTAGAGCAGCTAAGGACCAGCTTTTCTACACCTAGATGGGGTTCCAGGAGTCCTGCAGCCCAGGGCACAGTTGCTATAGCAATCCAGGTCTCCTCAGCCTGCACACACATTGGTGTTTGCCAGCAGCTTATGGGAATTTTATATAAAGATTACATACGAATTTAATATGACGGAAATGAACACTAACAGGTTTCCACAAGTGGCAAGAAGAGCTTCTCTCAACACACAGGCTTCTTAAGGAATTTCTCTGATTTGTGCTGTGTTTAAGCACTAGTGATGAATAAGCCCAGGTGCTCCTGAAATAAAGAATTTTTCTCTCACGCAGGCGTAGCTCTGGCCCAGCACTACTGAAATCAGGGACACTCTAGATTTACAGCAGGGTTAAAGAGAGCACGTTTCAGCCCAAGGGAATGCAGAGCCCGTACAAAACACAGTGAAATTCTAAGCCAGTGGAAACCAGGAACTGAATAACCAGTTCTTTGCCTCCCCACGTTTGCCAGTTGAAGCCTCTGAGTCCAGAAGTTCTTGCTGCAGTGTTTGAGCTGTTTCCCAGCGCTTTCAGCTGGGTATGGGTCCTCTGGTGCCTTCAGCTATTGGAGCACTCAGCTGGGGGCAGTGCAAATGAGAACCATCTGTCAAGCTAACTGAACTCAGGAAGATCTTTTAGAGCCAAGGACAACACAGCATTGATTGGAAAGATGCTAAATTCCTCCTGTGAGGGAGGCCAGTGAAAAGGAAGTTGGAACCTGTTTGCACGTACCATGAGAGGAAGTCAAAAGCAGACTGTCAGCTCCAAGGGTTGTGCCCCACCTCTGCTATTGACGGAGCTGGATGTAACCTGAGCATCCTCCCTGCTCCTAAGGGGTGCTCTGTCAGCACGGGGAGCAGGGAAGGCAGTGGGTCTGGTTGTGAGAGCAATCCCAGCTCTAGCTATGCAGCCAGGAGAAGGGACTGGGGGCTCTGGGGCTCTTCTTGACATAGTTCCTCCACCACCCAGGGCACAGCAAGATGTGTTAAAAGGAAGGAAATTCAAGCTCATTGGAAGCACTGACACCTGGGTTCTGGATCTTCCTGAGAGTAAGTTACCAGTCTCTTGCAAAGTACTCTTAGCAGACTGGCTCTTGTTCTCAATCTCCCCACAGGCACTTTAATATTCCACGTGCTTAGATTTCTGTGAATAACTCTCTAGGCTAATTTGGCAGCGATCTGCAGGGTAATGCGATTCCAGTGACATATGTGCTGGACGATTTCTTTTTCCCTCCCTATTTGTGTTGCTAACTGCTTAATTGTAACTTGAATGTCTTTGGGGAAGTTTCCATTGTCTTCCTTCACCTCCCTCTTCTTTCCTCGAGCTGACGAGTCACTGATGATTGTTTCCAGCTCTGCCAGAAAATTTGGTTAGAATGAATGGAAGCGATTAAAGAAAGGATAATGAGGGAGTGCCTGCCAAGGGCTGCCTCGCTCAGCCAGCTGATCATCCCAGTATGAGATGGGTCACCCACATTCCCCTGTCCTGGGACTGCTCCCCTGGCAGTTGGCTGGGGCAATAACTTCGAAAGCTGTTGTGCAAATGAAAGGGACAAAGGTGAGAATGAAAGTGGCAACTTAACCTGGGTTTCTGGTACACCAGTGCCTCTTCTTACACCACACTAGTCCCTCCCAGCAAAAACGATCATTTCCCACCCCCCCAGGAAGTTCTGAGTGGCAGAAGGAAACAGAGGAGCCCCATATATATGTTTTCGAGTGTGTTGTGTGGCTTTGTTAAGATGCTCATACCACCCCAAAGCCATCTGTCACGCACACATTGCCCAAGGGCCTGTTGTTTAAGAGTTGCAGAAGAATGTGAAAACAAATTAACTTTGTAAAAAAAAAAAAAAAAATCAATAGTAACAGAAAAAGTCTGGAAGGATACATCTGCTAGACATTGTAGACACTACTTCCCAGGTCTCTTTGAGATATAAAGACCCGGGTTTAGAAAAATCCTACCAATTACCATGACTCATCTCTGTTCTCCGGGCCACTCAGGACCATGGTGTTTCTTGGGTTCGTGTCTGGAAGTGCAGAGCTGGATTTGCCTCTGGTTTGTTGGCCCTCCTTTAGCCGATTGTCACCTTCCAGGATGGAATTACCCCTAATTTCATACATTGTTTGCAAATGCATGCTGTACCTTGTTCTACACCTTGAGGAGCAGCTCTTCTCCTGCGTGCCCAGGCCTCAAGATGGTGCTGTGGGGCTGAGTCTGGAACATTCGAGTGCTCTCTGGTGCACCCAGAGTAGAGCGAGACCTTTGGGTCTGGGACAGCCAGCCCTGGACACTGTGCTGTTTGCTCCCTGCAGCTACAAGGATTCCAGGAAGACAATACACAACTGGCTTCGTAGTGGTTTGCGCACAGATGGAGAACCCACAAAGCCATGGGACTGGGCGGGAGTGGCACCGAGCACACAGCCTGGATTGGTGTTCCAGTTTGAGCCTTGGCCTGAGTGTTACCATCTTACAGACTCTCCTTCCAGCCGTGCAACTGGGCACTGGTACTGGGCGGAATCCCTTCTTCCTAGCCACGGCCATCTCTGGCTAACAGCATCTGCCGCGGGAATCTCGGCCAGACCTGGTCCTGTTGAGCTGGTGAAGGCTGAAAAATGAGAAGGAGGAGGGAGAGTATGATGGTGTCAACCTCTGATCTCTTGCTGGAAACTACTGTCTTCTCACAAAAGAAAACTCAAGGGGATCAGGGCGTCCTGGCACAACGCGCGTGTTTCCTGTAACTACCAGCGACGATGTCCCGAGCCAGGCGTCACCGTGACCTTCACCTGGCCCCTGCCCACGGCTGACTGTGAGCTCGAGTCCCACAGAGCTGGGCTGCTGGGGGGACCCATGGCTCTGCCTGTCTCGGGCAGCAGGAGTCAGGGGCTGCCATCATTCCCGTGTGACAGAGCAATGCAGGGGCAGGCTGGGCAGCGCTCCCAGGTTCTGCGGTGGCAACCCAAGCAAAGAACCTACAGCCCATTCCCCAGGCCCCAGAGGGAAAAATAGGGACATTTATCAGACCAACAAAAGGGCCACTTGTCATAAGAAAAGCCACGAGCTGTCCACGTTGGAGGCTCAGCGCTGCGAGGGCTGTTGCCGCCGTCACGGTTTTTGCTTTGCATTTGTCTCCTCTGCCAGGACATGAGCTCATGGAAACGCTGGCACTTGATGTGGGCAGGCAGGACAGCCTGCAGCGTGTCCGGCCCAGACCATGGGTGGGTGGGTGCACTCGAATGCCAGAAGCAATTCAATCCCAGCCAGTTTTCTAAGCCAGCTGCTCCCCAGTCACACAGCAAGGAGGGATGAGTGGCTGGTGAACCAGGACCATGGCGAGGAGGACAAGGGACGCTCTCAGCATCTACACTAGTTACACCAAATGAAGTGCGATCCGAAGCTGTGCTCCAGGAAAGCTGGTTTGCTGGCAGCACTGCCCAGGGGACCTGTCCTTGGACTCCTTCCCTGAATGCAGGCCTAAAGACTCCTCTGTCCTGAGCCAGCTGCAAGGAGGAGCAAAAGGATATTTACTCGGGACATTCGTTGCCTTCAGCAAGATGACTGAGAGCTACTGAAAGGGGCACTGGCTCTTAAAGAGCATCCTAACTTTGAGTTGCCTGTTGATCCATGCCAGCTGGTGAGCATTTAAGGAGCTGTAGGCATCCAGACAACGTGCATTTCACAGAGGTGCTGGCTCCGACTGTAGCTCCGTGGCAGCAGGAACGTGGAGCTGGACAGGAAGGTTGGTTCCTCCTGCTCACCTGAAAGTGCTGCTCTGCCCCTGCTCTTCAGCAGCTCGGTTAATAAACCCATGTGCTAAAATTACTCTTTTGGCAACACTTTTTTATCTGCGTGGCACCAAGCAGGAAGCTGCTGAAGTATGTGAAAGCCTTTGTGAAGTGTCACAATCCCAGCAAGGTTGCCTATGACCGTTCTGCCCACCTATGCCATGGTGGCAGATGTGACTACCAGGGCAAGGGGATGATCACAACTTCCCAGCCCCAGCATCAATCTTGTCTCTCTCCAGGGAGTGTAAAGGAGTGGAAACCTGCCTAAGGAAAGTGGTTTTAGATAACACAGTGAAAACTGTAGAGAATGTGACTGGGGGCTGAAAGGGCCAGTGGCCAATAGTGTGAAGGGAGCTGGCTCGTGAGTCCCTTGTCTGCAGCAGAAAACATGGGAGGCAGTTGGCTCGAGGGGGTGACACTAGCGAAGCAATCTGCACTCGGGATCTGGTGTTCACAACAGCCTTGCTGCTAGCGAGCTGCTTTGCAAATCCCTGGCATCTCCAGGGTGTGAGACTGAGCAGAAGACAATTAAAGGCTGTTGAGGATTTTCCACAGGCACAGACCAGCTGTGGTCCACCTTTAATACCACTGAAGGTAACTTTTTATGACAGATGTTTGGGGAAACAGAGCTGTACTTTTTCTTTTCCTGTGGTGTTTCAGCATGTACTTGTCATGCTCTGGAAACCTGGGGCTTTGACCTGATCTGCTGGCACCAATTATCTTGCTAGATATTTAGGGGGGAGCTGAAAAGCCAATCCCAGCCTTTTTAGGTGCTGGAGATTGTTTTGACATCCTGTCTCTGGGGCTACTTTGTAAGACAGGACATGTCTGCATGAAGCAATTTGTTCCGCTGTCAGCACAAGTGGTGGGCTCAGCATCCTAAAGGTCAAGCAAACCATAGTGGGAAGGACTGCTGGGGCAAACCAGAGGACAGTGACGTGCTTCTGCCCCCTGAGACTCGGCGGGCAATCCTCCAGCAGGTATAAAGTAGACAGGATGTGCAGGGCTGGAGTCTGGTTTTCAATGGTTTTTGTGAACCTCAGGGAGAGATAAGAAGCAAGGCCAAAAAAAATCCCAAACAAGCCAGTCAGGAAAACAGTGATGCTGTCTGGTTTGCTTCTCTGCTTTCTGATGCTGCCAGTTTGCTTGTGCCTGCTTCCATTGTTTCTCAAGTACAGAGTATAGAGAGAAGGAAACCAAGCCCTGGACCCTAAACCGATGAGCACAAGTAAAAATAGAAGCCAGGGGAGCAGACTTCCTCCCAGACATAAGCCTCTTGTTGCTGAAAGCCAAGAATATCTGCTGTTCCTGAAAAGTCCTCCTGACTCCTCCACCAGCTTCTGCTCACTGACCCAAGCTGTCCAGCACCAATTGTGAGGCTGAGGCCGGGGGTCTGCTCAGCACATTTTGGAGAGACCTGCAGAGCCAGTGTTCCAGAGTAGACTGTCCTTAGCCCATTCCCACAGGTATCAGTGGAGTCACAAAAGTGTTTGTTGTCCAGTTTGAAAACACTGTCTGTCTGGAAATGTGGTGCCAGATGCACTAGCATGAAACAGGGCTCCTCTGAGGCTGCACATCCTGGTGGGTGTGGACGGACCTGGAGGGAGAGATACTCAAGCATCACGACTGACTCTTCTGGATACGGGTTTGGTATGACCCGTTTGTTCACCTGTGAAAAATACACTGTCTGGTCTGCAACAGTATTTTACTGCCCATGTGAGGAGCAAAGAGCTCTGCATCATGGGGGACCCAGAGGAAACTTCCTCAAGGCTACTGCAGCTGGTCAGGGCCTGAGCTTAGAGGGAGTGCTGGTAATAATGAAGGAATGTTTGCCATGAAAACAGAACATGGGAGCCTAGTTCAGCCCCTCCACACCAACTGCTTTAGGAAGCCCTCAGACTGCTGGGACCCTGCCTGACCCAGAGGTCAGCTCCACTGAGAGCAGGGACAGTTTGGCTGTTTGGTTTCTACTGTAGCTGTGGTGACCGTGTCCCATGTTGGCTACCAGCCCTCACATTCAGACTCCCACCTTTTCAGCCATCCTGGATCCCTCAGCCATTCTAAATCATCCGCAAAAGCGACGTCTGCTGCCGAGAGCTGAGCTGTAAACAGAGTCCCTCCACTCACACAGCACTCACTGTTTCAAAGCAACAAGTGTTAGCTGAGCCCAGCTGGAAAATAAACGTCCCCATCTCTTGAAATGAGCTCAGCCCTGCGGCACGGGCAGGGATCGGCCTCCCCGCTGCAGCCTCCGGCTTTACCACGGCAGCAGATGGGAAGGGGTGCAGAGATCCTACCAGTCTTCTGTAAAACTGCTTTTGCATCGCTCTTACTCTTTCCTGGAGACAATTTTCTTTTCTCACGCTGCCTTTCCCCTCATGAGGTCTCGAGCCATGGGCCGGGAGTGTGGAATTGTATCAGCTTTTGGGGGCAGATGCTTTCACAAAGACCACTTTTCTGGCAGGCACCAGCTGCTCTGCACACTGCTGCTGGACACAGAGCTGCCATTTAACTGGCTGCTGCTTCCTGACTCCGTGTGAGCCAAAGGCACCAGGCAAACGCTCTGCTTGGGATGTTCTGGCGTTTGCTTTCTAGTCACAACTGGACTCCAGACACTTAGAAATCCAGAGGGGAGGGGGGGAAAGACGCATAGTGAGGAAATCAATCCGTCAGGCTTCTTCAGACCACAAGAGCTTTTTCAGCTCAGGTTATAGAGAAAGAGTCCATTCAGCCTTTTACCTCTTAGTCACAGTGCAATACTCCATATCCTACATAAAGGGAGCGAGCAGGGGGAAGAAAGAAACCCCTTTTGCCTTGTTGCAATTAAAGATGTCACGCAGTTGGATGAGGGTGTGGATAATTTTGCTCTTTTTCTAGTTTGTTCCCAGGAGCTGGGCAGGGCTCTGTGCCTGCCTGTCTCCCTGGGCTAGACCATTCCTGTCAGCACCTGGATAACCAGGTTTCCTTGGAATTTGCAAAGGTGCTGTGGGTGGAACTCACCTCAACTGCTTGTTTCCTCTGAACAAGGGCCTTTTGTCCATGGGGCTTTTTGGTGCTTGCCTTGATCGTTTATCTTCTCATTGTTCCTTGCCATCATTTTAGCCATGCAAATGTGGTAGACAAAGGGTGTGATGCACCTTTGGGGTTGTCTCATCAAGATAGCAGTGAGCAAGAACAGGGTTTGTTATTACAGGTGAGCTCTAAAAGCACAGCTTGAGATTCCCTGGAGTACAAAAGCAGCAGAATTCCTCCATTTCCACAAGAAAGGGTACTTTGCCTCATGGTTGTCAATGGTGGGAGCTTAACCCTCAACCCAGCATAGCAGCCAGCTTCTCAATACGCGGTTTGATACAAAAAAAAGATACGTACTTTGAATTTGTGGGCTTAAATGAAGGTCAAATTGCAAGGCAACAATACTGGTGCCCCCAACTGCCTCTCTTCACAGGGTGTTGGCGTTGGTGGCAGGACACCATAGGCTGTGGTCTTCTCTGGAATCAGTATGCAGTATTTAGCAGCGTTTTGAGTGCTTTGCAAAAAACGCTGAGTGCTGCAGCAGCAGGTCCTCTTGCCACTGCTAGTGTGAGTTGGGAAAGCTGCCGGGCGTTTGCTTGCGCAGGCAAGAGAGGTTGTTCTGGTAACTACCTGTACCCCAGGGCAGTGGCTGTTCAGAACAGATGTGCCAGCTGTCAGTCCTGCTGGATAGGGATACAGTTCAACAAAACCTCATGAACTTTCTGGAGACGAGAAAAATTCTCCCCAAAGCCTGGCCGAGTGTTTCTCTGGCACAAGACATTGTCATGAGGTCACTCTTGGAGTTCCTCCCACGGTCTAGATCATTCACAACCAGAAATGAAAAACTTTCTCCTTGGGCTTGAGACCCCTCATGTGCAGGGTGCCCGACTATGTTCTACTGTAGGGCATACCTGTCTCTACATTGCTGCTGGCATCCTCTTCAACATGGTTACGTCTGCTGCGGAAGGATTTAGGACACTTACATGACATAGGCTCGGTCTCCAGCTTTCATGCTCCTTCCAAAGCTGCAACTCAGGAAAGTCTTGTCATCACTGATTAATGAGCAACCGTAACAAGAGTCTGGGAATCACTCCACTAAAACTGAGGGGCTGCTTTTTGATCTAAAATCCTGGAAACTGTTTGATTCCTGATAGGGCCAGAGGTCCAACATACCAGTGAAAAGACCACATTTTTGCTGGGTTCTCCATCCAGAAAAGGCTGATGAAAACATAAGGGTGTCTCCTCAGATCTGGCCAGAGCCTAGTCCAAAGGCCCAGGAGAGAAGAGTGCAGAACTCCCAGAACTTCACCAGTGCTTTGGAGATTTGTGGGGAATTCTGTGCAAGCAGAGAAGGACTTGGTAGCCTACATGCAAAATAATGCAAGCAAGAATGTAAACGGCCTCGGGGGAACACTGCAGACAAAAGGCCTTTTTTTTTTAGTTTCACAGTTCCATTCTGTATCTGTTTTTCTTGTTTACCCCTCATGACACCTCACCATCATGTCTCATGCATCATCTCTGTTCCTGACAAGCTTTCAATGGCCTCTCAAGAGCCACAGAGATGAGGAAAGAGACAGAGCTCATGAAAAGAGAAGCTCGAACTGACTTCTGAGTGCCTTTCATGGGGAAAGCATCAGAGCAGCAACATCCTTGACAGGTGCCAGGAAGCAGAGGCAGAAAAAGCCCCATGTGTGGGAGAACTCTGCTAAACAGGATCTGCCAGACTTCCTCTGCACGATAGACATGCAAGCAGGACAAGCAGTTGGGGCAGGCCCTGCACTTACAGCAGCCCAGTTTGAACAAAGCTTCCCTGCCACTTCCCTTCACCAGCAGCACCACGGGAGATGAGCAGCTGAGTGTGCTGAGAGTCATTATTGCCTCCTTTTTTCTGCCCTGCATTCCTCCTGTATATACACCCCACCTGTATATACCCCACCTGTATATACCTGCAGCTTTGGTTAGCCCCATCTTTTGAGAACTAGGAGTGAGAATGTCTTTGGAAGGGGTAAGTAGCACTTTATTTCTTCCTTGGTTCAGTTCTGTAGCTGGGAAGGGGAGGATGGGCTGGAGCTGCAAACATTCCCATTTCCAGTGAAGGCCAGGACTGGAGTCTAAGTGTGCGCAGAGTGGGGTCTGCGTTAGTGTGTGTTCAGCTGGTGGTTGCTGCCTTTGCTGTGCTAGTTCCTGGAGTGCTCAGAGGCGTTCCCAGTGACCTGTCACCTTTCTGGGGGGTTTCTAGGATCATTCTCTAGGAATCTGCTGCTGTGGCAGATTTCCACAAGGCGAATCTGTTTAGCAACCTCGCAATGGACTTCAGCTCCTTTCCAACATCAGTAATGTTTCTTGCTTGATTGATTCATCTTTCCTCTCCTGGAAGGAACCGAGGAAGGTAGTCACAGACCTAGATGTCAGTAAGTCTGTTACTTAGTGCTACTTGATGCTACTTTCTGCATCTCTTGAAAGAGATGTGAGAACTACATTGCAAAGAAGGCTGATAGCAGCTGCCCTCGGGTAACTTCAGCAGGCGATGGGCTAGAAGGCAAGGTGTATTTATTTGAAAAGGAGTCAGGGGCTCACCCAGGGAGATTGTGAAGACAAGTATGCTTACTTTGGGGTAATGTGAGGTGGCTCTGGTCATCTATTCACTGACTAATCCAATGACAAATATCTGCATCATTTTTCTAGTTCTCCATGTCCCGGTTTCAAGGCACAGGAGATAGTCAGTGCTATCTAGTGGCAGAGCTTTGGGTCATTTGCTGTTAAATTGTCTATATGAGAGGACTAATTATAGATGTAAGGGCTGTGACTAAGCACTGGATAATCCTACCGATATGCAAAACTAAACTATAAAGCCCTAGAAATGTAAATAAAGGACTGGCGTTGCTAACTGAGAGCAGCGAGCTCGGTGAAGTACTGCACTGCCATGGGTTGCAATCCCAGTTCCAGTTCTTCCAGCACACTTGATGGCCAAATGTTTGCATAATATATACCCAGTGTTTACAAGCTTTCCAGAGTCATAATAAAGCTGGTGAACAAAGGCAATTATCCTCTGCCTGTAAAATAAACATGTATAGACCTAGGTACAGGACTGGGGGTTTATGGAGGGCATTCCCAGAAAGTATAGAACCTGCTAAAACAAGAGAAGCTTTGGTTAAATGTTTGAAGAGACAATGTATGATGTTCCCGCTGGTGGGTGGCTGGATGGGACTCTGCCTTCACATCATCTGTCTCTTCATTCTTGACTGAAGAAACAAATTAATTTCTGCCAAGGGAACCTCCATGGAAGGGTGGAGAACAGAGGAGATATTTCTGTCTAATACCACTTACTTGCAGGGAAATAGTTTTGCTCTGATTGTTCTTTCATCATTGGGTCAGGCACTAGAAGACCCAGCTCTAGACCAGAAGTCTCTTACCCCCAAAATAGATGGAAATTGGATTGAATGCTTTCATGTGTCAAGTCACCTCTTTCTCTATGGACTACTGGAACTGCAGCTATTTCCCATGTCTGACGTGGGAGGAGTATGAAGCTGGAGGATGTGCAATGGGGAAAGGGTAGCTGTCAGCCATAGCACCTCCCAGCAGAACTCTCCGCTTCCTTTGGGCTTGTGTACGCACCAGGATTTCTAATCTAGCACCCCATGCCCCACCTGCCTTCTTTCAACTGCAACCAGCAGCTTGCTGGTGGTAGGAAATCTCTTCCCCATCCCCTGCTTTGAGGTTTCATCAAGTTTGTCCTACCCTCTGAGTGGCTCTTTCCAGTACAGAGTCACCTGTAGACCACCCACAGGGCACCAGATGTCATTAGGCTGCTACCTACATCAGGTGGCCCATGGTGGAACTGGTCCGTGACTCTCAGCAGCAAGTTTACCCTCAGCCTGCATAAGGAAACCTACCGTGCAGCCCTTGGGAATCCCAGCAGCCCTCTTCCACCCTGTTAATTTACAAAATGACTGACCCCAAACCAAGCATGTGATGGCACGAGGGGAGATGTGAGACTCCTGCCAGCTCCTGAGTGTTGGGTTGTGTGGGGAGTGGCAGCCTTGCCCAGGGACAGTGTGTGCTGCTCTGCAGACTTTCCCTCCTGAGCCTGCAAGTGTCTTCCTGTGCTCAGAAGCCTGACTGGCTCCACTCTTCTGTGCCAGAAAAGCCAGAGTCCCACAGAGAAAGGCTGTGGGAGATGGGGAAGGGATAGGGGAAGGTGGTAGCCTGCTGTGTGGCTTTACACTTGACTCTGCTGATGTCCACCTGCTCAGGGTGGGGTTGGCTTTAATGTGGCAGAAGGTGGTACTTTGCTCCAGCATTTGCTATTGATTGTCTTACCCGATCTGTGGCTTGTATGCACCAAAGCCAGGATCCACAAGTTGTCAACATCTCTGGAAGATGCTGAACATGTGGAAAATGAAGAATCGGTGTCCTGAAGGAGAAACTCAGATCTGACTCAGAGCTTGTCCCATGCTATGTCCTGTGGAAAGGAGAGGCAGGGCATACAGGGAGAGAACAGTTAGAAACCAAGGGATTTCAGGGGCTGGTGTGGAGGCTGGAGAGAAAATCCCTACTCTGACACTAATCAGCATGGGGGGGGACAAATTTCCAAGTGTTACAGGAGCACAGGGTCAGTTAACCAAGGTCATCTGGGCTGAGGGAACCCTGCTGACAGCGCAGGGAGTCATTCCCCTTCCTCCCACTCGCTCCCCAGCTGCCTTGCTGGGTTCAGACAAAAAGAGTGATTGTTTTTTGTGCCTGAAGCTTTGTTCCTGCTTGGATGTTTTTGCTTTATTACTGAGAGGGGGTGAAAAGTTTCAAATGAAAAGCGAGCCCTCAGCAAAAACCTACCTTAGAGGCAGCTGAGTTCTAAACCCTGAAGCTGAAAGTCAAGTCCTTTCTGGCAGCCTGGACCAGAGAGATGACTTCTCCAGTGGGACTCTGGAAATCCCCATCCCAGTTGGGTCCAGTTGTACTCCTCTGCTGTAGCCACACAAGTGCTGAACCTGTTCCATCCCAGCACGCCAGTTTTCAGACCACACTTACTCTAAGACTAACTTTCTCTAGTCTCAAAGGCTGATGGCGTGAGGGTGAAAAGAACTGGTACCTCTGCCCCCCTGCCCCCATCAGAGGAGTCCTGGGAGCGGAGAGGCTTGACCTGTCACCTGGGTATGGAGGCTGATGGAAACCCAGCCTCATTCTCTCCTGAATTCCAGGCTGTGAGCCGAGAGCGTGGCTTGGCCAGCACTCAGGCAGCTGTGCATGAAGGGAGGGCCAGGCGGTCTCTCCTGATAGGAACTTAGAAGCCACATACAGCTTCCCTTTCCTGTTGTGACTGAATGCAGGTCTGATGGGTGCTCAGAGGCCCATCCGTCAATGTCTTCGCCTGCTTCCCCACCACACAGAGCTCAGCAGAGCCCGGTGAGATTTCAACAAGCCTCTAAAAATATCACCCACCTGAAGTACAGTCACTCTGCTGATAGGAACAGAAAGGAGCCTGTGCTACCGGTGTGCTCTATTCCCTGCCATGAATGGGTTGCAGCACCAGGGCAGGAGCCAGTGAGGCGGGAATGCTGCCCTGGTCACCTCTCCTTATGCCACCATTGGAAACGTGTGCCAGGGACGGATGGAACGGTGCCGTTGTCCCAGTAAGCTGGGCTAAGTCATGGCAGAGTTAACGCAGACCTTCGAAAACCACGCAGCGTCTGTCAGAGCCCGCGGAGCAAAGGGGGTGAAACTGTCACAACGATTACCGGTCCGGTTTGAAGAAATCGGGTACAGAAGCTGAAATAAGCAAAACAGAGGACAATCCAGCCTCCCCGGGGGGAGAGAGAGCCTGAGATCCTTTGGCTTGGTTGTTTCTTTGCTGGCTCCTCCCTTAGCCACCCTGCAGACAAGCAAGCTCAGGAAGCCTGTCCAGATGCAGGAGTCTCCTTTGCGTGCGGGGCGATTCCTCTGCCGTGCCTGGCTCTCGTGCCTGTGCCTGCAGGCCGCTCCAGATTGTCACCTCTCCCAGGATGACGTGCTAAGAGATTGCAAGTATTGAAAGAGGGACTACAATTATTGAAAGAGGCTGAGAGCTCTCAAGGCCGAGAACTTGCCGTTCGCTGGGAAGCCGCAGCTTGTTGCGTAGCTGGAAATTCCTCAGGAAACCCGGTTCTGAGGAGGTGATCTTAATTTTGGCTTTTCCCAGTTGTCTGGGCTTTCTTAACAGGATAGAAATGGGGGTAAAAGTCAAGCAATCAGGAAAATGATCCATTCCAAAGAATAGCCTTTGCTTAAAAATTGACCACTGCATCCAGACCTCATTTGTTCTGCTTAGAAGTGGGTCCAATTTTCAGAGCTACTCTGGTTTCTGGCAAGCAAAGTGAGCCTACAGTCTGGATCCAGCTGGAAAAATGCAGTAAAATCCTGTGAGGGGAATGAGGCAGTATGTCTTCTGTGTGACTGGGCAGCTCTGAAGCTTATAGCACCTGTTTTCCAGTCTTTGGAAAGAGATTCTGACCCTAAGGACCTGGTGGGTCTCAGCTAGGGACTTGTCATGGGCCCACCCAAGTTTGTATCCACGCTCCTCTGCAGCTCCTGGCAGTGTGGAGTTTGCTCTTTATGGGCAGCTTCTACCCACTCAATAATGGCAACATTATCACTGTGAAGCAGGGACTGAGAACACAACTCTTGTAACGGCTCAGGCTCCAGAAGTCAACTGGTTTTGCACATCTGTGTCCTCCTCCCCTAGCGTCAATGCTGGCTTTGTGATCACTGCACAGACTGTGTCTTTTGGGGCAGCCTGTGGCTTTTGAACACGTAAGGGTGACTGAGCCTGTGTCCTGCCTATTTATTTGGAGAGTTAGTGTTTCTTACGCTGTTCTTCCCAGTCCTGGGCTGATCTGAAAGCACAGGACTGCAGCAGTGAAGCAAATTGCTCTCTCTGTCAGCTCTTCTTTGGCAGGGAGGCTGATGCGTGTGGACAGCCACTAGCATCTCTGGCACTGGGGTGGAGGATGTGTTCCGACAACCCAACGGTTACTCATTCAGCCTGCTGAGCACAAAAGAGGAGCCTCTGCAGTAACCGGGAGAGACGGGGCCGGAGGTGTTGGCCGATTCTGACCAACTTGGCAAAAGGAGAGATCCAGAAGCCTCTGAGTGAGCAATGAGCCACTCAAGTTGTCTTTTGCTGTTTCTCCCGTTCTACCAGTTCGCTACTACAGATCTACCCAGCCTGTGAGCAGTTCCGATCGGTCAAAGGAACTACAGCAGCTCCAGGCAGGAGCAAGGAGAAAATGAACTCTCTGGGCTTGAGGTACCTGGAATTCAGATGGGTACATGAATCTGGGCTGTGGCAGATGAGTCAGGCCAGAGTGCTTCAGCTCTGCTCTGCACTGCTGGCATCCAGCCCTCCTTCCTCCCCCCCTCTGTATCAGGTTGCTCTTTGACCTGCTCCTGTAACTCTGCAAATGATCTCATTTGTTCCTACAAATTTAAAGCGCTGTAGAACCCAGACGCAAGGTGAAAGCAAGAAACTGGTTGAACTCCACGCAGTTTCATGAGCTTGTAAACAAAGCTGGCCCAGCTGCAGTTCAGAAAGTCAGGCTGCTGCACAGCTACGTCGTAAGCACGCCTGACTCAAAGTGCTGCTGCATATGGAGGTCTGTTTTTCATAATATCATCCCCCTCAGCCCATGATGAATCTGTATGCGTTAGCTCTTAACAACAGTCAGGTCTGGTTTCGTGGCTGGCTCAAAACCAACAGTACAAAGCCCCACACCAGTCCATCACTGCAGGTTTCACTCCAAGGACTGTAAATGCCTTTACAAAGTGAAAGAAGCACCTGCTGCCACTTACTGCTGGATGCTCCCAGACTAGTTTTAAGAGGCTCCTGATAACTCCGCAGCCAGTTTTTTCAGTTGGGGTAGGAAGCAGCTTTTCCCAGTATGCTGGTGCTACTCTAATTTGTGTGGTTGCATTCTTCCAGAGTAGATCTATCCTGCAAATTTTTTCATGTATCCTAAGCTTAGTATAATCCTGCTGCACATAGTTGAAAAGCTGCTGCACTTCACCCCAGAAGTGGCTGTATTTTTGTGTTGGGTGACTCTTTTAGGATGCTTTGGGATGAAAGAGATCATCTATAAGCTAGACCTTACCTCACTCTGCAGTCATTCCTAGTCACTGAGCAACTTTTGAGAGGAAAAACCCCCAACTGGTGAATGCAGGGAGTAAACATGTCTGTTTATGTTTATCTTCTGAGTCAAACATAAATAAGAGCTGACTTGAAGCTGGAGAGTGCATGACACGCTGTTAACTGAGAACTGGCAATGCAGGGCCTGATCCTCTGCCCTAAGTCAGAATGGCATTTCTGGAGCCAGGGGAGTTCAAGTTCATGCACTCCAGCCACGCAGCCTGTAGCTGTTTAAAAGTTAAGTGTGACATAGTGGGACAGTGAGAAGAGTTGTGTGTGGTCAGTGTTTGGAGGAAAACCTGGAGCTGGATGCAAACGTGGCTGGTGATTCAGTCGCTATCCGCATCCTCTGCGTCAGAACTGAGCTGATGTCTCAGCAGGACCTGGCAGAGGTCTTGCCTCCCAGCCCAAGCCCCTGGTGCACCAAGTCCAGTTGGGTTACTGGTACCTTGGGTAACTGCCCACCTGTGCTGGGCTGCACCAGTATTCCAGTGAGTTCAAGGGGGGAACTTTTCCCCTCATCTAGTGCTGCGGAGCTGCTTTGCTTCCTTTCCAGATGGGGAATTTCCAAATCACCATATATAGATAACCCCTCCAAACAGAAACTGTCATGCGGAGCTGAAAAAAGGCCATGTTCCCAAAAAGGCTGCTTGCTCCAGCTGTGGTAATTTGTCTCGGAGAGGCTATTGCATCTCTTCAGAAACTGCATGCTGTTTACATCCCCCAGATGTCAGGGCAGCTGCAGCACGAGGGCAAAGCCCGTCCCGTGTGCAGAGCACCGAAGCGTAGTGCTGGGGGTCCGTGTGGCACAAGAGCTGTGTGCGCGTGTCGGTCTCGGGGACATCCCAATCAAAACACGGTAGGTTGGTTGGTCTTGGTTTTCGTTTGGTTTTGTGTGTTGGTTTTAACAATCATTAGTTGTTCCTGAGCTGTTCTGTAGCTTGGCGTGGTAAGATGATGAGGATCCAGAGGGAATTTCAGTCAAGTCAATGGCAGGTGGAGAACATCAGCCCAGCAGTGACGGGGAGCTGAGCCGAAGCCGAGATCTGCAGCCAGATTCTGATCCAGATTAAACAGGAGCAAAACTGGAGTGATAGTGCTGGCTTCAGAGCACAGGATGCAGCTAGAGAAGAATCGCCACACGCATGTCCCAGTCTTACTGGAAACAGGATCTGCCAATTACAGTAAAGTTTAAAAATAAACCGAAATTGTGTAAGTTCTAATTATTTTCCAGGCTGTTTTTTCCTGCTTCCACCTATCCCAGCAGGACCTAAAGGGACATAAAGGCTGAAATCTCTGCAGGGTGTGAGACTGAGTGGCATTTACATTGATAAAATGACAATAAAGGGAATTAATCTAAGATGAGCAACCTTTCCGCGGAAAGACTTCCTTAGGAAGTGAGTAATGTAAGGAAATAATCTCTATATACCCACCAGCTCTGGTCAAGGGCCTCTGAAAAAGCATCTGTGAACCCTGGGAACCAGATTCAAAGCATTTCTAGCCCACTGACTTTGCTGTCACTCATACAGGGGACAAAGGTATCCTACAACCCGATATTGCAAAGCTCATTTGTGATGCAGCTGGGTACCAAACTGGGAGGGGAACAAAAGCAAGTGCCCAGGAAGTTTAACTGCTGACTGAATCCAGACTTCTCAATTGGATCTGATTTCCTGGGCTTGTTCTGACTTTCCATTTGGTTGATGAGTTTGGATACAGCTTTTTTTCCACCCTGTACAGGTCCTTGGCTCCTAACTCCTGTTCACTTTTTTTATCGTTCCCAGGAGAGAAAAAAATCAAATTGGAGGAAATACTGCTCACCAGTTTCAGAAATCCCACAGGCTCCCAAACGTTCTTTTTTTGATACTTTTTAGCCTGTCTTGTTGGTCACTCCCCATGTTAAGGGATGTGATGATTGATTGGTCTCTTCATAATTGGGTGTAACTTTCCAACTGTTCTCTACTAGTCTTGTGTTGGATTTGCCCAGAAGCAGCACATATTAAAACCTAAGGAGAAAAAAAGGGAAAGGCACTATTGCCACCTCTACCTGATGAGGCAGAGCCAAAAGCAGATCCGTGGATAGTGATGAGAAGGGAAACCCATTTTGGTCCATGTTTGTTCTGACAGAAGCCTCCTTGCAAACAGAGGCCACATGCCAGTGAAGACTGAACCTGGAGTCTTTGGTATCTGCTCTCTGCCAGATTCTTCTGCCCCTCCGTCCAGTAAGAGATTTGTCATGGGTTTATCTTCAGGCATGTGAATCCCCTTTGACTCAGCAGTCACAGACGTGAGCACGTATTTAAGGCCACGGCGAAGGGAGATAATCGGTGGGCATAGAGGAGGCTGTTGCCCGTACCAGCTGTGCCAGGGAATATTGCTCCCTGCCTTTTCTCCGTGGCTGACACCTCCACCTTGGCAGCAGGTGCTTTCTGCAGGCTCTGCATTTCTTGGTGACTTCTGCACCAGCTCCTCTCCAGGGTAAAGCAGCGAGGGATGGGGTCTGTTGGCACCTCCAGTGCCTGACCGTGGGGCAGCCCAGGGGAAGGGACATGCTGGGTAGCACTAGGACCTGGGGGAAGGCTCAGCCTGCCTCCTCCCAGAAGATTAGCCAATATTCCCAGGGCAGGGCACTCTCCCCAGCCTTTCTTACTTTTTCTTTCCTCTATATACGTGTTTCTCCTTCTAGTTCATTCCAGAGCAGAGCAGCTTTGGATTTCTCTGAGCTGCTTCGCTTCCCCCCTGCTTCTGGTAGCTGGACTGCTGCCAGTGTCTTGCAGGGCCAAAGTTTTATCTATAGGGATATATTTTTCAACCCAGCCCAGCTGCACACAGACTGCCTGCCATTGAATCCACGCTCCTTGGGCGAGTTTAACTCTGGAGAGGAACAGCAGCAGGGGTGCTGTTTGTGCCTCTCCTCCAGCTATTGCTGTCAAGATGGATTTATGACTTTAAAAGGAGGAGGGGGGGGGAAGGAAGGAAAATTGCCTACAGGAGCCAGAGCTTACACCACAGCCCAGCAAAACACGCGTAAAGAAGCAGTCGGATCTCAAGGCATGAGCAGCATAGAAGTGGCACCCTGGGATCTGGTGGATCCTTGCACATAATATGACTGATCTTAAGCCTTTCATCTGCCTTCACAGAGCCGGGCTTTCGGATTTAAGGTAGTTTGCCCAGGACCAGACTTTGCTATGTTGGCCAAGACGGTGCTTTCTCTTGGTCTGTGGCTGCAGTTTGCTGTGGGACAGAACACACCTGAGAGAGGTGAGTGCCTGGAAAGACAAGGTGTTCCCTTCCTGCTTTCCCCCATTTAATGCCTCCTGGTCCGCAGAGCTTCTCATAAAGCCTTTTCAGAATAAGAGCTGAAGTTCTTTTGCTGCTTTAGGTGTGCAGTTATACTCGCACGTTATATTGCTGGCACAAGGACGAAACAAACCTAAAACCTTTCTAAAACTGCTATAGTAGAAAGAAATGTTATCTTGCTTGTTCCCAGTAATGGAAAGGAGACTGTTTCAGAAACTTGCAGAGTTTGGTGCAACCATCTGGAAAAAGTCAGGAGACTCCTCACTGTTAACCTACCTACTGCACACATCGATTAAGAGAAGTAAAACCGGTGATAGATGCTATACCTGTTGTCTTGTTCCTTTGCTAATTGCAGTAATTCAGTCATCATATTTCCTCTTTAAAATGTTTTCTCTTGGGTACAGTTCAGGGGAATTGATTATAGGTCAGCCTCACAGAACAGACAGCGGGGAAGGGGAGGAGGAGGAGGAGGTTAATGTCTCATTTCTGGGTCCTGCATCGTGGTGCTGAGCAGAAGACTTAGCCCACCTCGTGATGGCTAAGCTGATGTGATTGCTTTTGTTCTGCCTTGTGTTCACTAGTAGAAAAAGGTTCTGTCCTTGGACTGCTGGGCTGCTGCTGGCTGCATCTGGCTTTCACCACACCTGGGAAATGTAATCTGGTGTGAAAGGAGAAGTGAACCTCTTGTCTACCTGGATAGGAGATTCTCAGACAGCAGCCCAGACTGCTGAGATCAGATTCTGCTTCAGGTACACAAAGCAGACACTGTCTATTGCTTGGATCCCGTTACAGGGTACTGGAATCAGTCCCTCGGTGACACAGGAATGGTGCTGCTACCTCTGGCATTGTCACAGTGGTCCATGTCCATGCAGAAAGCAGTTATTCCTATTGCCATACACTTCTGCTGCCATGGGAGTGTGTGACAGTTTCCCAGCCCAGGCTAAAAATGATGATGCTCAGGCTATCAGAGTACATGAAAAAGCAAGCCATAGCTCTCTGGAAGGACTGCTGCAGGGGGAAAGTTGTGCATGTTGTGTTACTGATGTGCTGACTTTGGCTGGTACGCTGCCAAGTGGCCTTGGAGGAAATGAACCTGCTGGTCGGCAAGGTGCCCGTTCCTCAGCAGCTTTCATGTGGGGGCCTCCCAGGTGCTCCCTAAAGCAACCCTGAGCAACCAGCCAGTCTGGCAGGGCTCCTGGGCTAGCTCTTGTCTGGAGGAGCTGCGGTGGCGTGCCACGATAACACAGTGAGAGGCAGCGATGCCTGTTCAGAACTCTGTTTCCTAGAGACTTGATAGAATGTGAATGGTTGTGGCTTTATTCTCAGCTGCAGCCGACAAAGTGAGGAAGCTACTGGGTGGCCAGTGGTGCTTCTACATGCTCAGCTTTTTCATGGCCATTGGCTATTGACCTAGTGCACCAAGGCACAAAGTCAAGGCAGAGCATCACATGACCAGTTCCACCACTTTCTTCTTTGGGTCCTGAATCCGATCGCTGTTGCATCAGTGTAAAGTACAACCGTTTGATAGCTTGGACTTTGATAAATGGAACCTAAGTTGTCATTACCTGACAACTCTGGACTAGCATCAGCAGAAAATGATGGGGATGTTGCCATCCCTGTGAGTGAAGCAAATGAAAAGACACGGCCCATCTGTAGGCACTTTGTAGAGGGCCCTGCACTTACTGGCCTCTGAAGCACAGCTCAGTACCTGGCATAATTCCACGATTCCAGGACTCTTGAGGATCTAAACAAAACAGCAGAGATGGGGAAACTCCTGAAAAGATCATAAGAGATGGCAACCCAGCTTCCTTCCCACCAGAGGAATTTGTCTGAAGGGCCATTTCTCAACCTACAGCCTGTGATCTGTGGCATGGACGAGCTGGAACCTGCATGGGCGGTTTGGGCTTTGAGTCACACAAGTGTGTTTTGCTTGGTGGGGCTCAGCTCCTTAAATAGGCTGGTGATCGAACTGTCTCCCGTGGCACAGGCCTCTCTGACGTGGTTTGAAGTGGAAAGCACCTCACTGGCTGGCTTGGTGGGATACCTCTCTTTCTGGGAGAGGCGGTTCCTTTCTCCTCCTGCCTCTCACTGTGATCCCGAGGGGCCGCAGGGAAGCACAGGCTGCGCTCTTCGGCCTCCCAACCTGGCTCTGCTCATAGTAGAGCTTTTTTCCTTGCACGGCCGAACAGTGAGAAGGGAGGACAAACGTGGAATTTCAAACAGATAACCAAGACAGGACGTGATCTTTTTTGGCTGTTAAATCCTTTATGCTCTACAAATTCCAAGTCCCATGTCAATCACGTTCAGGTCCCAGCTGAGAGTGCAGAGAAGTCATGAAGCGGATGTCTCCTGTCAGCATCTCCGTGTAAAACAGGGAAGTCCGACCAGCTGGTTTTTCTCCTGGAAAAGCCAAGTGTTTAAATAGGCAACACTGTGACTCAGAGGTGACATTTTGCTCCCACATCAATCCCTTCAAAACAGTTCTTTGCAATGACTGGTCTGTGTCTACTGACCACATATCAGCTAGAAGGTGACAGCGGGACACTGTCCCTGGACTTCGGTAGAGCTTGGGAGCAGCAACGATACGAGATCCGCAGAGTTATTCCTCAGAAGCCAGGGCCTGACAATTTGGGAGGCAGGGAGGTGCTAATGGATGCCCCTTCTCTCCGAATCTCACAGAAAGCGAAAAATCTCAATTTGGCATCTTGCCAAGGGGGGGCGATCTTTCACTGTAAAGCAAAGAAACTGCTTCAAAACATCAGCTGCTTGTGTAATGTAGGGATTTGCTGGTAACAAATCTCCACAGCCCCACCTCTGGCACGATGGCCTGTTTGTATTGGATAAAGGACAAAGAATGGGGAGAAAGATGGGGGAACTGAAAACCTAAACCTGAAGAGAAAGATGATGGAGTGTCCAGTCACTTTATAAGCATTGCCCCACTTCTGATGTAGTCAGATCCTTTGCCTAGATTTGGTTGGGTATTTTTTGCCAACCTTTTTTGCCAACCAAATCTAAATGGGAGGAATTTGTTTCCATCTGATGCAGGTTTGAGTGTTAGGGAGAGGTGAGTGTGATGGTATTTGCCTGCATGAAGGATTAGCCTTCTGCTCCACCCACAGACAATCCCTTTAGCTCCCAAATATCTACCTGCTCACCAGTCAAACTGTTGCTTTTGTTAACCACTTGTTAACCCACTTGTTGTTAACCAATGCTTTCGACCCTGTGGTGTCAAGCTGGAGCTCTTCCTACAGACCCTCCCAATTACCACAGCTATTTCCAGCAACTTATGATGGGTAAAAACAGTGTTTAAAGGATGTTAACATTATGTCCAGATCTCACAGTGCCCCAGAGCTACTGGGTACAGTTGAGAGTGCAGTTTGACAGGGGCATGGCTCTTGACTCTCCTGTGATGGTGTTCTCTTTGGAGCAGGTGTTCCATGCTGGTTTTCACCTGCATGTTCCCCCAGTGCAGGTTGTTCTGGCAGTAGTGGAGTTTTGTTTGCAACTGCTCCTTTGTGGTGAATTCTGAATTCCCTTCCTGGTGTGCTAGTGCAGGTGACCTTGTTTACTGCTTGTGAGCAGTGTCCTTTGGCCATCGATCCCTGTCCTGCCAGGCTCAGAAGCTTTCACAGCCATTTGTTGGAACATTTGCAAAATGAGTGATGCTCTTTGAACTGGTGAGGAGTGGAGAGGAGAAACAACGCTTTCCTCCTGGAAGATGGCAGTTATGTTGCTGAGATCTCTGGTTATAGCTTTGCCAGCCAAGTGAGTGGCTTGTACTTCTAGTGGAGGCAAAAGCACAGAGCTGTGGCTACCTGCATTTGACTTGCTCCTGCAGTCAGAAGCTCTAAATGAAACCCTTGTTGCTCTGCCCTGCTTGGAATGCCGTTAGAAGATGAGGAGCTCTGGGAACCAGTGGTACAGGTCATGGGTTCAGCTCTCCTGTGTGATGTGGTGATGAAATTGTGTGTGGGTACGGGCAAGCTGGAAAGCTTACTGGTCTTCACTTTCATTTTCTGCTCAGTTTCAGATGCCAAGCTGCTGGGTGGGAGTGTGTCTACAACACAGGGCTGAGCTGTGCTGGGTCACGCAGGGTTGGCTGTAATCCACGTAGGTCGCAGGTCCCACTCCTGTCTCCTCCTAGCATCTCTCAGTCACCGCTGAATAACTTCCATGATTTCCAGTTCTGAAGGCTCTGATTTCTCCTGTTGTTTCAGGAGGTCTGGTAACCTCAGCCTTCTCGGCCAGCACCTACTAGAGGAGAGTGGTTCCTGTGCTGCCTTGGTCTCTGTAGCAGCACAGTGACTTGTAGGCAGCACATTTACAGACCATGTGTGCAAGCACCTTGGCTTTCTTTCAGCTCACACCCAGACTGTAACATGCGCTAAGCGTGGTCCTGACTCCTGCATGTCACTTCTGTCCCCCAGCCTGTGAGGGAATGGCCCTCCAGGGTACCTCCTCCTGACATCCCTCAGCACACAGACATTGACATTCCTGTCATGGGACAGACCTGGGCACTCCTGCCCTGGTTGCATCAGGCAGGCATCTGAATGGTACCCAGGGAGGGAAATAAATAGCAGGGTAAAGACTGTCCAAGCGAAGACTGGGATCGAGGCTCCTGTGGCTCAAGCCTGAATCAGCTCTCCCCCTTGGGCTGTACCCTGAGGGGCTGTGCTCTGGCTTGTTCATGATCTTTTCTGTGCTCATGTCATTAGGTTTCACTGTTGTGACATGTAATAGACACCTCGTATTCACTCACTGATCCCCTGCCCTGGTCCTTTCCCTCCTCTTGGTTTTGCCATCTCATATCTGCCTCCTGTAGTAGTGCCCCAGTGGGGGGTTAGCAACCCCCTGCTCATCTCTGCCGGGCTCCTGGCTGTCTCTGGGCCTGTCTTGACATGGCTTTCTGCAGGGGAAGAGCTGTTTGCATGAGCTGTCTCCTTGGAGCAATTAATTTTACAGGAACCCTGCCATTCAGTTGTCTGCTGCCTTGTGGTTTTTGGCTCTCACACGCGGCTCCAGCACTCAACCAGTGTGCTCCAGAGCCCACACTGCTTGGCCTTGCCACATTCCTGATCCCTTCACTGATAGAGCAGCCCAAATGGGCTGGCAGGAACCTCTGGGCCAAGGAGTTTTCTCCCTTTTTGCACCTCAAAAGCTGTCAGAAGACAGGGTGTTGGTGAAGAGAATTCCAAAGTCGCTATTGATATTCCAGTAACTATAAATCTCCCAAGCTCTAACAGTGGTAGAAGGAGGAGTCGCCTCTGCGTGCGTGCTTCCCACAAAGCACTTTAACTGAAACGGTAAGAAAAGCAGTGAAACGGAGTGGGAGGTCAGGCCACACCCTCACAAGCAAGTTCTTCCTGACATAGTGCATTACACTGCACAAAGGGGGCTGCGCATCCCAGGCGTCCCAGTGCCCTTCGGAGGTGCTGCTCCTAAGACTATCTGGGAAAGGAGGTCAATATGTATTCAGAGGAGCAAGAAAACTTCAGCTTAGTCTAGCTTTTAAAAAATGATCTAGGGAGGAGTCCCTCCACTCCAGACTTTCCTGCCAGCAGTGGTATAAATCAGGGAGCTTTCTGCCAGTCTTGTGTGGACTGTAGCCTTTGAACCGAGAAGCAGCCAGTTTTGAGTGTCAGCCACCTCCCCTGGGAGAGCAGAGCCAGCAGCTTTTCTCATCAATTTTCTTTATCTTTTCATTCTTTTCCAAATACAGCTGTTTTTTAAAATAGATTTTATTTTCCAGGCACTGCTATTGTCATAAGATGGGATAAACCTGCGTGTTGTTTTAGTCCAAAAAAGTTGCTCCTGACCTTGGCAGTTGGTCTGGCGAACGGGAATTTGCATCTTTCTCAGGAACTGCTGCACGTTAGCCCAGAGCAGCAGCTCTGGATGGCAGAGGCTGCTCCCTGGCACCGGGCATGACTGACCTGCTGGCTCAGGCTGGTGAGGAATGTTCCCGGCTCAGCCTGGTGTTGTGTAACAAGAGGTGTCAGTGCAAACTGATGTGGCTCAGAGGCATTTTTTTTCTGCAGCAATGAGAGCAGGATCCAGGACTTGAGGGTTTTACTTTTAGCTTGATTCCTGTGCCTGAGCTCCTGCCTCTTTCCACTGCCCTGGTTTTTCAGTTTATCTGCAAGGGGTTAATAAACCATGTGATGGGTTAAAGGCATTTCAGTGTTAGCATCAAAAAGTGTTCACGAGGAACAGTTGTGATCAAACAAGTGAGTCTAAGCAAAGCTGTCCAGTGAGGGAAGATGGGGTGCCAGGGAGAGGGGGTGAGAAGTTCCTGGACAGCTGACAGCAGGACTGAGAATGGATCCCTCACATTAGGTGTAAATAGTAATAATAATAAAAATGGGCAAATACTAAGGTGTCTACCCAGCAAAATTCTCAGTGAATTCTGACATCTGGCACAAGATAACCAAGCTTTCCTAGAAGACGCCTGATCAGGGATGGGTTCAGACCATTCCACTAACTCACCTCCTTCTCTCTTCCCCTGCTAGGTGCCCAGCCATCCATTTCCAACTCAGAAGGGGACCTCCTCTTCTTGCTGGACAGTTCTGGCAGCGTCTCCTACTATGAGTTTTCCAGGGTCAAGGAATTCATGTGGGACCTTTTGCAACCTTTCACCTTTGGCCCCAGAGATGTCCAGACCAGCATCATCCACATCAGCACTACGCCCACCATGGAGTTCCCTTTTGACCAGTACCTGTCTCGTGGGGCTCTGCAACAGGCTATCCAGAACACCCGACAGCTCATGGGTGACACTAACACAGGCAAAGCGCTCTCCTATGCCAAGGAGAAGTTGTTCAGCGATGAAGCTGGTGCCCGACCAGATGTGCCCAAGGTACTGGTTTGGGTGACAGATGGTTTTTACACCGACGACATCTCTGAACCCATGCAGCTTCTGAAGGACATGGGAGTAACAGTCTTCATTGTCAGCACTGGCCGGGGGAATTACCTGGAACTCTCTGCTGCTGCCAGCCAGCCTCCTGAGAAGCACCTGCACTTTGTGGATGTCGACGACCTACCCATCATCACCAAGGAGCTTCGAGATGCTATCCTAGGTACAGTGGGGTTGGGCTGTGGTCACTGGGAGCTCTCAACAGGGCTGCAGAGGAGTTAACGCCTGGCTCTGCAAGGCAGGCAGTGTGAGAATCCCCTAAAATCAGTGGTCCTCCTGACCCACAGCTGCTGCCCTGGCAAACTGAGGTGCGTTGTCCACAGTGCTGTAGGTCCCAGTGTAACCCAGGGCTTTTAGGAGGTCTGGGGCAAATATCAGTATTTGCCTTGGAATGTCCCATCACTGACTGGGACAATTTCCCTCTGCAGACATGTTAGTGAGGTGAACTTGTTTGTGATGAGTTGTTTGGTTGTTATGAAGGAAGGAGGCTCAAGCAGCCTAGTATCAGGGTGACTTTTTTCCCTCCAGAATGCTGTCTGGCTACGTGCCATCTGATGGAGGCAGAGGACACGTGTTGAACACACTGGAGATGCAAAATGGGATGTGTGTTCCTGGGAAGGATTTGGTCCTGTCAGCTCCCTCAAACTCTTGTCTCGGCTAGATGGGAGATATCAAACTCCTGCTCACAAGTGGCTGGCAATTGCTGTCCTCTTCCACAGAGCGACTGGGCATGGTGCTTGCTATCAGCACGAAGACTGTAGGAGAGGAATGTTTTTGTTCCATAAATCCCCTGTTGTAACGTGTTCCACATCCACTGGATCCAGAGCCCGACTTGGCCAGCGCAGCCCTTGGAAGGAAATCCCAGCCCCAGCTCGTCAGGCTTAGCAGGCCAACTGCTACCTCTGTTGCTAGCGTGGTTGTGGCGGTTGCTGTGCAGAGAGCAGGAACAGGCAGCGGAGTTGATTTTTCAGCAGTCCTGTTTTTAAAAGCATCCAGGAAAGGGCCTGAGGAGACCCAAAGCCATAATCTAGGCCAGAAGGCAGGCGTTTGGAAGCCAAGAGGAATATCTCGTGTTAATCTGCATGCTGCAGCTGCGCAGCGCGTGTTCTTTCTGCGGCTCTTGAGTGTCACCGTGGCGGGAGTGCCCGTGACTGCAAAGCAGGGGCCTTGCCTCAGCCTCCCAGATGCCTCTGGGTTTGTGTGGAAAGCTGAGTGAGTTACTATGACTTTGCAGACTTTCCATTGGTTTTACTGGAGGTTCTCTCCACTGGAAATCCTGTTTTAATTCCTGTTTTAATTTGGCTTCTGCTGTTGTGGGCTGGTCAGACCTGCCTCTGGAGTGTCCAAGTAACCCTTTCCACAGAGTCCTCAGCATGGAGCAATTTCTTTCCCTTTCCAGTCATGATCACTTAACAGATCACACACAGGGACTATGTTCAGTCACCCACCTCTCCCCTGTGTGAATCTGGGGCAGCACCAGCAGTGCTGCTACTGCACCAGGCACCACACAGACCCCCAGATGTTTTGTTCCAAGTGGTTCAACAGTTCAGTCTCCACGGTCATACCACACTGGACACTTTTATGTAGGGGTTGCTCAGTTAAAAGAACATTTTCTTTGCCTCCAGAAATTTGATTAGAGATCTGAGTAGACAAATAATATAATGAACTGCCAAGGCTGTATCTGGAGTTCACAGTGAGGGTTTTCAGTCCTAGAAAGCAAAGAAGTCACTACTTGGACAGGGACACAAAAAGAAGGTGCCTTCTGCTTCTGAACTATATTTCTGTCCCACTACAGGCTCCACTGAGGCCAAGGGATGAGAGGTCTCTGCCTCAGTTTCCTTTTTGAAAATCCTGGCTGTGTCACAGAGCTGAGAAGATGGGCGGCTTCCTAGACATGGTGGTCATGAAACAATTCCATTGATACTACTATGCAGATGTGCAAGACAGGGACCATAGGTGGATGTGTATGTTCTCTCCTTCTCTTTTTCCTCGGCACCCAGCCCTGACACAAGTCTGCAGAATGCAGCTGGCTGTGGTTCCCAGCCAGCCTGGCTATGGCCACAGCCACAGCCAGCTCCTGGCAAACACCTCAGCCTTTCCTAGTGCGAACGGAGCTCTAGCTCAGCCTTCTTCCATTGCATCTTATATATTATGTACCCAGCATGTGGCATTTGATGCTCCTTCCGGGGAAGTACCTTCAAATATTGTGAAACCAAGGTGTTTATTTGAGATGACATCAGGTTCTCTGCTAGCATCTGCTTGCTCTTCACTCAGCTGAGTTGACAACTGCTGACTTGTCTCATCCTTTGGCACCATCTTCTGAGACGAGTTCTGCAGGACCCCACCTGCCCCGCAGTCACAGAACATCAGCCACTTCCCATGCATATTCAGAGCAACACCTTTCTGAATTGAAACAAGGTCCTGGACAACTTTCTGCTGCAGGGAAGGCTTTGAGCCTAGAGTCTTCTGACTTTCTCACTTAGCACTGAATATAATATGCAGGTGCCCAGAGGCAGTGCTCTCAAACCTTGAAGTCCACCCTGGTGATGGAGAAGTGTGTGTCCCCCTCCCAGAACTGCAATTCTCCTCCCATCCATATCAAAGTAGGGCAATGGAGCCACGAAGCAGAAGTGATCAGTCCCAAGTCCTAGCTGGACCTTCTGCAGAGAGGGGGTCACGTACCCAGCGCTCGAACAGGTTCATCTGCTGCCTGGCTGCATTTCTTACACACACCATGAACCAAACAGCATTCCTGAGAGTCTAATCTTGGCCTTGCCAGCACTCACGGGATGCTGGCAAACTCGTGGCTGCAAAAGGGTGTTTTGAGTCACTGGGAGGCAGGAGGTGGAAGGCGAGTGTGTCACCGGCTCTCTCCGAGTGTCGCTAGGAAGGCACTGCCTGGGTCTAATACAAGAGATTAACTCGCTGCTCTCCTTGGGGAACAAGGAGGTGCTGGGAAGTGCACACTGTGGGCATCTGTTTCCTGGGGTTTATTGCCCTCTTTGTCAGCTCAAGACATCTATAATCTGGCAACAAAGGGCAGAGCTACTTGCCCTGGGCTTCCTGCACTTCCTCAGGCTTTGCCCTGGCACTGTAATCTGCCCGATCTCTTTGCAGTGTCCCTGGGCCCTGCCTCCAAGCCCACTGCTTTCCACCCCACTTTTGTCACAGGGGCCTCTCCTCTGTTCCCTGTTCCTCTGCAGCTTGGCCACTGGTGTTTGTGGGGCTCAGAGAAGGGTGCGGTGCTGCCTTCCCCCCCCCCCCCCCCCCCCCCCCCCCCCCCCCCCCCCCCCCGCGCGCCCCCCCGCCGCGGTGGGGGGGGGCGGGCCACGGGGGGAGGGAGGTCTTGCCGCCCAG